>CM060682.1:102180382-102602882 GCA_030686995.1 Artemisia argyi
CCCTACGATGACGTACGACCAAAGATCCGTGACCTTGCGATGACCTTTGACCAAGGTTCCGTGACCTTGCGATGACCTACGACCAAGGTTTCATGACCTTGCGATGACCTATGACCAAGGTTCTGTGACCCTACGATGACCTACGACCAAGCTTCCGTGACCTTGCGATGACCTACGACCAAGGTTCCGTGACCTTGTGCAGAACTACGACCAAGGTTCCGTGACCTTGCGATGACCTACGACCAAGGTTTCGTGACCCTACAATCACCTACGACCAAGGTTCTGTGACCTTACGATGACCTACGTCCAAGGTTCCGTGACCTTGCGATAACCTACGACCAAGGTTCCATGACCCTACGATGACCTACGACCAAGGTTCTGTGAACTTGCGATGACCTACGACCAAGGTTCCATGACCTTGCGATGACCTACGACCAAGGTTCCGTGACCTTGCGATGACCTACGACCAAGGTTCTGTAACCTTGCGATGGCCTACGACCAAGGTTCCGTGACCCTACGATGACCTACGACCAAGGTTCTTTGACCTTGCGATGACCTACGACCAAGGTTTTGTGAACCAACGATGACCTACGACCAAGGTTCCGTGACCCTACGATGACCTACGACCAAGGTTCTGTGACCTTGCGATGACCTACGACCAAGGTTCTGTGATCCTACGATGACCTACGACCAAGGTTCCGTGACCTTGCGATGACCTACGACCAAGGTTCCGTGACCTTGCGATGACCTACGAACAAGGTTCCGTGACTTTGCGATGTCCTACGACCAAGGTTCCGTGACCCTACGATGACCAACGACCAAGGTTCTGTGAAATTCCGGTGACCTACGACCAAGGTTCTGTCACCCTTCGATGACCTACGACCAAGGGTCTGTGACCTTGGGATGACCTACGACCAAGGTTCTGTGACCTTGCGATGACCTACGACCAAGGTTCTGGAACCTTGCAATAACCTACGACCAAGGTTCCGTGACCCTGCGACGACCTACGACCAAGGTTCCGTGACCTTGCGATGACCTACGACCAAGGTTCCGTGACCTGGCGATGACCTACGACCAAGGTTTCGTGACCCTACGATGACCTAAGACCAAGGTTCCGTGACGTTGCGATGTCCTACGACCAAGGTTCCGTGACCCTACGATGACCTACGACCAAGGTTCTGTGACCTTGCGATGACCTACGACCAAGCTTCCGTGATCTTGCGATGACCTACGACCAAGGTTCCGTGACCTTGCGCTGAACTACGACCAAGGTTCCGTGACCTTGCGATGACATACGACCAAGGTTCTATGACCCTACGATGATCTACGACCAACGTTTTGTGACCTTGCGATGACCGACGACCAAGGTTTCGTGACCCTACGATGACCTACGACCAAGGTTCCGTGACCTTACGATGACCTACGACCAAGGTTTCATGACCCTACGATGACCTACGACCAAGGTTCTGTGACCTTGCGATAACCTACGACCAAGGTTCCATGACCCTACGATGACCTACGACCAAGGTCCTGTGAACTTGCGATGACCTACGACCAAGGTTCCATGACCTTGCGATGACCTACGACCAAGGTTCCGTGACCTTGCGATGACCTACGACCAAGGTTCTGTAACCTTGCGATGGCCTACGACCAAGGTTCCGTGACCCTACGATGACCTACGACCAAGGTTCTGTGACCTTGCGATGACCTACGACCAAGGTTCTGTGACCCAACGATGACCTACGACCAAGGTTCCGTGACCCTACGATGACCTACGACCAAGGTTCTGTGACCCAACGATGACCTACGGCCAAGGTTTCGTGACCTTAAGAAGACCTACGACCAAGGTTCCGTGACCTTGCGATGACCTACGACCAAGGATTCATGACCCTACGATGACCTACGACCAAGGTTCTGTGACCTTGCAATAACCTACGACCAAGGTTCCATGACCCTACGATGACCTACGACCAAGGTTCTGTGAACTTGCTTTGACCTACGACCAAGGTTCTATGACCTTGCGATGACCTACGACCAAGGTTCCGTGACCTTGCGATGACCTACGACCAAGGTTCTGTAACCTTGAGATGGCCTACGACCAAGGTTCCGTGACCCTACGATGACCTAAGACCAAGGTTCTGTGACCTTGGGATGACCTACGACCAAGGTTCCGTGACCCTACGATGACGTACGACCAAAGATCCGTGACCTTGCGATGACCTTTGACCAAGGTTCCGTGACCTTGCGATGACCTACGACCAAGGTTTCATGACCTTGCGATGACCTATGACCAAGGTTCTATGACCCTACGATGACCTACGACCAAGCTTCCGTGACCTTGCGATGACCTACGACCAAGGTTCCGTGACCTTGTGCAGAACTACGACCAAGGTTCCGTGACCTTGCGATGACCTACGACCAAGGTTTCGTGACCCTACAATCACCTATGACCAAGGTTCTGTGACCTTACGATGACCTACGTCCAAGGTTCCATGACCTTGCGATAACCTATGACCATGGCTCCGTGACCTTGTGATGACCAACGACCAAGGTTCCGTGACCTTGCGATGACCTACGACCAAGGTTCCGTGACCTTGCGCAGAACTACGACCAAGGTTCCGTGACCTTGCGATGACCTACGACCAAGGTTTCGTGACCTTAGGATGACCTATGACCAAGGTTCCGTGAACTTGCGATGACCTACGACCAAGGTTCCGTGACCTTGCGATGACCTACGACCAAGGTTCCGTGACCCTACGATGACCTAAGACCAAGGTTCCGTGACCTTGCGAAGACCTATGACCAAGGTTCCGTGACCTTACGATGACCTACGACCAAGGTTTCGTGACCTTGCGATAACCTACGACCAAGGTTCCGTGACCTTGCGATGACCTACGACCAAGGTTTTGTGACCCTACGATGACCTACGACCAAGGTTCCGAGACCTTGCGATGACTTATGACCAAGATTCCGTGACCTTGCGATGATGTACGACCAAGGTTCCGTGACCCTACGATGACCTACGACCAAGGTTTCGTGACCATGTGATGACCTACGACCATGGCTCCGTGACCTTGTGATGACCTACGACCAAGGTTCCGTTACCCTACGTTGACCTACAACCAAGGTTCCGTGAACTTGTGATGACCTACGACCAAGGTTCCGTGACCTTGCGATGACCTACGAACAAGGTTCCGTGACCATACGATGACCTACGACCAAGGTTCCGTGACCCTGCGATGACCTACGACCAAGGTTCCGTGACCTTGCAATGACCTACGAATAAGGTTCCGTGACCTTACGATGATCTACGACCAAGGTTTCGTGACCCTGCGATGACCTACGACCAAGGTTATGTGACCTTGCGATGACATACGAGCAAGGTTCTATGACCCTACGATGATCTACGACCAAGGTTTTGTGACCTTGCGATGACCGACGACCAAGGTTCCGTGACCCTACGATGACCTACGACCAAGGTTCCGTGACCTTGCGATGACCTACGACCAAGGTTCCTTGACCCTACGATGACCTACGACCAAGGTTCTGTGACCTTGCGATAACCTACGACCAAGGTTCCATGACCCTACGATGACCTACGACCTAGGTTCTGTGACCTAGCGATGACTTACGACCAAGGTTCCGTGACCTTGCGATGATCTACGACCAAGGTTCCGAGACCTTGCGATGACCTACGACCAAGGTTCTGTAACCTTGCGATGGCCTACGACCAAGGTTCCGTGACCCTACGATGACCTACGATCAAGGTTCTGTGACCTTGCGATGACCTACGACCAAGGTTCTGTGACCCTACGATTACCTACGACCAAGGTTCCGTGACCTTGCGATGACCTACGACCAAGGTTCCGTGACCTTGCGATGACCTACGAACAAGGTTCCGTGACTTTGCGATGTCCTACGACCAAGGTTCCGTGACCCTACGATGACCAACGACCAAGGTTCTGTGAAATTCCGGTGACCTACGACCAAGGTTCTGTTACCCTTCGATGACCTACGACCAAGGGTCTGTGACCTTGGGATGACCTACGACCAAGGTTCTGTGACCTTGCGATGACCTACGACCAAGGTTCTGGAACCTTGCAATAACCTACGACCAAGGTTCCGTGACCTTGCGACGACCTACGACCAAGGTTCCGTGACCTTGCGATGACCTACGACCAAGGTTCCATGACCTGGCGATGACCTACGACCAAGGTTTCGTGACCCTACGATGACTTACGACCAAGGTTCCGTGACGTTGCGATGTCCTACGACCAAGGTTCCGTGACCCTACGATGACCTACGACCAAGGTTCTGTGACCTTGCGATGACCTACGACCAAGCTTCCGTGACCTACGACCAAGGTTCCGTGACCTTGCGCTGAATTACGACCAAGGTTCCGTGACCTTGCGATGACATACGACCAAGGTTCTATGACCCTACGATGATCTACGACCAACGTTTTGTGACCTTGCGATGACCGACGACCAAGGTTTCGTGACCCTACGATGACCTACGACCAAGGTTCCGTGACCTTACGATGACCTACGACCAAGGTTTCATGACCCTACGATGACCTACGACCAAGGTTCTGTGACCTTGCGATAACCTACGACCAAGGTTCCATGACCCTACGATGACCTACGACCAAGGTTCTGTGAACTTGCGATGACCCCCGACCAAGGTTCCATGACCTTGCGATGACCTACGACCAAGGTTCCGTGACCTTGCGATGACCTACGACCAAGGTTCTGTAACCTTGCGATGGCCTACGACCAAGGTTCCGTGACCCTACGATGACCTACGACCAAGGTTCTGTGACCTTGCGATGACCTACGACCAAGGTTCTGTGACCCAATGATGACCTACGACCAAGGTTCCGTGACCCTACGATGACCTACGACCAAGGTTCTGTGACCTTGGGATGACCTACGACCAAGGTTCCGTGACCCTACGATGACCTACGACCAAAGATCCGTGACCTTGCGATGACCTATGACCAAAGTTCCGTGACCTTGCGATGACCTATGACCAAGGTTTCATGACCTTGCGATGACCTACGACCAAGGTTCCGTGACCCTGCGATGACCTACGACCAAGCTTCCGTGACCTTGCGATGACCTACGACCAAGGTTCCGTGACCTTGTGCTGAACTACGACCAAGGTTCCGTGACCTTGCGATGACCTACGACCAAGGTTTCGAGACCCTACGATCACCTACGACCAAGGTTCTGTGACCTTACGATGACCTACGACCAAGGTTCCGTGACCCTGCGATAACCTATGACCAAGGTTCCGTGACCTTGCGATGACCTACGACCAAGGTTCCGTGACCCTACGATGACCTATGACCAAGGTTCCGTGACCTTGCGAAGACCTACGACCAAAGTTCTGTGACCTTACGATGACCTACGACCAAGGTTCCGGGACCTTGCGATGACCCACGACCAAGGTTCCGTAACCTTGCGATGACCTACGACCAAGGTTCTGTGACCCTACGATGACCTACGACCAAGGTTCCGTGACCTTGCGATGACCTACGACCAAGGTTCCGTGACCTTGCGATGACCTACGACCAAGGTTCCGTTACCCTACGTTGACCTACAACCAAGGTTCTGTGACCTTGTGATGACCTACGACCAAGGTTCCGAGACCTTGCGATGACCTACGAACAAGGTTCCGTGACCTTACGATGACCTACGACCAAGGTTCCGTGACCCTGCGATGACCTACGACCAAGCTTCCGTGACCTTGCGATGACCTACGACCAAGGTTCCGTGACCTTGTGCTGAACTACGACCAAGGTTCCGTGACCTTGCGATGACCTACGACCAAGGTTTCGAGACCCTACGATCACCTACGACCAAGGTTCTGTGACCTTACGATGACCTACGACCAAGGTTCCGTGACCCTGCGATAACCTATGACCAAGGTTCCGTGACCTTGCGATGACCTACGACCAAGGTTCCGTGACCCTACGATGACCTATGACCAAGGTTCCGTGACCTTGCGAAGACCTACGACCAAAGTTCTGTGACCTTACGATGACCTACGACCAAGGTTCCGGGACCTTGCGATGACCCACGACCAAGGTTCCGTAACCTTGCGATGACCTACGACCAAGGTTCTGTGACCCTACGATGACCTACGACCAAGGTTCCGTGACCTTGCGCTGAATTACGACCAAGGTTCCGTGACCTTGCGATGACATACGACCAAGGTTCTATGACCCTACGATGATCTACGACCAACGTTTTGTGACCTTGCGATGACCGACGACCAAGGTTTCGTGACCCTACGATGACCTACGACCAAGGTTCCGTGACCTTACGATGACCTACGACCAAGGTTTCATGACCCTACGATGACCTACGACCAAGGTTCTGTGACCTTGCGATAACCTACGACCAAGGTTCCATGACCCTACGATGACCTACGACCAAGGTTCTGTGAACTTGCGATGACCCCCGACCAAGGTTCCATGACCTTGCGATGACCTACGACCAAGGTTCCGTGACCTTGCGATGACCTACGACCAAGGTTCTGTAACCTTGCGATGGCCTACGACCAAGGTTCCGTGACCCTACGATGACCTACGACCAAGGTTCTGTGACCTTGCGATGACCTACGACCAAGGTTCTGTGACCCAATGATGACCTACGACCAAGGTTCCGTGACCCTACGATGACCTACGACCAAGGTTCTGTGACCTTGGGATGACCTACGACCAAGGTTCCGTGACCCTACGATGACCTACGACCAAAGATCCGTGACCTTGCGATGACCTATGACCAAAGTTCCGTGACCTTGCGATGACCTATGACCAAGGTTTCATGACCTTGCGATGACCTACGACCAAGGTTCCGTGACCCTGCGATGACCTACGACCAAGCTTCCGTGACCTTGCGATGACCTACGACCAAGGTTCCGTGACCTTGTGCTGAACTACGACCAAGGTTCCGTGACCTTGCGATGACCTACGACCAAGGTTTCGAGACCCTACGATCACCTACGACCAAGGTTCTGTGACCTTACGATGACCTACGACCAAGGTTCCGTGACCCTGCGATAACCTATGACCAAGGTTCCGTGACCTTGCGATGACCTACGACCAAGGTTCCGTGACCCTACGATGACCTATGACCAAGGTTCCGTGACCTTGCGAAGACCTACGACCAAAGTTCTGTGACCTTACGATGACCTACGACCAAGGTTCCGGGACCTTGCGATGACCCACGACCAAGGTTCCGTAACCTTGCGATGACCTACGACCAAGGTTCTGTGACCCTAGATGACCTACGACCAAGGTTCCGTGACCTTGCGATGACCTACGACCAAGGTTCCGTGACCTTGCGATGACCTACGACCAAGGTTCCGTTACCCTACGTTGACCTACAACCAAGGTTCTGTGACCTTGTGATGACCTACGACCAAGGTTCCGAGACCTTGCGATGACCTACGAACAAGGTTCCGTGACCTTACGATGACCTACGACCAAGGTTCCGTGACCCTGCGATGACCTACGACCAAGGTTCCGTTACCTTGCAATGACCTACGAACAAGGTTCCGTGACCTTACGATGACCTAAGACCAAGGTTTCGTGACCCTGCGATGACCTACGACCAAGGTTATGTGACCTTGCGATGACATACGAGCAAGGTTCTATGACCCTACGATGATCTACGACCAAGGTTTTGTGACCTTACGATGACCGACGACCAAGGTTCCGTGACCCTACGATGACCTACGACCAAGGTTCCGTGACCTTGCGATGACCTACGACCAAGGTTCCTTGACCCTACGATGACCTACGACCAAGGTTCTGTGACCTTGCGATAACCTACGACCAAGGTTCCATGACCCTACGATGACCTATGACCTAGGTTCTGTGACCTTGCGATGACCTACGACCAAGGTTCCGTGACCTTGCGATGATCTACGACCAAGGTTCCGAGACCTTGCGATGACCTACGACCAAGGTCTGTAACCTTGCGATGGCCTACGACCAAGGTTCCGTGACCCTACGATGACCTACGATCAAGGTTCTGTGACTTTGCGATGAACTACGACCAAGGTTCTGTGACCCTACGATGACCTACGACCAAGGTTCCGTGACCTTGCGATGACCTACGACCAAGGTTCCGTGACCTTGCGATGACCTACGAACAAGGTTCCGTGATTTTGCGATGTCCTACGACCAAGGTTCCGTGACCCTACGATGACCTACGACCAAGGTTCTGTGACATTCCGGTGACCTACGACCAAGCTTCCGTGACCCTACGATGACCTACGACCAAGGTTCCGTGACCTTGCGACGACCTACGACCAAGGTTCCGTGACCTTGCGATGACCTACGACCAAGGTTCCGTGACCTGGCGATGACCTACGACCAAGGTTTCGTGACCCTACGATAACCTACGACCAAGGTTCTGTGACCTTGCGATAACCTACGACCAAGGTTCCCTGACCCTACGATGACCTACGACCAAGGTTCTGTGAACTTGCTTTGACCTACGACCAAGGTTCCATGACCTTGCGATGACCTACGACCAAGGTTCCGTGACCTTGCGATGACCTACGACCAAGGTTCTGTAACCTTGAGATGGCCTACGACCAAGGTTCCGTGACCCTACGATGACCTACGACCAAGGTTCTGTGACCTTGGGATGACCTACGACCAAGGTTCCGTGACCCTACGATGACCTACGACCAAAGATCCGTGACCTTGCGATGACCTATGACCAAGGTTCCGTGACCTTGCGATGACCTACGACCAAGGTTTCATGACCTTGCGATGACCTATGACCAAGGTTCCGTGACCCTACGATGACCTACGACCAAGCTTCCGTGACCTTGCGATGATCTACGAACAAGCTTCCGTGACCTTGCGCAGAACTACGACCAAGGTTCCATGACCTTGCGATGACCTACGACCAAGGTTTCGTGACCCTACGATCACCTACGACCAAGGTTCTGTGACCTTACGATGACCTACGACCAAGGTTCCGTGACCTTGCGCAGAACTACGACCAAGGTTCCGTGACCTTGCGATGACCTACGACCAAGGTTTCGTGACCTTAGAATGACCTATGACCAAGGTTCCGTGAGCTTGCGATGACCTACGACCAAGGTTCCGTGACCTTGCGATGACCTACGACCAAGGTTCCGTGACCCTACGATGACCTAAGACCAAGGTTCCGTGACCTTGCGAAGACCTATGACCAAGGTTCCGTGACCTTACGATGACCTACGACCAAGGTTTCGTGACCTTGCGATAACCTACGACCAAGGTTCCGTGACCTTGCGATGACCTACGACCAAGGTTTTGTGACCCTACGATGACCTACGACCAAGGTTCCGAGACCTTGCGATGACTTATGACCAAGATTCCGTGACCTTGCGATGACCTACGACCAAGGTTCCGTGACCCTACGATGACCTACGACCAAGGTTTCGTGACCATGTGATGACCTACGACCATGGCTCCGTGACCTTGTGATGACCTACGACCAAGGTTCCGTTACCCTACGTTGACCTACAACCAAGGTTCCGTGAACTTGTGATGACCTACGACCAAGGTTCCGTGACCTTGCGATGACCTACGAACAAGGTTCCGTGACCATACGATGACCTACGACCAAGGTTCCGTGACCCTGCGATGACCTACGACCAAGGTTCCGTGACCTTGCAATGACCTACGAATAAGGTTTCGTGACCTTACGATGATCTACGACCAAGGTTTCGTGACCCTGCGATGACCTACGACCAAGGTTATGTGACCTTGCGATGACATACGAGCAAGGTTCTATGACCCTACGATGATCTACGACCAAGGTTTTGTGACCTTGCGATGACCGACGACCAAGGTTCCGTGACCCTACGATGACCTACGACCAAGGTTCCATGACCTTGCGATGACCTACGACCAAGGTTCCTTGATCCTACGATGACCTACGACCAAGGTTCTGTGACCTTGCGATAACCTACGACCAAGGTTCCATGACCCTACGATGACCTACGACCTAGGTTCTGTGACCTAGCGATGACCTACGACCAAGGTTCCGTGACCTTGCGATGATCTACGACCAAGGTTCCGAGACCTTGCGATGACCTACGACCAAGGTTCTGTAACCTTGCGATGGCCTACGACCAAGGTTCCGTGACCCTACGATGACCTACGATCAAGGTTCTGTGACCTTGCGATAACCTACGACCAAGGTTCCGTGACCTTGCGATGACCTACGAACAAGGTTCCGTGACTTTGCGATGTCCTACGACCAAGGTTCCGTGACCCTACGATGACCTACGACCAAGGTTCTGTGACATTCCGGTGACCTACGACCAAGCTTCCGTGACCCTACGATGACCTATGACCAAGGGTCTGTGACCTTGGGATGACCTACGACCAAGGTTCTGTGACCTTGCGATGACCTACGACCAAGGTTCTGTAACCTTGCAATAACCTACGACCAAGGTTCCGTGACCTTGCGACGACCTACGACCAAGGTTCCGTGACCTTGCGATGACCTACGACCAAGGTTCCGTGACCTGGCGATGACCTACGACCAAGGTTTCGTGACCCTACGATGACCTACGATCAAGGTTCTGTGACCTTGCGATGAACTACGACCAAGGTTCTGTGACCCTACGATGACCTACGACCAAGGTTCCGTGACCTTGCGATGACCTACGACCAAGGTTCCGTGACCTTGCGATGACCTACGAACAAGGTTCCGTTATTTTGCGATGTCCTACGACCAAGGTTCCGTGACCCTACGATGACCTACGACCAAGGTTCTGTGACATTCCGGTGACCTACGACCAAGCTTCCGTGACCCTACGATGACCTACGACCAAGGGTCTGTGACCTTGGGATGACCTACGACCAAGGTTCTGTGACCTTGCGATGACCTACGACCAAGGTTCTGTAACCTTGCAATAACCTACGACCAAGGTTCCGTGACCTTGCGACGACCTACGACCAAGGTTCCGTGACCTTGCGATGACCTACGACCAAGGTTCCGTGACCTGGCGATGACCTACGACCAAGGTTTCGTGACCCTACGATGACCTACGACCAAGGTTCTGTGACCTTGCGATAACCTACGACCAAGGTTCCCTGACCCTACGATGACCTACGACCAAGGTTCTGTGAACTTGCTTTGACCTACGACCAAGGTTCCATGGCCTTGCGATGACCTACGACCAAGGTTCCGTGACCTTGTGATGACCTACGACCAAGGTTCTGTAACCTTGAGATGGCCTACGACCAAGGTTCCGTGACCCTACGATGACCTACGACCAAGGTTCTGTGACCTTGGGATGACCTACGACCAAGGTTCCGTGACCCTACGATGACCTACGACCAAAGATCCGTGACCTTGCGATGACCTATGACCAAGGTTCCGTGACCTTGCGATGACCTACGACCAAGGTTTCATGACCTTGCGATGACCTATGACCAAGGTTCCGTGACCCTACGATGACCTACGACCAAGCTTCCGTGACCTTGCGATGATCTACGACCAAGCTTCCGTGACCTTGCGCAGAACTACGACCAAGGTTCCGTGACCTTGCGATGACCTACGACCAAGGTTTCGTGACCCTACGATCACCTACGACCAAGGTTCTGTGACCTTACGATGACCTACGACCAAGGTTCCGTGACCTTGCGCAGAACTACGACCAAGGTTCCGTGACCTTGCGATGACCTACGACCAAGGTTTCGTGACCTTAGGATGACCTATGACCAAGGTTCCGTGAGCTTGCGATGACCTACGACCAAGGTTCCGTGACCTTGCGATGACCTACGACCAAGGTTCCGTGACCCTACGATGACCTAAGACCAAGGTTCCGTGACCTTGCGAAGACCTATGACCAAGGTTCCGTGACCTTACGATGACCTACGACCAAGGTTTCGTGACCTTGCGATAACCTACGACCAAGGTTCTGTGACCTTGCGATGACCTACGACCAAGGTTTTGTGACCCTACGATGACCTACGACCAAGGTTCCGAGACCTTGCGATGACTTATGACCAAGATTCCGTGACCTTGCGATGACCTACGACCAAGGTTCCGTGACCCTACGATGACCTACGACCAAGGTTTCGTGACCATGTGATGACCTACGACCAAGGTTCCGTTACCCTACGTTGACCTACAACCAAAGTTCCGTGAACTTGTGATGACCTACGACCAAGGTTCCGTGACCTTGCGATGACCTACGAACAAGGTTCCGTGACCATACGATGACCTACGACCAAGGTTCCGTGA
The DNA here is from genome assembly GCA_030686995.1 of Artemisia argyi. Taxonomy (NCBI): domain Eukaryota; kingdom Viridiplantae; phylum Streptophyta; class Magnoliopsida; order Asterales; family Asteraceae; genus Artemisia; species Artemisia argyi. The sequence continues at coordinate 102,192,658 of CM060682.1, forward strand.
CCCTGCGATGACCTACGACCAAGGTTCCGTGACCTTGCAATGACCTACGAATAAGGTTCCGTGACCTTACGATGATCTACGACCAAGGTTTCGTGACCCTGCGATGACCTACGACCAAGGTTATGTGACCTTGCGATGACATACGAGCAAGGTTCTATGACCCTACGATGAGCTACGACCAAGGTTTTGTGACCTTGCGATGACCGACGACCAAGGTTCCGTGACCCTACGATGACCTACGACCAAGGTTCCGTGACCTTGCGATGACCTACGACCAAGGTTCCTTGATCCTACGATGACCTACGACCAAGGTTCTGTGACCTTTCGATAACCTACGACCAAGGTTCCATGACCCTACGATGACCTACGACCTAGGTTCTGTGACCTAGCGATGACCTACGACCAAGGTTCCGTGACCTTGCGATGATCTACGACCAAGGTTCCGAGACCTTGCGATGACCTACGACCAAGGTTCTGTAACCTTGCGATGGCCTACGACCAAGGTTCCGTGACCCTACGATGACCTACGATCAAGGTTCTGTGACCTTGCGATGACCTACGACCAAGGTTCTGTGACCCTACGATGACCTACGACCAAGGTTCCGTGACCTTGCGATAACCTACGACCAAGGTTCCGTGACCTTGCGATGACCTACGAACAAGGTTCCGTGACTTTGCGATGTCCTACGACCAAGGTTCCGTGACCCTACGATGACCAACGACCAAGGTTCTGTGAAATTCCGGTGACCTACGACCAAGGTTCTGTTACCCTTCGATGACCTACGACCAAGGGTCTGTGACCTTGGGATGACCTACGACCAAGGTTCTGTGACCTTGCGATGACCTACGACCAAGGTTCTGGAACCTTGCAATAACCTACGACCAAGGTTCCGTGACCTTGCGACGACCTACGACCAAGGTTCCGTGACCTTGCGATGACCTACGACCAAGGTTCCATGACCTGGCGATGACCTACGACCAAGGTTTCGTGACCCTACGATGACCTACGACCAAGGTTCCGTGACGTTGCGATGTCCTACGACCAAGGTTCCGTGACCCTACGATGACCTACGACCAAGGTTCTGTGACCTTGCGATGACCTACGACCAAGCTTCCGTGACCTTGCGATGACCTACGACCAAGGTTCCGTGACCTTGCGCTGAATTACGACCAAGGTTCCGTGACCTTGCGATGACATACGACCAAGGTTCTATGACCCTACGATGATCTACGACCAACGTTTTGTGACCTTGCGATGACCGACGACCAAGGTTTCGTGACCGTACGATGACCTACGACCAAGGTTCCGTGACCTTACGATGACCTACGACCAAGGTTTCATGACCCTACGATGACCTACGACCAAGGTTCTGTGACCTTGCGATAACCTACGACCAAGGTTCCATGACCCTACGATGACCTACGACCAAGGTTCTGTGAACTTGCGATGACCTTCGACCAAGGTTCCATGACCTTGCGATGACCTACGACCAAGGTTCCGTGACCTTGCGATGACCGACGACCAAGGTTCTGTAACCTTGCGATGGCCTACGACCAAGGTTCCGTGACCCTACGATGACCTACGACCAAGGTTCTGTGACCTTGCGATGACCTACGACCAAGGTTCTGTGACCCAACGATGACCTACGACCAAGGTTCCGTGACCCTACGATGACCTACGACCAAGGTTCTGTGACCTTGGGATGACCTACGACCAAGGTTCCGTGACCCTACGATGACCTACGACCAAAGATCCGTGACCTTGCGATGACCTATGACCAAAGTTCCGTGACCTTGCGATGACCTACGACCAAGGTTTCATGACCTTGCGATGACCTACGAACAAGGTTCCGTGACCCTGCGATGACCTACGACCAAGCTTCCGTGACCTTGCGATGACCTACGACCAAGGTTCCGTGACCTTGTGCTGAACTACGACCAAGGTTCCGTGACCTTGCGATGACCTACGACCAAGGTTTCGAGACCCTACGATCACCTACGACCAAGGTTCTGTGACCTTACGATGACCTACGACCAAGGTTCCGTGACCCTGCGATAACCTATGACCAAGGTTCCGTGACCTTGCGATGACCTACGACCAAGGTTCCGTGACCCTACGATGACCTATGACCAAGGTTCCGTGACCTTGCGAAGACCTACGACCAAAGTTCTGTGACCTTACGATGACCTACGACCAAGGTTCCGGGACCTTGCGATGACCCACGACCAAGGTTCCGTAACCTTGCGATGACCTACGACCAAGGTTCTGTGACCCTACGATGACCTACGACCAAGGTTCCGTGACCTTGCGATGACCTACGACCAAGGTTCCGTGACCTTGCGATGACCTACGACCAAGGTTCCGTTACCCTACGTTGACCTACAACCAAGGTTCTGTGACCTTGTGATGACCTACGACCAAGGTTCCGTGACCTTGCGATGACCTACGAACAAGGTTCCGTGACCTTACGATGACCTACGACCAAGGTTCCGTGACCCTGCGATGACCTACGACCAAGGTTCCGTTACCTTGCAATGACCTACGAACAAGGTTCCGTGACCTTACGATGACCTAAGACCAAAGTTTCGTGACCCTGCGATGACCTACGACCAAGGTTATGTGACCTTGCGATGACATACGAGCAAGGTTCTATGACCCTACGATGATCTATGAACAAGGTTTTGTGACCTTACGATGACCGACGAGCAAGGTTCCGTGACCCTACGATGACCTACGACCAAGGTTCCGTGACCTTGCGATGACCTACGACCAAGGTTCCTTGACCCTACGATGACCTACGACCAAGGTTCTGTGACCTTGCGATAACCTACGACCAAGGTTCCATGACCCTACGATGACCTATGACCTAGGTTCTGTGACCTTGCGATGACCTACGACCAAGGTTCCGTGACCTTGCGATGATCTACGACCAAGGTTCCGAGACCTTGCGATGACCTACGACCAAGGTCTATAACCTTGCGATGGCCTACGACCAAGGTTCCGTGACCCTACGATGACCTACGATCAAGGTTCTGTGACCTTGCGATGAACTACGACCAAGGTTCTGTGACCCTACGATGACCTACGACCAAGGTTCCGTGACCTTGCGATGACCTACGACCAAGGTTCCGTGACCTTGCGATGACCTACGAACAAGGTTCCGTGATTTTGCGATGTCCTACGACCAAGGTTCCGTGACCCTACGATGACCTACGACCAAGGTTCTGTGACATTCCGGTGACCTACGACCAAGCTTCCGTGACCCTACGATGACCTACGACCAAGGGTCTGTGACCTTGGGATGACCTACGACCAAGGTTCTGTGACCTTGCGATGACCTACGACCAAGGTTCTGTAACCATGCAATAACCTACGACCAAGGTTCCGTGACCTTGCGACGACCTACGACCAAGGTTCCGTGACCTTGCGATGACCTACGACCAAGGTTCCGTGACCTGGCGATGACCTACGACCAAGGTTTCGTGACCCTACGATGACCTACGACCAAGGTTCTGTGACCTTGCGATAACCTACGACCAAGGTTCCATGACCCTACGATGACCTACGACCAAGGTTCTGTGAACCTGCTTTGACCTACGACCAAGGTTCCATGACCTTGCGATGACCTACGACCAAGGTTCCGTGACCTTGCGATGACCTACGACCAAGGTTCTGTAACCTTGAGATGGCCTACGACCAAGGTTCCGTGACCCTATGATGACCTACGACCAAGGTTCTGTGACCTTGGGATGACCTACGACCAAGGTTCCGTGACCCTACGATGACCTACGACCAAAGATCCGTGACCTTGCGATGACCTATGACCAAGGTCTATAACCTTGCGATGGCCTACGACCAAGGTTCCGTGACCCAACGATGACCTACGATCAAGGTTCTGTGACCTTGCGATGAACTACGACCAAGGTTCTGTGACCCTACGATGACCTACGACCAAGGTTCCGTGACCTTGCGATGACCTACGACCAAGGTTCCGTGACCTTGCGATGACCTACGAACAAGGTTCCGTGATTTTGCGATGTCCTACGACCAAGGTTCCGTGACCCTACGATGACCTACGACCAAGGTTCTGTGACATTCCGGTGACCTACGACCAAGCTTCCGTGACCCTACGATGACCTACGACCAAGGTTCCATGACCTGGCGATGACCTACGACCAAGGTTTCGTGACCCTACGATGACCTACGACCAAGGTTCCGTGACGTTGCGATGTCCTACGACCAAGGTTCCGTGACCCTACGATGACCTACGACCAAGGTTCTGTGACCTTGCGATGACCTACGACCAAGCTTCCGTGACCTTGCGATGACCTACGACCAAGGTTCCGTGACCTTGCGCTGAATTACGACCAAGGTTCCGTGACCTTGCGATGACATACGACCAAGGTTCTATGACCCTACGATGATCTACGACCAACGTTTTGTGACCTTGCGATGACCGACGACCAAGGTTTCGTGACCGTACGATGACCTACGACCAAGGTTCCGTGACCTTACGATGACCTACGACCAAGGTTTCATGACCCTACGATGACCTACGACCAAGGTTCTGTGACCTTGCGATAACCTACGACCAAGGTTCCATGACCCTACGATGACCTACGACCAAGGTTCTGTGAACTTGCGATGACCTTCGACCAAGGTTCCATGACCTTGCGATGACCTACGACCAAGGTTCCGTGACCTTGCGATGACCGACGACCAAGGTTCTGTAACCTTGCGATGGCCTACGACCAAGGTTCCGTGACCCTACGATGACCTACGACCAAGGTTCTGTGACCTTGCGATGACCTACGACCAAGGTTCTGTGACCCAACGATGACCTACGACCAAGGTTCCGTGACCCTACGATGACCTACGACCAAGGTTCTGTGACCTTGGGATGACCTACGACCAAGGTTCCGTGACCCTACGATGACCTACGACCAAAGATCCGTGACCTTGCGATGACCTATGACCAAAGTTCCGTGACCTTGCGATGACCTACGACCAAGGTTTCATGACCTTGCGATGACCTACGAACAAGGTTCCGTGACCCTGCGATGACCTACGACCAAGCTTCCGTGACCTTGCGATGACCTACGACCAAGGTTCCGTGACCTTGTGCTGAACTACGACCAAGGTTCCGTGACCTTGCGATGACCTACGACCAAGGTTTCGAGACCCTACGATCACCTACGACCAAGGTTCTGTGACCTTACGATGACCTACGACCAAGGTTCCGTGACCCTGCGATAACCTATGACCAAGGTTCCGTGACCTTGCGATGACCTACGACCAAGGTTCCGTGACCCTACGATGACCTATGACCAAGGTTCCGTGACCTTGCGAAGACCTACGACCAAAGTTCTGTGACCTTACGATGACCTACGACCAAGGTTCCGGGACCTTGCGATGACCCACGACCAAGGTTCCGTAACCTTGCGATGACCTACGACCAAGGTTCTGTGACCCTACGATGACCTACGACCAAGGTTCCGTGACCTTGCGATGACCTACGACCAAGGTTCCGTGACCTTGCGATGACCTACGACCAAGGTTCCGTTACCCTACGTTGACCTACAACCAAGGTTCTGTGACCTTGTGATGACCTACGACCAAGGTTCCGTGACCTTGCGATGACCTACGAACAAGGTTCCGTGACCTTACGATGACCTACGACCAAGGTTCCGTGACCCTGCGATGACCTACGACCAAGGTTCCGTTACCTTGCAATGACCTACGAACAAGGTTCCGTGACCTTACGATGACCTAAGACCAAGGTTTCGTGACCCTGCGATGACCTACGACCAAGGTTATGTGACCTTGCGATGACATACGAGCAAGGTTCTATGACCCTACGATGATCTACGAACAAGGTTTTGTGACCTTACGATGACCGACGACCAAGGTTCCGTGACCCTACGATGACCTACGACCAAGGTTCCGTGACCTTGCGATGACCTACGACCAAGGTTCCTTGACCCTACGATGACCTACGACCAAGGTTCTGTGACCTTGCGATAACCTACGACCAAGGTTCCATGACCCTACGATGACCTATGACCTAGGTTCTGTGACCTTGCGATGACCTACGACCAAGGTTCCGTGACCTTGCGATGATCTACGACCAAGGTTCCGAGACCTTGCGATGACCTACGACCAAGGTCTATAACCTTGCGATGGCCTACGACCAAGGTTCCGTGACCCTACGATGACCTACGATCAAGGTTCTGTGACCTTGCGATGAACTACGACCAAGGTTCTGTGACCCTACGATGACCTACGACCAAGGTTCCGTGACCTTGCGATGACCTACGACCAAGGTTCCGTGACCTTGCGATGACCTACGAACAAGGTTCCGTGATTTTGCGATGTCCTACGACCAAGGTTCCGTGACCCTACGATGACCTACGACCAAGGTTCTGTGACATTCCGGTGACCTACGACCAAGCTTCCGTGACCCTACGATGACCTACGACCAAGGGTCTGTGACCTTGGGATGACCTACGACCAAGGTTCTGTGACCTTGCGATGACCTACGACCAAGGTTCTGTAACCATGCAATAACCTACGACCAAGGTTCCGTGACCTTGCGACGACCTACGACCAAGGTTCCGTGACCTTGCGATGACCTACGACCAAGGTTCCGTGACCTGGCGACGACCTACGACCAAGGTTTCGTGACCCTACGATGACCTACGACCAAGGTTCTGTGACCTTGCGATAACCTACGACCAAGGTTCCATGACCCTACGATGACCTACGACCAAGGTTCTGTGAACTTGCTTTGACCTACGACCAAGGTTCCATGACCTTGCGATGACCTACGACCAAGGTTCCGTGACCTTGCGATGACCTACGACCAAGGTTCTGTAACCTTGAGATGGCCTACGACCAAGGTTCCGTGACCCTACGATGACCTACGACCAAGGTTCTGTGACCTTGGGATGACCTACGACCAAGGTTCCGTGACCCTACGATGACCTACGACCAAAGATCCGTGACCTTGCGATGACCTATGACCAAGGTCTATAACCTTGCGATGGCCTACGACCAAGGTTCCGTGACCCAACGATGACCTACGATCAAGGTTCTGTGACCTTGCGATGAACTACGACCAAGGTTCTGTGACCCTACGATGACCTACGACCAAGGTTCCGTGACCTTGCGATGACCTACGACCAAGGTTCCGTGACCTTGCGATGACCTACGAACAAGGTTCCGTGATTTTGCGATGTCCTACGACCAAGGTTCCGTGACCCTACGATGACCTACGACCAAGGTTCTGTGACATTCCGGTGACCTACGACCAAGCTTCCGTGACCCTACGATGACCTACGACCAAGGGTCTGTGACATTGGGATGACCTACGACCAAGGTTCTGTGACCTTGCGATGACCTACGACCAAGGTTCTGTAACCATGCAATAACCTACGACCAAGGTTCCGTGACCTTGCGACGACCTACGACCAAGGTTCCGTGACCTTGCGATGACCTACGACCAAGGTTCCGTGACCTGGCGATGACCTACGACCAAGGTTTCGTGACCCTACGATGACCTACGACCAAGGTTCTGTGACCTTGCGATAACCTACGACCAAGGTTCCATGACCCTACGATGACCTACGACCAAGGTTCTGTGAACTTGCTTTGACCTACGACCAAGGTTCCATGACCTTGCGATGACCTACGACCAAGGTTCCGTGACCTTGCGATGACCTACGACCAAGGTTCTGTAACCTTGAGATGGCCTACGACCAAGGTTCCGTGACCCTACGATGACCTACGACCAAGGTTCTGTGACCTTGGGATGACCTACGACCAAGGTTCCGTGACCCTACGATGACCTACGACCAAAGATCCGTGACCTTGCGATGACCTATGACCAAGGTTCCGTGACCTTGCGATGACCTACGACCAAGGTTTCATGACCTTGCGATGACCTATGACCAAGGTTCCGTGACCCTACGATGACCTACGACCAAGCTTCCGTGACCTTGCGATGACCTACGACCAAGCTTCCGTGACCTTGCGCAGAACTACGACCAAGGTTCCGTGACCTTGCGATGACCTACGACCAAGGTTTCGTGACCCTACGATCACCTACGACCAAGGTTCTGTGACCTTACGATGACCTACGTCCAAGGTTCTGTGACCTTGCGATAACCTATGACCATGGCTCCGTGACCTTGTGATGACCAACGACCAAGGTTCCGTGACCTTGCGATGACCTACGACCAAGGTTCCGTGACCTTGCGCAGAACTACGACCAAGGTTCCATGACCTTGCGATGACCTACGACCAAGGTTCCGTGACCTTAGGATGACCTATGACCAAGGTTCCGTGAGCTTGCGATGACCTACGACCAAGGTTCCGTCACCTTGCGATGACCTACGACCAAGGTTCCGTGACCCTACGATGACCTAAGACCAAGGTTCCGTGACCTTGCGAAGACCTATGACCAAGGTTCCGTGACCTTACGATGACCTACGACCAAGGTTTCGTGACCTTGCGATAACCTACGACCAAGGTTCCGTGACCTTTTGATGACCTACGACCAAGGTTTTGTGACCCTACGATGACCTACGACCAAGGTTCCGAGACCTTGCGATGACTTACGACCAAGATTCCGTGACCTTGCGATGACCTACGACCAAGGTTCCGTGACCCTACGATGACCTACGACCAAGGTTTCGTGACCTTGTGATGACCTACGACCATGGCTCCGTGACCTTGTGATGACCTACGACCAAGGTTCCGTTACCCTACGTTGACCTACAACCAAGGTTCCACTCTCAAAACTAGTTCTAAGTCTCGTGGTGAACGTGTGAACTTTGGTGAGCCTTGGAAAGGATCGTATCAAGTAGTCATACCCTTGGGAGCAAAGCTCAAGCTTTCCATGATCGTTTCTAGCCTACACGTCTCGTTTCTACTCCACCATCACTTGGTGAGGTGAGCCAAACTCGTCCCCTTTCTAATAATTCTTCACGTTTTATGTTATTTACTTTACTTAATTTCTTGTTAATATTAAGTTATAACATATACATATTACTAGCTAAATTAAAATATTAACATGATATAAACCAAAGTTAGTAAGGCACCTTTTGCAAATAAGCACTTATAAGTACGATATATAACACGTTCCTAAGTTACATGACCCCTACGTTTTTACTTAGAAAATTTTGAGTTACAAAACTGTTTTGGCTTTGATTAAAGTCGATTTACTTTAGCCTCGTATTTTCAAAATTATAAACACGACACCTCATTTTTATGGTTTAAACTAATAGACCACTTGGTAAACTAACAATCTAGGCTTTAAACTTACTCTTACAAACCCATTCGAACCCTCGTTAAACCCCAAAGTATGTCACATTTTTCTTAAACTCAAAAGTACGTTTAGGCCTAAAAGCCCATTAAGCTGAAAATAAGCAATGGAGATAAGCTGATGGTATAAGCAGTTGTCTAAAATTTTTAGTGTCTAAATATGAGCCCAATGCTAAGCCCAATAGTTTCCCAAGCCCAAAGATTTTAAAAACCTTAATGGGCCTAGTATCTAGCTCGTTAAAGGCCTATAAGCTCAAAATAAGCTCTTTTGGTTAAATAAGTTCTTTTCACAAGTTAAATAAGCAGATTTAAACTTATTTTGAAAATAAAAATGTTAAGTTTTGAAGTTGGTAAAATTTGGACTAAATTTGCAAAAGTTTTGTAGTCTAGGGACTAAAACTGTCAAAACGGAAATTTAAGGTGAAAACTATCATTTTGATGTCTTGTGATGAAAACTGTAAATCTAGAAAAGTTTTGGGTAGAAATTGTAAATATAAAATAGTTTTGGACTATAAATGAAAAATAAATAACGTTTTGGACTAACGGTGCAAAGTTATGCTGTTAAGGGGTTAAAATGGAAACCTTTCAAAATTTAAAGGTTTTAATAAAATATAAATGTTATAATTTATATTATATATATATATATACATATATATATATATATATATATATATATATATATATATATATATATATATATATATATATATATATATATATATATATATATATATATATATATATATATATATATATATATATATATATATATTTGGGTAAAAGGGTTAATACACCCTGGCAAAATTTATTATCCAAAAAACGTTGAAGTACAATAGGGTGAGGGTGATATCCCTCACCTCAGTCCCTTAGGACACTTACAAACTCAACTATAAGAATGACACTCCATTCTTATAACTTACATAATAAAAACTGACCACCTACAATGACTATACAAGTGAATAAAAATAGGAATTAAAACATGATTCACTAAAGAAGCACCAAAAACATAGCCATCGTAGAACTTCCATCAATCTTCGATGTGAAACCATCCACATAGAACTTGAACTTGCATAAGCAACCAATGAAATCCTTGAGCCATCCTCCAAACAAAATCAAGAAAAAAATCATGGAGCAAATCGACCCAAAGTTTCACGAACCAGCAACCTACATGCCATGATCCCCTTCCAAACAGCCAAAATGTCAATATCTCAAACAAAACAGCAATTACAAGGGCACCATGCAACAATCCAAGGGTAAATAAACCCAAACAAGCACTACAACTCGATCCGATACCTCATATACTACAAGTTTCAGTGAGGTGAAACTCGAGCTAAGAATGGAACCCAATGTATGTTGATCAGTCATAGACGAAAATAGGGTTGGCAAACCCTAACTTACAACCATGTTCGCAAACATTTTTTGAATAAGAAACGAGTAAAACTTAACTTCCAATTAGCGAACAGCAGCAGCACTTCCATCTCTCTCAAAAACCCACTTGAACCACGAAGAACAAACAGCACCAATAAAGATGCACCCAACACCACAATAGACTTGTAGCACCACATAACTGATGCACACGTATAATCCAAAACCCTAGGACGGGTTACATGCAACCATAAAATCACCACACCCTTAACGAGTATTGTTTATGAGTTAATGACCAGCAGACCAATGCACATAGAATGAAACGAAACCCTAATAAAGGGAAATGAGAGGAATGAAACCAAAGTGCAGCATCATAACGGGATCGACCTTATCTAGGTAAAAGTTGATTAAAAACCGACTGAAGATGTTAAGGGATAATAAGGTTCGATAAAACCACAGCCGACTTTAGATAGGCAATTTGAAAGTCGATACAATGAATCAGATCCAAATAATGATAATCGAAACCCTAAAAATATATAAAACCGATTAGAAACTAAGTCGGTTTAATGGATAACAAGATGAAACCCTAACCGATTTAAACAATAACAACCTACAAACAAAGATTTGGAGGAGTTAATTATGAAAATCGATTCAAGGGATTTAGGGTTTCGGAAAAACGATAATTAAAACCCTAATATAAAAAACGATTCAAAAGAACCAGTATTAGGATTGATTAGGGTTTAAAGATGGGCAGCGATTATCAATATATGTGAGAAAATAAACGTGACACACCCCTCCCCAGATACTAGCATCAATCAAAAACCGATTGCATATTATAAGAATAATAGAGAGGCGGTTTTGATGATGGTTTAATCAGATCGGAAGAGGAGGAGGGGTGGCCGGAAATCGCCTAAAGTATTCTCTCTCAAGGAGATATCCGGCCGCCACTGCCCTTACATATTCCGGCCAATCCATCTCTTCTTAACCGCCTCTCTACCTTTAGGTATGCAATCGGTTTGAAGATTTGGTGTTTACTTGGTGGTGGCGTGCTGTTTTTCTTCACTTTTCCAACCCTATTGCTAGGGTTCTTATGGATATCGTCCTTTTTTTATTTTCTGCATCGAAAGTGTAATTTAACTCCTGTATTGGTGGTTAGATTACATGTTTTTCTTTGTCGATCTTATTAGGGTTTTCTGATCCCTATTAAGGTTTTTCTTTTTGATGCAGCCATAACCCTAACATATAGATTCTTTATGGGATCTGTGTTATTAGGGTTTCGTTTTTTAATCACCCCTCATATTCTATTATTTAATGTCGGTTTATAACTGATATACATATAAGGGGGCGATTTGGGGATTGGTTTGCGCTGAATTCTAGTCGGTTTATTTTGATAGATCGATTATCATAACATGTTGGGATCTGGTTGGAACTTGCTGAGCTTATTGTTTACGAAACCCTAATTTTTAGGGTTCGTATCTTATGGATCTGCTGGTACGTCAACCTTTGCAAGGGGTTGTTTGGTATTTGGATGTTCTAATCAAGATTTATGTGATATGAACGTGGGTTTTAGAGAGATGGAAGTTAAGTTTTAGGGATCTTATTCAAAACCCTATCTCGTTTTCATTGATCCTGCTGCTTGTTATTATCATGTTGCGGATCGTTTATGGCCATGATAGGGTTTAGACCTTATTATTGGTTCGATTGTGGGTCTGAGTTCATGATGCTGCTGATCGATTTACTATTAAGCTAGGGTTGTTTTAAACCCTAGTAATTATATTGTTTCACAGACCTGCTGTATTGGGATGTTTGTTTATGGAAGTTAGGGTCGAAACCCTATTGATGTATTATTCTGGTATGGTTTGCTGCTGTAAACCATGAATGGTGTAGTCTTTGTTGGTACGCAATCATGGGGATTATTGGCTATACTGGTTCTACTCTTATGCTATTCCTCTGGTGGTTGCGTTTGTGGATATTATGGAGGCTACGGATCAGTCATGCTGATTTTCTGTCTTGGTGGGTTAACATGAGAGGTTGTGGCTGTTCTGATCTCTTGTGCGTGATTGTGATGACTGGATGTTGTATCCTGATATTTTAGCCATGGCAGGTTTTATTAGTATCGCATGTGTTGGTTTCTGATTGGATGTTACTAGTTAGGTCATGAAGCTGCTGGATGTTTTGGCTTCTTGATCATTTACTTTGCTAGTATTGATTGTAGTTCTATGGGAACTGAGTTGATCGTTTGGTTGTGACTGGATCATACACTTTTATTTTGGTGCACATTCGATCTACTGGTTAGGGTGTATTCACCCTAGGTTCGTTGCATGGTGACCTTTTTCATGGTGATATTGATTTTACTTGGTTGTTTTGAAGGGGTGGTCATGACATGTATTTTGCAGTACCTTTTGATCCTTTGCTGGGCTGTATTTTTTCATGGGGGTACTATATGATCATGAAGGTTTTGTTTGTGGTGGTCTTGCTACTACAAATAGATTATATGTTGAAGTTCGCTTGGATGTTTCTAAGTGGATTCTTCATGGAAGTTAAGGTGGACCGTCATAGTGATATAGAAGGCTCAAGTGCTTTTCTTGAGTAGTATTGTCAATTTTTATATACTTGTGTCATTAGTGGTAGGTTCATTTTATTGTAAGTTATAGGAATGGTGTGTCATTCTTATATTGGAGTCTGTAAGTGTCCTAAGGGACTGAGGTGAGGGATATCACCCTCATCCTATGTACCTCAACGTTTTTTGGTGTAATGCATTTTACCGGGGTGAATTAACCCTTTTACCCAAAAAAAAATTAGGGTTTCTTTATATATATATATATATATATATATATATATATATATATATATATATATATATATATATATATATATATATATATATATATATATATATATATATATATATATAACGTACTAACGATAATAATAAATATATAACTTTTAACAATTAACACATTCTCTCAAATCTATTCCGCTCTTCGACACCCATCTATCGTTGAACCACCGATCTCGTTTTCTTTTGTAAAATATCTACACTACGTCAACAAGAACATGCTCACGAGTTACATTTATGAATATAACTTTTGTTCTTAAACATGTTTAAATTGCTACGAGTCAACTAACAAAAGAATATAATAAACAACTTTCGCGATAAATTGAACTTAGACTATCAAACTCTGAAAACTTGCTATATATTTTACTTAGGTTGTGTGTTGAAGCCGTTTCCACCTATCGATTGAATAACGATACTAGTACTACCGGGCTATCCAGGTGTGTGTTTATAGCCCACTCTTTAAACTTTTAAACTCTTTTGTGGGGAGATACATGCTTCAAACCCGAACACAAGCTTTTTAGTATGCTATGCCTAATGTTTTTATTGCTTAAGTAGCTATTGCCAAAAGCCCCTCGATCATGAACCTTAATCACTTGCAAGTGAACGTGAATACATGGGAATAGATCTATTTGGGACCAACAATACCCGTTTAGTTTAGCTAGGATGAGCGACTAGGCGCACAGTATTTAACAACTCATAGGTTACTGGCAAAGACCTATCTTGAGGGCACCCCTATTATATTTGTTTACATCACACATTGATGCCTGTCTAATCGTTGCGTGTCATGAGCTTAATGCAATAATAAACTTGATTTTTAAACTTGTTAATTGTTTATCGATGCAATTAACACACTTACTTGTGTTGAAACTTTAAACTTAAACCTATGGACATCACTCAACTTTTGTTGACTTTTAGCATGTTATCTCAGATAATTAAGGCATGGATTATCAAGGCACGGAGAAGGGCATCAACCCGGGCACGGGTTTTCTAAAATAAACGTTTTCTTATCATTCAACTAAATAAAACATATCTGCGAAGATATATCTTGTCTTTCAAAAACTATTTCAGTACTCAGATATTTTAAATGAATGATATAAATGTGTTTTCAAAATGTTTACTATGATTGTGACAAAGATCCACTACGTAATACCCCGTTAAGTCTTCCGCTGTCGTTAATCGATTTTAAGGCGTGTTACAGATTGGCATCAGAGCCATGGTTATAGCGAACCAGATGTATTTTTTAATAACACTGGACTATAACTACTGTTCAAAAAGGACCGTTTTCAAAAACATAAATATCTCAAGCCCTCCGTGCCGATGTACTTCCAACATTTAAGAATGTTGCCTATTATATGAGTTTTAGCAAGGCTAACGCGTTTATAATTTTAACTTACATTTAGTATTCAGATTGTTACAGTACTATGTCTCCACACCCAATCGCAGTATCGTCTGACTCAGAAAGGGAAGACCCTGCGTCTCCTACTTCAGACTTTGCTCTTACAGTGATGCCTATGTCACCTACTACTGATCGACACATGCAACGTCAACAGTGGTTACCTGCATCCGACTTAGAAAATGCTTCTCCCGCATCTTCCCCTTCTCAAACTTCTCCGACTGGTCCGATCTACCGACGAAGACGTGTTCGACGTCTTCAACCCTATGAACCCGAACCCTTTGGCCGTCGGTTTCGCCGACACGAGGGAGGCCCTGTCCGTAAGATCACTGTCCGAAAGAGGGTATGTGCACCTGCAGACTCTACTATACCTCTCCCAACCCCTGAGAACTCCAGGACACCATCATCTACATCGCCGTCTTCTATTCCATCCCCTACTATTTTCTACCGACAGACCACTACCGTGCCACTACCATCCTCTACCCCGCCTACATCCCCAATCACTCACAGCGACCCTTTACCGACCCGTGGTAAGGATCCCTTCTTCCTCAGATCCTTACGCCCAGGTTGCAGGAGAGGCAACAGCTCGTCGCAAGACTCACAGGAGAGTCGATGCTCGCCGATGGTCTTTCTTACTTCCGATCATCCACCGATGGAGATTCCAGGAGGGAGCCCCTAGCACAGCTGAACTAGGAGAGAGCTCATCCGCCGTTGTCTCGAGGAGTCTTCCTGTCACCGGAGAACCCCTTCACCATACCGTACCCCTACTCGTCGCCCGCCTAGCTCGACACGAGGATCGACTAGACTACATCGTTGGCATCCTGAATAATTTGCCCTCAGAGCAAGTCGAGATTCTTGGAGATGAGGTAGAGAACATTGTCATAGGCCAGCTAGCTATGGAGATAGCTTTCAACCACATGGGTACTCAGCTTGAGGAGGTCAGAGAGACTATGACTGTGTTGCGTGATGATGTTTCTTCGATGCAGACAGCGTTAGAGGCACTTGACTCTGTAGTCGACCAGCTCAGCTCTCAGGTACTGATTTACCGACTCATGATTGATGATCTCCGCGCAAAAGATAGAGCCCGAGATCAGACAATAGAGATCTTGATGGATATGGTTATGAACCTTCAGCGACGTATGGATGGTGCACCTAGAGGATCATAGATCAGAGATGTATTAGTATAGCTAAGATTTGACTACCAACGTTGTATTAATAAGGAATCTTGTATCCATATGTTGTAACAAACTATCGAACAAGTTATTAATCTTTCTATTGTGTGGATATACTATATTAATATTGATTTATGTTTCTCTATGGCTGTTTCTCATACTCATATTGCATTTTTATCTTATATGCTGCCTCATGTAGTTGATGCATGGATGATAATTAGATCTTTTATATTCCTCATGTATGTTGTGATTTGATTCAGACATGTCGTTATGTTATATAAAATCCACTTAGAGCCCTTAGGATACTCCATAGACTCGGATTGTTGTATTTAACATGATGACTATATTCGATTCCCCCACTCTTCGTATAATTCTACTCTAGCGTTATAAGATCTCTAAACCTATGTTCCTTGCATGTTTATAGAAACATGGCACGCACCCAAAGAGCAATAGCTACCCCCGAAACCGCAACCACCACACTCATAATGACTTCGGAAGATATTCGGAAGGCGATCGCCGATGGTGTGAATGCAGTCTTGGCAGAGCAAGCAGCAGCTAATGCCCACAACAGCGGTACTAGCATGCCCACTGGAGAGAGTGTGGCAGCCACCCATCATCGATGTACTTACAAAGACTTCATGAGTTTCCAGCCTACCTTCTACAAAGGAACTGAAGGTGTTACCGAACTGGCCCACTGGTTTGAGCGAATTCAGACTGTCTTTCAAAGGAGCGGTTTTACCGACGACACGAAAGTCACCTTCGCCACAGGAACACTCATGCAAGACGCCTTATCCTGGTGGAATGCCACAGTCCAGACTATGGGAACCACGACAGCCTATCAGCTCACATGGGCGGAATTCAAGGCCAAAATACTGAAGAAGTATATCCCCCGTTCTGAACTGAGGAAATTAGAAAATGAATTCCACCAGCTAAAAGTCAAGGGTGTTGATCTCAAAATCTATAACCGCCGATTCCAAGAACTCATGGTATTATGTCCTACGGTTGTACCCGACCTCGAAAAGACTCTGGAGAAGTACGTTGAAGGACTTCCTCGGAGTATTGAGGGTGACGTAACCTCATCCAACCCCACTTCTCTCGAAGCTGCAATCGAACTTGCCTAGAAACTCCTTGACCGAGAGGTCAAGTGTAGCAATGAACTCAAGAGGAAACTCGATGATAAGAGGACTACTCATTCCAACTCCAACCCTAACTCCAGCCCTAACTCCACTAACAACCCTAGAAACAAGAATAATAACCCTTACCACTATAACCGAAACAACCGCCACAACCAGCAAAACCAAAAACAAGAAGCCATCAAAGCTTACACTGCTATGGATAGCAAAGAATACCAAGGCCAAAAACCTCAGTGTAATAGATGTAAGCTACACCACAATGGACCATGCACCACCAAGTGCATGAGATGCCATAAAATAGGACACCAAGCCAAGGATTGTAGGAGTCCAGCTACTGGAAGCAATATTCAACCCCTAGCCCCAGCCTGTTACACTTGTGGAGAAATAGGACATTTTAGGAACCGCTGCCCAAAAGGAAATGGCCAGCAAAACGTGACTCGAGGAAGAGCTTACGTGATCAAAGAAGAAGATGCTCCGTTAAACCCCGATGTTGTTACGGGTACGTTCTTAATAAACAAACATAGTGCTACGATTTTATTCGATTCTGGAGCACATAGGAGTTTTGTGTCCACTAGATTAGCCCCTTACTTAACGTAGAGCCCTCTAAGCTAAACACCGCCTTTGATGTTGTAATGTCCAACGGAAACCTAATAAACACCAACGTCGTCCTGCGAGATTGCACTATAATCTTGCAAGACAAGCTTTTCCCCATCGACCTCATGCCTATTCCCCTCGGTAGCTTCGACACTGTCATTGGTATAGACTGGTTGTCCAGACATAATGCGAGGATTCTCTGTGACGAGAAAACCATCCATATCCCTCTCCATGACAAATCCGTCATCGTTCATGGCTACCTGAATAAGACTCGATATGGAATCATCTCGTATGTCCGAGTAGTCAAGTACATGAACGAAGGACGTCAAGCATTCATGGTTCATGTAACGGAAGACGAGTCGAAAGAGAGACGACTTGAGGACGTTCCGGTCGTCAATGAATTTCCCGATGTATTCCCCGAAGACTTGCCCGGTCTTCCACCTGAGCATCAGGTGGAATTCCAAATCGAACTCGTGCCTGGAGCGGCACCAGTTGCCAAATCACCCTACAGACTAGCGCCGTCTGAATTGAAGGAACTATCTGAGAAACTGAAAGAATTGTCAGATAAAGGTTTTATCCGACCAAGTTCATCACCTTGGGGAGCTCCTGTCTTATTCGTTAAGAAGAAAGATCGATCGTTCAGAATGTGTATCGATTACCGGGAATTGAACAAACTCACGGTAAAGAATCGGTATCCATTACCCAGGATCGACGACTTGTTTGATCACTTGCAAGGATCGAGTGTATACTCAAAGATCGACCTGCATTCAGGTTACCACCAACTTAGAGTCCGGGAAGAGGATATTCCCAAAACCGCCTTCAGAACCCGTTCTGGACACTACGAGTTCTAGTAATGCCATTTGGTTTAACCAATGCACCTGCTGTGTTCATGGATCTCATGAACCAAGTATGCAAACCTTACTTGGACAAGTTCGTAATTATGTTCATCGACGACATCCTAATCTACTCCCGCACTGAGAACGAACATGCAATCCATCTTAGGACAATCATGGAATTACTCAGGAGAGAGCGATTGTATGCCAAATTCTCGAATTGCGATTTCTGGATCCGTACCGTACAATTTCTTGGTCATATTGTCAATAGTCAAGGTATTCATGTAGACCCCGCCAAGATCGAAGCTGTGAAAGATTGGGCATCTCCAACCAACCCCACCGAGATTCGTCAATTCTTGGGTCTTGCCGGTTACTACAGGAGATTCATTGAAGGATTTTACAAAATCTCGAAGCCTTTGACTGAACTGACTTAGAAGAACAAGAAATTTGTTTGGGAAGAAAAACACGACTCAACCTTCCGTCTCCTGAAGCGAAAACTTTGTGAAGCTCCAATATTGGCGTTACCCGAAGGAAGTGAGGACTTCGTGGTATACTGTGATGCTTCGTATCATGGTTTAGGAGCTGTATTGATGCAGCGAAACAAAGTGATAGCTTACTCCTCACGACAACTTATGAAACACGAGGAGAACTATACAACCCATGACCTAGAATTAGGAGCCGTAGTATTCACCCTTAAGTTATGGAGACACTACCTTTATGGCACCCAATGCAACGTATGCACCAACCACAAAAGCCTCCAACACATCCTAGACCAGAAGGAACTAAACATGAGACAACGTAGATGGTTAGAGTTACTTAGTGACTACTATTGTGAAATTCGTTATCACCCCGGTAAAGCCAACGTTGTGGCAGATGCCTTAAGTCGGAAGGAACGACTTAAACCTCTTAGGGTTAGATCATTAGGAATAACCATCTCTTCACCCCTTCCTTCCCAAATACTCAACGCACAAACCGAAGCCCTTAAGGAAACCAACCAACCTAAGGAAAAGATTTATGGCATGCCAGAAAATCCCAACGGTTTTGTGAAACGAGCTGATGGAACGCTCTGTTTTAAAGAGAGAAGTTGGATTCCTCTCTATGGAGGTATAAGAGACCTCATCATGCATGAATCTCACAAGTCAAAATACTCCATCCACCCCGGTTCTGACAAAATGTACCACGACCTAAAGAGACTTTACTGGTGACCAAACATGAAAGCCGACATTGCTGAGTTTGTCGGGAAATGTTTGACTTGTTCACGAGTAAAGGCAGAATACCAAAAACCTTCAGGATTATTACCCAACCCGAGATACCCGAATGGAAATGGGAACGTATTACCATGGACTTCATCACCAAACTACCCAAAACCTCCACCGGTTTAGATACCATCTGGGTCATAGTAGATCGGCTAACCAAATCCGCTCACTTCCTACCAATCAAAGAAATGGACGAGATGAGTATGCTCGCGCAGTTATACCTCAAAGAAATAGTGTCACTACATGGAGTGCCTATTTCAATCATCTCCGACCGAGATAGCCGTTTCACCTCTCATTTTTGGAAGACTTTGCAAAAAGCCTTGGGAACCAAACTAGATATGAGCATGGCTTATCACCCCCAAACCGATGGACAGAGTGAGAGAACCATCCAAACCTTAGAGGACATGCTTAGAGCATGCGCCATCGACTTCGGAAAAGGTTTGGATAGACACCTACCTTTGGCCGAGTTTTCCTACAACAATAGTTTCCATGCCAGTATTAAGGCAGCACCCTTCGAAGCACTTTACGGTCGAAAGTGCAGATCACCTATCTGTTGGGCCGAAGTTGGAGAGACACAACTTACTGGGCCCGATCTTGTTCATGAAACAACGGAAAAGATAGTGAAGATCAAACAACGTTTGCAAGCTGCCAGAGACCGGCAGAAGAGTTATGCTGACATAAGACGAAAACCCATGGAATTCTAAATAGGGGACAAGGTCATGTTAAAGGTATCTCCTTGGAAAGGAATGATACATTTCAGAAAACGTGGAAAACTAAACCCTAGGTATATTGGTCCCTTTAGGATCCTAGAAAGGATAGGACCGGTTGCTTACAAACTAGAACTACCCCTAGAACTTAACTGAGTGCACGACACCTTCCCTGTAACGAACCTAAAGAAATGCTTGTCCGATGAATCTCTTGTTATCCCTTGGAAAGAGATTCAGCTCAGCGAAAATCTTGTCTTTACGGAAGAACCCGTGGAAATCATGGATAGGTAGGTCAAACAACTGAAACACCACTGCATCCTCATTGTTAAAGTTCGTTGGGACTATAAGCGAGGACCGGAGTACACATGGGAACACGAAGACCAAATACGCGACAAATACCCACACCTCTTCTCCCAGGCATCCACGACGACCATTTTAGCCTGAATTCCGGGACGGAATTCATTGTAAGGGGTATGTATTGTACCCACTCGTAATTTTCCCTACGAATAGTACATGCTAACTTATGATTTACGAATCATTATGATAATTAAAACCGTTTTCACTAATAACAAAAAATTTCGTTTGTTAATCGAGTTACATTTTTTTTATAATCACAACGACGTTTATGATTACCGTTTACCTTGGACGCGCTTACACATGAACCTAGATAGTCTAAGTATCGCGAATTAATTTTTGTAACTAAATGTATATTAAGTAACGTAATAATATATATATATATATATATATATATATATATATATATATATATATATATATATATATATATATATTCAATAATTGACTCAATTGCTTTAAGAGAAGTAGGGAACGAACCCTAAAATATCTCTCTCTAGGTGGCGACAAGAACCCTTCCTCATTCAAATCGTTTCTTATCTAAATCATAACCAATTCTTGTTTTTTCTTTCATAAATCTGTTAAGGATATTGATTATTATTTATACTAATCACTTCTAGACCAGATTCGTGGATTTAAACAAGTTTTTTAGTGATTTTGATAAATCGTTTTTTTTAGGGTTCTTGGCAGCCGACCTTGATTTAATTCGATCCATCCATCCATTGTTTCAAGTTGGTTCTGATTCCTTATATTACCTAATCGGTGTTAGGGTTTTCATAATCGGTTTTCTTGTTGGTGTGATCGATTAATTTATCTATCCAGTTCAGTTTTGGAGTCGGTCATTGGTTCTCTTTTTTAGGGTTTCTATTGTATCGCTTTTCTGCTGCTGCTGGGCTTTGATCGAACCTTCCTTTTCTTGGAGTTTTAGAGTTGGTTATCTGATTCTATCTATATAAGGTTGATCGAGGTTTATTGTTGCACATTGGTTATCACGTTTGGGTGCTGTTCTCGATTCTAAGAACCCTTAATTAGGGTTTCGGCCAACTATTTGTGCGCAATCTGTTTGCTGGTATTTAATTCCATATCATACTCGTTTAGGGTGTGGTATCATTGGTTTTTGGTGGTGATTCTGGTTTCATTGATTAACAAATTCCTCTTGGAGTTTGCTGGCTTTGGTTTGTGCAAGTGACCTGTTCGAGGGTTTAGTTTGTTACAAGTGCGTGTGGTACTGCTGGTTGTTCATTGTAAGTGGGTTTAGAGAGTTATGGAATCTGGTTTTTTGAATGGAAACAAGCCTTCTAAGGCTGCGGGGTTGGCTGCTAGGATTAGTAACATTGAGGGCAAGGTTCTCAATAATGCTAGTGTGCCATTGAAGTCTTTCTTGAGAAATGCAGGTTTGGATGGAAAAACGGGATCTTTTGCTCTTCCACGTGATCACGGTTCTGTTGTTTCTGATTTAAACGGGGCATCAAATCAAGGGGGGAAGTTGGATAGCACTACTATGCATGTTCCTATTCGTGTTGATAGTAGTGTTACTGCTGGTGTACATGGGGCTAAGGTTAATGGCGAATCCATGACTACGGCTAATGTAGATGGTCCACAACATGTAGGATCTGATGGTTCTTGTGCTCCTAAAGCTACTCGTGATGCTCATTCTGATGGTATTAATGAGGAGGCTGGTTTGGGGTCAAGAGTAGTTATTCCAATGGCCGTTGTTGATGATATGTGCTCGAAACTTACTAATTCATTATACGGTTATTTCATTGGTAATAGAATTGCGTTTCCTATTGTGGAAGATTATGTCAAGCATGCTTGGGCTAGGTTCGGTTTTGAACATGTGATATTGCGGAATGGTTTCTTCATTTTCAAATTCTCATCACTTGAAGGTATGGATAAAGTGCTTAATGGTGGTCCTTGGTTTATTAGATCAACGCCTTTGTTCCTACATGTTTGGGTACCTAATATGAGACTTGAAAAGGAGAAGATTACTAAGGTACCAGTTTGGGTACGTATCCATAATATACCATCCGTTATATACTCTAAAACCGGTGTAAGTTTGATTGCAAAACAGTTGGGGCGGATAATAAGGTTTGATGCGGGTACTAATGATATGTGTAAGAATCCTTGGGGACGTTATTCATATGCACGGGTACTTATTGAATTATCGGCTGATTTGGATGTTTTGGAATCAATTGAAGTTGAAATTCCTTTGCCTAAGGGTAAGGGTCATTACATGGAGGTTCTTGATGTTGAGTATGAATGGTGGCCATCTTGGTGTTCTAAGTGTGTTTGTTTCAATCATGATGATGATGGGTGTCCTCTTAGGCGTAAGCGGGTTACTAAAGATTCGACTCAACAAGATGGAAGGGTTCACTCTACAAAGGCTGGTCATACTAGTAATAAGGGTAAGAAAGGGACTTGGGGGGTCTCAACTAAGTCAAAACTTTCATACCAACCTGTTTCTAAACCGGCTACTAAGAAGAAGAATAATGGTACACAATCTAATTCCAGGGCTGCTAAGCCTACTAATGGTAATTCTGCTTCGAGTGGTAAATCTCATGATGCTTTGAAGAGTGAGTTAGGGGCTGCTAGTGTTGAGGATTGTGGACACACTCAACTTGAGCAGCCGGACCATGTGGATGCTCATGCTTCTGTTGGGGGTGTGGAATCCATGGGGATTAATGGTGTCAATGCGGTTCCATTGCATAACACTAGTGATGGTTTGTGGGAGTATGGCTCTCGCAATGATGGTGCTTCTACAAGCGTGGCCTATTCAGATTTTGATACATCTTGCTGATGAGTGTGCAAATACTCATCATTTTTGTCTTATATGAACTGCCAAAACATCCAAAAACACCCAATAATGCATCAAAATACTGAAATTATCTCAAAAGTGTGTTTTATATGTTTTAGATGCAAAACGTTTAAAAACAAATGAAAAACGAACAAAGTTTGCAAAATTGGCAGTTTCAGTCCCCCAACTTTTATAAAATTACAAATCTAGTCCCTGGATATTAAAAATATAGAAAATTATCACCAAAGGTCCTTTTACAATCATAAGTTGTCATATTTTGTCCTTTGGTGAAAAATTGGAAAGTTTTGGAAATTTACAGTTTAAGTCCCTGGAATTTCAGATTTTGGCAGATTCAGTCCCTGGTGGGATATTTTTGAAAGGAAAATCAATTTTGGACCTTGGGAAATCAAAAGTTATCAAAATAGGTCCCTGGGTGAAAGTTTTGAGGAAATTACAAGTTTGGTCCCTCATGTTTAGAAAATTACATAAATGGTCCCCGGTAATTTTAAAAGTGAAAAAAAAAATGGCAAACTTGGTCCTTGTATTTTTAGTATTGGCAACATTGATCCTTGTAATACACTTTGTAAAAGTTACATTTTCAGTCCTCAAGTTTGGCCAAATTACAATTGTGGTCCTTGTGTATTTCTATAAAACCTAATGGACCCTTACCTTTTTTTTTAAAACCAAACAAACACCACCCAGGTCTGATCCAGTAACACACCAAGCCCAAACAAAATACCCGGCCCACCCAACCAAAACTAATACCCCCGTACGTTGACAAGTCAAACCCCACACCCATCTTCAACCTCCCAGCTTCCACGCTCCATGTCTCCCCCCTCCTCTCCTACCTCCATAAAACCCTCACCAACACTCAACCCCCATTAATTAACCAAACCAAACCCCCCTCCTCATTTATTGCCCACCAATCCCACTCAACTGCCCACTTTTCCTTATTTCCCGCCAAATACAAATTTGAACGGCCATGATCAACCAAGCTCATCCAACGGCTCAAAAGGTGTGGGAAAGTCAAGATTTCACTCCAGGACTATAAAAGAAAAGAAAAGAGAGAAGAAAGCAGAGTAGTAGTAGTGTAGCTTAATTTTTACTTGTCGCTTTAAATGTATTTTTCATTTCCAGTTTAACTTTCAGCTTCAAAATGTTATGTTAAGTGTTTTTAGTGTTTATGAAACTTGTTTCAAGTATCAATTCTAAGTCTTGTTCTATTAATTCAGATTTGGCAATTTTCAAGTGAATTTGACATTTTCACTTTAATCTTGGTTAAATGCGTGGTTTATTGTTCCATTAGACTCAAATAAGTTTACTTATAAGTTATTTATAGTTCAGAAAGTGTTTAAGACTCTTTAACTTGGAAAATCAAAAATTACTCAAAAATCTCAATAAATAGTTATAAATACAAAAGACAGTGTTCAAAAAGAATGAAGCAGTGAGCATGATTCACTTTGGATTGCTTGGGTTTTAGATGCTTCATGGGAAGCTTAGGTTAATGGTGCCAGGCCTTGGTTCTCAGTATTGAAGCATGGACTTATTGTAAGCTTACTTTCCAAATTTGGCATTTGATACCTTTAGACTTCAATTGTTGTTTAAATCAGTTAATTTAGGTTTTGTTAGTGTTATTGTAAGTTAATTGCTCAGTTTCTTGGATCAAATTGTTGGTTTCCCTCATAAAATTACCATAACAGATTTCAAAAGGGGTGTTTGGCACAGTGGTTTTGACCACTGTGTGATGGTTCATTTGTTGCATTGTTAGTTTAGGCAACTTGCTTTTGATTTTAGTAACACATTCTAGGCTTTAGAACACACCCCTGAACACCCAAAGTCAAAATCCTACTCCCTTGTCCATATTAGTCCACTGTGGGTCAGTGGACAACCAAAACTCACCCACTTTGTTCAAAACTTGTAAGTTTTATCCATATCTAGCTTTCATTTAACCTAATATATCCATTCAAGTCAGATTTGATCAAACCAAAGTTCATATTAGTCAAAGTATTAGGTTTTCATAAAAAAGTCAAAGTTGCATTTTCAGTTTTTTTTCAAAAGTTTGAGCATTTGTTTTGATTTTTGTGTGATGAGTTAGAAGGTGATACTTGTTTCTATTCATTGCCTACCAGTTCATCTTTGATATCCTATCTTTATTTTATTTTTGTGATTTTATTTGTGGGCCCCACAAGTCACCAAAGTGACTTGCAGGGCAGATTGCTGCTCTGTCTCAGCAGCACCATCACCACCACCACCACCTTGGTGGTGGTGTTCTGACCACCTCAGTGGGCCCAAGGCCACCACAATTGCTCCTTTCCACCCCCCTCCTACCACGGATGGGTTTTTGACCAGTGGTTTGACCCCTAACACCCTGGGTCCCACCTGAATAACCCCCACAAGGTTGTCCCATTTTCAGTCCTTAAAACAAATTTGCAAGTGCTTATTGCTGCTTAATAGCTTATTCAGAGGCCCATCTTTGCTTTTTCTAGCTTATTCAAGTTAGTTTAACTTATTTGGACCTAGATTAATCAGTGTGGGTCCCACTTGATCTCATTTTTGCCCATTTTGCCTTTTGGTCAAACTAAGTCAACTGTTGGCTTATTTGCTCTAATATCAGCTTATTTTTGATTTCTAAAATATTTGTTTTTACAAAAAGTCTTTGTTTTTAGTTATAAAATAGTTTTATAAAAGAAAAATCAAGAAAAATCAATTTAAAAATAAGTGATAGTTTCTATTTAATGTAATTTAATTTTAATTTTCATTTTTAAATTTTAATTAAGTAGTTGTCATTTTTATATTTTTATTAATTACCTAGTATATTAAAATAGTTATAATAAATTTTTCAGATTTTTATTTTACCATTTAGTATTTATTAGATTTAATATTAGTTTTATTAATAATTAATTAATATTAAGTTTAAAATAGCATATTTAGTTTTTATTAAGTAAAATCAAGTTTTTATATTTTTCCTAGCTTTTATATGTTATAAAGTAATTTTAGAAATTTTATTAGAATTTTTACTGTTCATTTGCTAATTTTCCTAATTTAAAATAGTTAATTAGTTAATTAGTAATTAATTAATAATTAATTAATAGAAAAATCACAAAAAGACAAAAATACTTATTTTTATTTTTAAAACTTATTTTTAGTTATTTTATAATTTTAGAAATTTTATTTTCACCTTTTTAGTATTTAATTAATATTGTATTATATTTAAGTGTTTTAAATATTAATAATTAAGTGATAATTAGTATTTAATTAATAATAAATAATTAATTAGGGTTAAAATTAATTTTAATTTTCTAAAAATTTTCTTTTACTTTTAAGTTTGTAAAAAAGTCATTTTCACCCCCTGGGTGTTTTCAGATTTACGTTTTCACTTTTTATTTTGTACGTTTACGTTTTATTTAAACGTAACGTACGCGTTTTTAGGTTTTAATCGTTTCTAGTTTTTGTAACTTTCCCGTCTTATTCATATAGCTTGTTTAAGCTATTTTGTTGTAAATTCCTTAGTTTAAACTCACTCAAACCATTATCCATCCAGATTCACCCGATCAAATAACCGTTTGATTGCTATTCACACCTCGTCGGGACTTTAACGACCCGGGAAAACCCTATACTTCCACGGAGCATTGATTCTAGGCTATCTTTGACTTGTTGACCTTGGTCAATAATAATAAGACGGTTTAGGCTCAATCAACTTTTGGCGCCGCTGCCGGGGAGGTTGTGCGCGTTTTCTAAACGGTTTTCTGATTAGTGTCTTGGGAATTCATTCCATTGTACATTTATCCATCTTTGTTCATATCTTATCCATAAAAACCCAAAAATAATTTTCCTTACCCTCTATCCATTTGATTCTACCTTCTTATACCCCTCTCATGTATAATTCTATATGACATCTCTCGATGACGATTTCTTTGAGCAATGGGCCTTTCAAAGCAAAATTGAAAAACTTATGGCCTTATCAAAAATATCGAGATGTCGTAGTGATTATGATGGACCTTCGATTCCTATTCCCTCTCCGGTGAGGGAAATGAATCAAGAAACCGAGGTGACAAAGGACCCGGTACTTCCCTCTGACGATGGAAGTGCTAAATACGTCCAACCTACGGTTGTCCAAGAACCTAAGCTCACTATTGCTCCTAAACCTTCAAAAATTGATCTTAACCTTTCACGGTTTACGGTCAAAAGTTTGTCAAGCATACGTGCTGAGCTTAGGGCAGTGACTGAAAAGAACGACTTGCCCAATCTTCACGTTTATCAAGAACCTAAACCCGAGACCATAACGGAAGTGGTGGAAATTGCTAGCTCTAAGAGCACACCACTTGTCCCACCTCCGGATTTTATTCCTTGTGTCGGTTGTGGTGAGCCGCTTTTCGGTTCTCCATGTCGTTGGTGTACATGTGTGCAATGTGGTAACGATATTCAAAACGGGAGTTGTTTGTTTTGTGGGTCGAGTAATTCATTTGCTTATGACCCTAATCAAGACTCATTCAACGACTCTTCAAATTTTTCCGTTTACCCATCACATTCATACGAGCAAGAATCATATTATCCAAACTTCAATGATGCTTCGTATCAAGATACACCAGTCCAGACTCAACAGTTTAACTGTTGTGAGTACTGTGGTGGTTCCCACTACAGTTCTGATTGTCAATCGGGAAACATGCTTGTCTATGAGCAGTTTCCTGATAACAATTATGACTTCAGCACATATGACTCACAGCCACATCAGTTTTACTGTTGTGAGTATTGTGGAGGTCCGCACACTAGCTCTGATTGTCAAACAGGGAATCCGTTTCCTGGTAACAATTACGACTATTCGTATTCAGACCCATCTCCACAGTACCAAATGACCCAAGCAACTCCTCTTGTTACTGCGCAAGACATTCTAATAGAGACTCTTGATATATTGAAAGATCTTAAGGAGGAGTTAGCTACTACATCGTTTCAAAGCTCTCGTGAGAAATCTATGGCAGAATTACTTGCTGAAGAACGAGCAGCGAGAAACGAAAAGAGCATGGAAGAATTACTTGCTGAGCAAAGAGCGGCTAAAATACGTGCCAATCTTCGCTTTGCTGCTCTTCATGATGACGACGATGATGAGGATTCTATTCAAATGAAGGAATATTACAAAAATTCATCCAGTTCATCAGTTGAGATTTCTTCCATGGAAGCAAAGGGAGATAAGACTATGCAAGAATTGCTAGCAGAAGAACACATGAAAAATATAAATTCTATGTGTGCTAGTCTTTCTTATCCCCCTCAGTCTGCTCTTATCACATCCGAAGTTCACACTCACTCTCTGATCATGGGGGACGAGCATCTTGACACTGTTCCTGAAAGGGAATCGGACGAATTCATAAAGTCTAGTGTTGAGAACCTTGTTCCAATCCCAGGAGAGTCACAGGGGACTTTGGATCATGTGTGTGATATTCCTTCACCCCCTAATAATCCAAATGATCAAATTGAGATTGTCTCCGATTCCAGTGATGATTGTTTATCTTATGGAGACATTGAATTTGTTGATGCATCACTTCTCCACCCTGATGTTGACTTTCTTCTTGAAGAGTTCGCTGATGAACTCTCTCATATCGATCCCATCCCAACAAGGGATGAAAATGAAGTCTTTGACTTTGATACGGATTTGAGAGAGTTAGAATTCTTACTTTCTCGTGATCCTTCGATTGAACTTACTCAGATAAATCCACTTCCTTCGGATAGTGAAAATGATCTGGACGAATTCGAGGCTTTTCTTACTGAAGATAGTTCAACTTCATATGAAGTTGATGATGATTATCTTGATCCTGAGGGGGACATTCTTTTTCTAGAAAGTTTGTTAAACGAAGATCCATTCCCCCCTCTCCCACCCAAACAACTTCATAATACGGAAATCAAATCAGTTGAAGAAACTGATAAATTTCCTGAGATCAAGCATAAGGACTTGCCTCCTCCACTTGAATATACATTTCTTGAGGAGGAAGTTCTTATCTTAATTGCTATTCAGATCTCTCTTCTTTCCTTCACCTACCAGGTGATTTCTCCTCTTCTTCACTCCTTCGGGAGTGAGGACACTATATTTGATCCCGGCATTTTCATGTATCATTATCTTGAGCCGGGTACTTATCTCATCGGTGTGGAACTTTCACGTGCTTCATATGTTTGTCCAAACATTTTGAATGAAAGTCCGAGTGAGATTGTTCCTTCCACATCATGCTTCCCCAAGGACAATTGAATTCGGGGTCGAGTCAAGCTAGCGACTCGGTAAACAAAAACAATAGCATGCTTATAGGGTTTTCACCCTAAAGTGTGGGGGAGTCCCCCATGCTATGATTACTTATGACGTGAAAAAACAAAATGGTGTTTTCCACGCTCAGCTTGTAATGTTGCCCTTTTACGTTCCAAATGTCGGCATAATAGCCGGAATTTTGAATATTGAGGACAATATTCATGCTTAGTGTGGGGGGGTATTCGCTATTCTAGCGAATTTTATCACATTTTACTATATAATACCCCCGTTTTTGCCAAAATTTCAAAAATTTTAAAAATTTTTCACTGGTGCTTCAAAATTTTTGGTAATCAGTCCGCCTTGTCTAAACGACAAAAGGGATTGGCTAGTCCAGGAGCAAACGGCTCTTGGTAAAGACATATCAAATCCGTTGACGGCTGGCAATTTGCCCAAAATTGTATGGTTCATCAACTCCCCGAAAACAAATGAGTTGGCTAGCCCGCAAGATTATGGCTTGTGGTAAAGGCCGTGGAAAATCCATAATTGGTAATCAGCTCACCAAGATGTTGACTATTCCATCAAGAGCTGGCTAGTCCAGAAGCAAACGGCTTTTGGTAAAGACTACTCAAATCCGTTGACAGCTGGTGGTTTGCTCAAAATCACACGGTTATCAGGTGTGCCACAGTTCTTACACCTGGCTACTCCAGAAGTGATGGCTTTTGGTAAAGAGTTTTTCAAATCCATCAAGTTTTCAAAACAGTATTGCTAGGGACTAGCAATAGTTTAGTGTGGGGGATTGATGAGTGTGCAAATACTCATCATTTTTGTCTTATATGAACTGCCAAAACATCCAAAAACACCCAATAATGCATCAAAATACTGAAATTATCTCAAAAGTGTGTTTTATATGTTTTAGATGCAAAACGTTTAAAAACAAATGAAAAACGAACAAAGTTTGCAAAATTGGCAGTTTCAGTCCCCCAACTTTTATAAAATTACAAATCTAGTCCCTGGATATTAAAAATATAGAAAATTATCACCAAAGGTCCTTTTACAATCATAAGTTGTCATATTTTGTCCTTTGGTGAAAAATTGGAAAGTTTTGGAAATTTACAGTTTAAGTCCCTGGAATTTCAGATTTTGGCAGATTCAGTCCCTGGTGGGATATTTTTGAAAGGAAAATCAATTTTGGACCTTGGGAAATCAAAAGTTATCAAAATAGGTCCCTGGGTGAAAGTTTTGAGGAAATTACAAGTTTGGTCCCTCATGTTTAGAAAATTACATAAATGGTCCCCGGTAATTTTAAAAGTGAAAAAAAAAATGGCAAACTTGGTCCTTGTATTTTTAGTATTGGCAACATTGATCCTTGTAATACACTTTGTAAAAGTTACATTTTCAGTCCTCAAGTTTGGCCAAATTACAATTGTGGTCCTTGTGTATTTCTATAAAACCTAATGGACCCTTACCTTTTTTTTTAAAACCAAACAAACACCACCCAGGTCTGATCCAGTAACACACCAAGCCCAAACAAAATACCCGGCCCACCCAACCAAAACTAATACCCCCGTACGTTGACAAGTCAAACCCCACACCCATCTTCAACCTCCCAGCTTCCACGCTCCATGTCTCCCCCCTCCTCTCCTACCTCCATAAAACCCTCACCAACACTCAACCCCCATTAATTAACCAAACCAAACCCCCCTCCTCATTTATTGCCCACCAATCCCACTCAACTGCCCACTTTTCCTTATTTCCCGCCAAATACAAATTTGAACGGCCATGATCAACCAAGCTCATCCAACGGCTCAAAAGGTGTGGGAAAGTCAAGATTTCACTCCAGGACTATAAAAGAAAAGAAAAGAGAGAAGAAAGCAGAGTAGTAGTAGTGTAGCTTAATTTTTACTTGTCGCTTTAAATGTATTTTTCATTTCCAGTTTAACTTTCAGCTTCAAAATGTTATGTTAAGTGTTTTTAGTGTTTATGAAACTTGTTTCAAGTATCAATTCTAAGTCTTGTTCTATTAATTCAGATTTGGCAATTTTCAAGTGAATTTGACATTTTCACTTTAATCTTGGTTAAATGCGTGGTTTATTGTTCCATTAGACTCAAATAAGTTTACTTATAAGTTATTTATAGTTCAGAAAGTGTTTAAGACTCTTTAACTTGGAAAATCAAAAATTACTCAAAAATCTCAATAAATAGTTATAAATACAAAAGACAGTGTTCAAAAAGAATGAAGCAGTGAGCATGATTCACTTTGGATTGCTTGGGTTTTAGATGCTTCATGGGAAGCTTAGGTTAATGGTGCCAGGCCTTGGTTCTCAGTATTGAAGCATGGACTTATTGTAAGCTTACTTTCCAAATTTGGCATTTGATACCTTTAGACTTCAATTGTTGTTTAAATCAGTTAATTTAGGTTTTGTTAGTGTTATTGTAAGTTAATTGCTCAGTTTCTTGGATCAAATTGTTGGTTTCCCTCATAAAATTACCATAACAGATTTCAAAAGGGGTGTTTGGCACAGTGGTTTTGACCACTGTGTGATGGTTCATTTGTTGCATTGTTAGTTTAGGCAACTTGCTTTTGATTTTAGTAACACATTCTAGGCTTTAGAACACACCCCTGAACACCCAAAGTCAAAATCCTACTCCCTTGTCCATATTAGTCCACTGTGGGTCAGTGGACAACCAAAACTCACCCACTTTGTTCAAAACTTGTAAGTTTTATCCATATCTAGCTTTCATTTAACCTAATATATCCATTCAAGTCAGATTTGATCAAACCAAAGTTCATATTAGTCAAAGTATTAGGTTTTCATAAAAAAGTCAAAGTTGCATTTTCAGTTTTTTTTCAAAAGTTTGAGCATTTGTTTTGATTTTTGTGTGATGAGTTAGAAGGTGATACTTGTTTCTATTCATTGCCTACCAGTTCATCTTTGATATCCTATCTTTATTTTATTTTTGTGATTTTATTTGTGGGCCCCACAAGTCACCAAAGTGACTTGCAAGGCAGATTGCTGCTCTGTCTCAGCAGCACCATCACCACCACCACCACCTTGGTGGTGGTGTTCTGACCACCTCAGTGGGCCCAAGGCCACCACAATTGCTCCTTTCCACCCCCCTCCTACCAGGGATGGGTTTTTGACCAGTGGTTTGACCCCTAACACCCTGGGTCCCACCTGAATAACCCCCACAAGGTTGTCCCATTTTCAGTCCTTAAAACAAATTTGCAAGTGCTTATTGCTGCTTAATAGCTTATTCAGAGGCCCATCTTTGCTTTTTCTAGCTTATTCAAGTTAGTTTAACTTATTTGGACCTAGATTAATCAGTGTGGGTCCCACTTGATCTCATTTTTGCCCATTTTGCCTTTTGGTCAAACTAAGTCAACTGTTGGCTTATTTGCTCTAATATCAGCTTATTTTTGATTTCTAAAATATTTGTTTTTACAAAAAGTCTTTGTTTTTAGTTATAAAATAGTTTTATAAAAGAAAAATCAAGAAAAATCAATTTAAAAATAAGTGATAGTTTCTATTTAATGTAATTTAATTTTAATTTTCATTTTTAAATTTTAATTAAGTAGTTGTCATTTTTATATTTTTATTAATTACCTAGTATATTAAAATAGTTATAATAAATTTTTCAGATTTTTATTTTACCATTTAGTATTTATTAGATTTAATATTAGTTTTATTAATAATTAATTAATATTAAGTTTAAAATAGCATATTTAGTTTTTATTAAGTAAAATCAAGTTTTTATATTTTTCCTAGCTTTTATATGTTATAAAGTAATTTTAGAAATTTTATTAGAATTTTTACTGTTCATTTGCTAATTTTCCTAATTTAAAATAGTTAATTAGTTAATTAGTAATTAATTAATAATTAATTAATAGAAAAATCACAAAAAGACAAAAATACTTATTTTTATTTTTAAAACTTATTTTTAGTTATTTTATAATTTTAGAAATTTTATTTTCACCTTTTTAGTATTTAATTAATATTGTATTATATTTAAGTGTTTTAAATATTAATAATTAAGTGATAATTAGTATTTAATTAATAATAAATAATTAATTAGGGTTAAAATTAATTTTAATTTTCTAAAAATTTTCTTTTACTTTTAAGTTTGTAAAAAAGTCATTTTCACCCCCTGGGTGTTTTCAGATTTACGTTTTCACTTTTTATTTTGTACGTTTACGTTTTATTTAAACGTAACGTACGCGTTTTTAGGTTTTAATCGTTTCTAGTTTTTGTAACTTTCCCGTCTTATTCATATAGCTTGTTTAAGCTATTTTGTTGTAAATTCCTTAGTTTAAACTCACTCAAACCATTATCCATCCAGATTCACCCGATCAAATAACCGTTTGATTGCTATTCACACCTCGTCGGGACTTTAACGACCCGGGAAAACCCTATACTTCCACGGAGCATTGATTCTAGGCTATCTTTGACTTGTTGACCTTGGTCAATAATAATAAGACGGTTTAGGCTCAATCACTTGCTCGGTTCCTACAAGTCATGTAGTGAAAAGTCCTAAGAAGAGGGTTACGTTTGTTGAGGAAGTTGAGGAAGTTGATGAAGTCTATGAGAACTATGATGATATTGCAAGTTATTCCAAGTTCAAGAATGGTTCTCCGAAAGATTTCCAGGTGCAAGGACGCAAGAAGAAATAGTTATTTATTTCTAGTTTTGTGATTCTTGTTTGTTAGTTGCTTTTGTTTAGCATTGTGTTTGGTCAGTTGCACATGTTGTGCATGTTAGTTTTAAGAATGGTATGCCATTCTTAGATATGTTTCTTGTAAGTGTCCTTAGGGACTAGGGGCGTGGGAATTCACCCTCGTCATTTTGTACCTCAATGTTTTTTGGAGTAATGAATTTTGCCAGGGTGTAGACCCTTTTACCCAATATATATATATATATATATATATATATATATATATATATATATATATATATATATCCTCCGATAATTAACCGAATACGTTCTAATAAACTCCCGAGCTCACGAAAATTTCCACGAACGCACAGTAACTACTCCTAACTCCGACACGATTTTCGAGACAAGCCAATTGGGCCTGTAAGCCAAATTGGGCCTCGGCCCAACCTTTCTTTCTTTTCTCTTGGGCCTGATCCGCGCCATAAGCCCAAAACCACAAATCAAGCCCAAAATTCCTTTTAATCATTTTCGAAACATGCCTCACCCCT
The DNA here is from genome assembly GCA_030686995.1 of Artemisia argyi. NCBI lineage: Eukaryota > Viridiplantae > Streptophyta > Magnoliopsida > Asterales > Asteraceae > Artemisia > Artemisia argyi. The sequence goes on from CM060682.1 coordinate 102,227,850, forward strand.
TGTTACTTTGCCTTGCGTACACGACATTTTTACAAACGACACCTACATATTTTTGCACATCTTATTAAACCTCCTACCAAAGAATCATAAGTGACAAATATTTTTCCCCATCATGCACGTTTGGTCGCTGAAAATCAATCAAAGCTTAGCCTCATTTTATACGTCCACAAAAGAACCAAAAATTCGTTTTGATGTCACATTGTCTCGTATCCCACTAAACTTGGTACCAAAGTCTCATAAACTCTTCTAGACACGTTTTTATGGTGCCTTGACTTTCTACAAACCCACAAATGAGTCAAAACAAACTTAAATGATGTTTTCTTGTGTTTTTCCTCTCGTTAACATGCCACAAGGACGAATACGTGTATTCTCTCCCATATTCCACACGTTTTGAACTTGAAAGGCAGCCATGAGACTCCTCGTTATAGTCTAAAAGGAATTGACCTTCCTTTAAAACTATTCCTCTCAAATTTTCCATGTTTCTTTTGTTTTCTTCTCGGCAAACACCTTCACAAGGACGAAAGTTTGCACCAACCATACTATTTGCCCAAGAATCTTCAAATACTCCTTGTTGACCACGTTCTACACATACAAACGCAAACATAAAATATTTTGGCCTCTTTCTCTTGCTCATTTGTGCACAAGGACGATGCATGAACAAAACCATAATCATTTCCTAACTATTTGATTCACTATGCTTCTTACCACAACCCTTGGTCCCCAAGCTCACATTTACCACATTTCTAAAACCCCTCCTATATATATGCATGCTTGCATTCACGTATACGTTTCATGCACCTCTAAAAATCACAATTTCCACTCTCAAAACTAGTTCTAAGTCTCGTGGTGAACGTGTGAACTTTGGTGACCCTTGGAAAGGATCGTATCAAGTAGTCATACCCTTGGGAGCCAAGCTCAAGCTTTCCTGGATCGTTTCTAGCCTACACGTCTCGTTTCTACTCCACCACCACTTGGTGGGGTGAGCCAAACTCGTCCCCTTTCTAATAATTCTTCACGTTTAATGTTATTTACTTTACTTAATTTCTCGTTAATATTAAGTTATAACATATACTTTACTTAATTTCTCGTTAATATTAAGTTATAACATATACGTATCATTAGGTTATTAGATTATGCATTTTGCATAATACTAATAGAAGATGCAATTGGTTGAAGCTGGTTATTTGAACTACTATGACGATTTGAAGATTCAAGGCTTTGTCTACTTGAATAACATTTAATTTTTATATATTGTCGTTGTAGTTTGTGTTCAATGTTTTGTTATAAGCGTGGTGTGTCACGTTTATATGTGTGGTAGTGGTCTTTTTCTTATTAGTAAGAAATGTTTATGCCTATGTAACGGGCTTAGATATGGGATTTCACCTATATCCATTGTACTTAAATGATTTTTGGTTAATGTGATTTACCGGGGTACAGGATTATTCCCCTTTACCCAAAAAAAAAAAAAAAAAACCAAAGTTAGTAAGGCACCTTTTGCTAATAAGCACTTATAAGTACGATATATAACATGTTCCTAAGTTACATGACCCCTACGTTTTAACTTAGAAAATTTTGAGTTACAAAACTGTTTTGGCTTTGATTAAAGCCGATTTACTTTAGCCTCGTATTTTCAAAATTATAAACACGGCACCTCATTTTTATGGTTTAAACTAATAGACCACTTGGTAAACTAACAATCTAGGCTTTAAACTTACTCTTACAAACCCATTCGAACCCTCGTTAAACCCCAAAGTATGTCACATTTTTCTTAAACTCAAAAGTACGTTTGGGCCTAAAAGCCCATTAAGCTGAAAATACGCAATGGAGATAAGCTGATGGTATAAGCCGTTGTCTAAACTTTTTAGTGTCTAAATATGAGCCCAATTCTAAGCCCAATAGTGTCCCAAGCCCAAAGATTTTAAAAACCTTAACGGGCCTAGTATCTAGCTCGTTAAAGGCCCATAAGCTCAAAATAATCTCTTTAGGTTAAATAAGCTGTTTTCACAACTTAAATAAGCAGATATAAACTTATTTTGAAAATAAAAATGTTAAGTTTTGAAGTTGGTAAAATTTGGACTAAATTTGCAAAAGTTTTTTAGTCGAGGGACTAAAACTGTCAAAATGGAAATTTAAGGTGAAAACTGTCATTTTGACGTCTTGTGATGAAAACTGTAAATCTAGAAAATTTTTGGGTAGAAATTGTAAATATAAAATAGTTTTGGACTATAAATGAAGAATAAATAACGTTTTAGACAAACGGTGTAAAGTTATTCCGTTAAGGGGTTAAAATGGAAACCTTTCAAAACTTAAAGGTTTTAATAAAATATAAATGTTATAATATATATTTTATATATATAAGTATTTTAGTTAAAACCGATTCGATCAAGCACTTTTCGTTAACTAAATAAAAATATATATAACTTTTAACAATTAACACATTCTCTCGAATCTATTCCACTCTTCGACACCCATCTATCGTTGAACCACCGATCTCGTTTTCTTTCGTAAAATCTCTACACTACGTCAACAAGAACATGCTCACGAGTTACATTTATAAATATAACTTTTGTTCTTGAACTTCAGGTATTTAAACACACATGTTTAAATTGCTACGAGTCAACTAACAAAACAATATAATAAACAACTTTCGCGATAAATTGAACTTAGACTATCAAAGTCTGAAAACTTGCCATATATTTTACTTAGGTTGTGTGTAGAATCCGTTTCCACCTATCGTTTGAATAACGATACTAGTACTACCGAGCTATCCAGGTGTGTGTTCATAGCCCACTCTTTAAACTTTTAAACTCTTTTTGTGGGGAGATACATGCTTCAAACCCGAACACAAGCTTTTTAGTATGCTATGCCTGATGTTTTTATTGCTTAAGTAGCAATTGCCAAAATAAACGTTTTCTCAGGTAATTAAGGCATGTTATCTCAGGTAATTAAGGCATGCTTCAAACCCGAACACAAGCTTTTTAGAACACAAGATTTGTTGACTTTTAGCATGTTATCTCAGGTGATTAAGGCATGGATTATCAAGGCACGGAGAAGGGCATCAACACGGGCACAGGTTTTCTAAAATAAACGTTTTCTTATCATTCAACTAAATAAAACATATCTGCGAAGATATGACTTGTCTTTCTAAAACTATTTCTGTACTCAGATATTTTAAATGAATGATAAAAAAGTGTTTTCAAAACGTTTGCTATGATTGTGACAAAGATCCACTACGTAATACCCCGTTAAGTCTTCCGCTGTCGTTAATCGATTTTAGGGGGTGTTACAGATGAAGGTTCATTAATGAGTGGTCTTGCTGCTAAGCTGAAAAAACGTGGATGGAATGGTATTGGGTAAAGACGGTAGGGTTATAAAACCGTATTGTATGGTTAAATTTGCTGATCATGTGGACGAGGCTATGGCTGATCATGGGAAGTCGGTGGGGGGGTTTTGGAGACTTCGCATGGTACAGATGTTATGGCTACTCCAACTTCGGTTTCTAACGATACTCATGTGCCTAGTACGACTTCAAATCAGCCTTTAAATGGTTCTGTTGAGAGTGGCAATACAAATTCTGATGGTACATTTTTTAGTGGGGTTGCTCAACAAGCTGCTCCTAAACTTTCTTATGCTTCGGTTTTTAAGAATAATAATTCCTTAAAATCTGTTAACATTTTTGAGCTTCGTAATGATGAGCGTGTGGAAGGGGCGCATGTCACAATTCCGTTAAAAGAGATTGATGAAGTATCTTCTAGGTTTGCTAATACTCTTTACGGGTATTTTATAGGGAAGCGTGGAGAATTATGTGAAGAATACATGGGCTAAGTTTGGTTTGGAACGTGTTATGTTGAATAATGGTTTCTTTTTATTTCAATTCTCCACAAAGGAAGGTATGGATCAAGTGTTGGAGACTGGTCTGTGGTTAATATGTTTGGTTCCTATCTTTTTGAACATGTGGACTCCTAATATTACGCTTAAAAAAGGAAGAGATAACTTCTGCTCCTGTATGGCTGAAGTTACACAATGTGCCAATTGTTGCTTATACGGAAGTTGGTTTAAGTTTGATTACTACTCAAATTGGTAAGCCTATCATGTTGGATTCATACACTAGTTCTATGTGTGTTAAGTCTTGGGGATGGAACTCATATGCTCGTGCTCTTGTTGAAGTATCTTCTATTAACGAGTTAATGGATCATGTGGTTGTGGCTATTCCGTTTCCTAATGGTACTGGTTACTCGTTGGAACGCATTGAGATTGAGTATGAATGGAAACCTCCTCGGTGCGCATTGTGCAAAAATTTTGACCATAATGAGGCTGCATGTCTTAAGAATGTTCAAAAACCTAGTGTGAAGTCTATTGTTGATGAGGAGGGATTTGTGGAAGTTACTAAGCGTAAGGGTAAAGGTAAGGTGCCAACTCATGAGAAGGTTATTTATGGAGTTCGTTTTGCTAAACCAAAGGTCACCTTTAACTATTGTTGGCAGCCGGTTTCGAAGACCAAGGCGGGGGCGGATGGTGCGTTATCTTCTAAGGCTAATGCTACGAATAAGGAACCTAATTTTTCTAATAAGGTGGGGGGAGATGGTGCTTCATCTTCTAAGGTAAATATTGTTAGGTCATGATTTTATAACATAATCACTAAGATAGATCTAGAGAGAGAAAGAGAGTAGAGAGAGAGAGTGGAAGGAACCCTTGATATGGAATGAAAGAAAATGAAATTACCAAGAGAACCAACCCCTCTCAAAGGAGAGGTTACATAGTATTTATAGGTGAGGACTAGGGCAACACTCCCTTCCTCCCTATCTTAACAATGAAATGGGCTTAAGGCCCATGGGCTTGCTACATAAGCCTTAAGTTATAATAAACATACAAGCCTTAGCAACCTATTACAAGTAAATGACCGAGACTTGATAAATAGTAAAACTACGTTCCCAACAATCTCCCCCTAAGGGTCAGTCATCAAGGTTGCTTGACGTCTTCGTCTTAATCTTTGACTTTCAATGCTTTAGACGTCTTCTAAATCATTCATCGTTCTTTGTTCTTAGTTGATGTAGTTGTGATCATCTTATTACAAAATGTAATGACCGAGACTTGAATAAATATAAAAGTACGTTCCCAACAATCTCCCCCTAAGGGTCGGTCATCACGGCTGCTTGACGTCTTCTTCTTTGTCTTTGACTTTTGACTCGTATAACTAAAGACGTCTTCAAAAGAGAGTGGGTGTTCTTTTGCTTCATTGTACATTGTTCGTAATAGATGTGGTAGTGATCATCTTATGAAGTTATCTGCCATGCGTCACTTCTGCGTCTGTGGTGGTCATCGTCCAATCCAACATGCTCATACACCTTTGAACTTAGACATTCACATGCATGTATTTCCCTTTCATTCACATAGATCTTTAGTCCTTAAACTTTGTAGATTCTTCTTTTTGGCGTAGAATCTAATTTTGAACATTGTGTTGCTTAGATCTTTGAGGGAGCTTTTGTTGACTTCAAGATGTATGTATGAGCATGCGGAATCAGTCTCCATGGAGATGATATGTCCCTGAAAGTAAACATTTAGCAATAAACAACCGGTACTTACAGATAAGAAATTAGAGATCGTCAACAGCATAGTGTGAAGACTCCTTCTAACCCTTATCAAGGCCGTTCCCATATCAGATACTCCCGAAGGAGCTTATGAGACCTACTAGGTAGCTCAATGACTGGGTGAGTCGCTGGGGGATCACTCCACGACTGTAGACCGTTAGAAACCACCGCAAACACTAAGCGTAACTCACGAGGAGTTACCGAAGTGACCTGTCAAGGCTGTTAGATGATGACCCTGACAGGAGTTTCCGTTCAATCATTGAGAAATACTTATGCAGTTCTCTCATAAACGTTCTAGGCAGATTGCTAAGATCTGTGAAGGACTCGATAATTTACAGCTGGTGCCCATTGATGTAGAACACCAGTTGTAGAAATACTAAGTGTTCCTAAGAGATCTTTGATGTATCTCATGGCTCTAGACTCGATAAGTGCTCACTTAGGTTTCCTATATGGAGACAAGGGAGGGGTCTCCTGCTTCAATATCAACTATCTCTAAGAGATAAGTCGATAGATTACACTGGTTCCCCGTGAGAATGAAACAAGCTCTTTTAAGAGAACTTGAGTGGTTAAGAAGGTTTAGTGCATTGCGTCACTGGGTCCATGACGACTTTATCTTCAATACCGGTATTGCCTTAGCAACAACCAGTAGCATACGAATTGAACTCGGTGTCTACCCTAAGTTGAACATATGGAGGGCTATTTCTTTTCACCCTTTTCTTTACTTTTCTTTTTAATTCTTCAACTCCTTCTTTCCCCTTTCATTCTTTTCTCCTTTTTTCGTATCATACCTAAGGACTTCTAATTCTAACTATTGGTGATGTCCTTGGGTAGATCCCTCCGGCTTAGGCGGATCATAGGACGGTTATTTCCTAACCTTAGTCACCTTATAACTCCATGACTATCCTATAATTGCCATTGAAACCTTTGAAAATCTCTCAAAGTGTTTGTGTTTATCAAAAATTTTGTTTAACACTTTGAGAGTTTTATGTTTTTCTTATGAAGGGCTCCCCCTACACATGTGCTCATATGTATTTAATAAATTTGCACATGCGGGAGGAGCGAGCACTTTTTGAATTGATCCACTTTCAGTGAACAAGACCGATTCGAGACACGCTTACATCACTAGTTAGACTAGCTTGAAGTTATTACCCGGCCTGGTCAAGTCCACAGAAAGTTTCTCGAAACGGTACATTTCTACTAAGACAAATCCTTTTCAAGACACGCTTACGTGGCTAGTTAAAGAGTTCCATTGTCAGCTTTTAGGTGACAACTAGCTCTAGTAACTAACTTGATGTTATTACCCGTCGAGGAAAAGTCTTTTCGAATTTACTAACTTTTATGTTTCGTCAATTCCTGGGTGAATCTGAGTCTAGCTCGCATGAGATTTGACTTTTAAGCAACTTTTAACTTTCATATTTTAATCACTTTCACTTTCTCCCCCTCAAAAATAGCATATTATATGTTGTTTTTGATAAACTTTTGATTAAAATATGCTTTTTGAGTCTTATGGGGAGATGTCAACAAGAACTTTTGTTTTCCAAAACGATGAGTTTTTTCAAGTGCTCCCCCTCAACAAGTGAATACTCATTGAGGTGAAATACTTGTCTTTTGAGCAGAATTATGAAAATCAGAAAATGTTTGATTAATTCTACTCAAAAGTAAGAAGCCTTCGCTCCTTATCTAAGGATTGAGGCACTGAAGCGTACCTCAGGGTCCTTTAATTACAAGCACGGGTTGTACACTGTTATGTGTGCACAAACCATCAAAACATGATTTTGACAAAGCATTTTGATTTTGAATACTCCCCCTCAAAACGACCATGTGTTTTGACATTATTAAACTTTGGAGCGAATTGGGGAGTAAAGGTTTGAAAAATCTTGAGCAAAATTTTGAAAAGTTTTGAAAAACTTTTTGAAAAAATTTGGAATAAATTTTGCTCAAGATTAAGAAGTTTTAGATAAGCTTCGCATGGAAAACTTCTTCTTGTTTTTAAGGATAAGTGCGCGTTTGGTTTTAAAGAACGGTTTAGCAAGGCACTTTCCTTTCTTTGAAACTCGAGTTGTGCACTGAAATGTGTTCACAAGTCGTTGTTTTGATACAAAATTAGTTTTCTTTAAACGAAATACTCCCCCTTAAATAATGAAGTTTATTCAAGAGATAGTCTTCTTGAGCAGAATTTAGAATCGTATTTAAGAAATACTTTTTGAAAATTCGTGAGATGATTCTGCTCAAGGTTTTAGAAAACACAATCAAGTATTATACAACAAAGAATGCTTGAAATTCAAAACTCTTTTACTGTTGAAAGTTGTTTGAGACCCGGAGTCTCTCTTTTGAGTTTTAAAAATCTAAAAAAGATTTCCATCTAAAGTTGAACCTGATGAGTTCTTTTTGAAGATTTTGATTTTGTGATGAATGGAAAACTTCTGGTATTTGGGATGTTTAGATCAGAGACATTCTTTTATTGAAGCCAAAGCATTCCAGATTTTTGAAAATATGAAAGGTTGTGAATGACTTTGCTTTGGTCTCCACACTTGCTTTACCGGTGTAAGACAAGAGTGTAGAGTTTGGAAAAATTTGTTTCTCACCATTTTGAATCCATTTACCAGTTTAGCCTTTAAACACATTTTGCCCTTTGACCTCAAAATATGTTCCATAAGAAACATTTTGTCGAATGTTGAAATTTTGACTTTCAATGGGATGACATGTACTTGCACACAGAGAAAATGCATCAGGCACAAACAAGTATAAGATGAATAAAAAATCTCATTCTAAATCAACCTAAGTGCTCAGAATTCTCAAATTAACACACACAATCATAGATTAATTCATTCTTTCACTCGTGATTTACCAATTATTGTCATGGTTTGGGGTTATGATTTGAGTCTATGCACACTTGTTAGCATCATAATGCCTGAATATTAAACAAACAAACGTCCTAGTAATAGCAGCAAAGACATCGACATCTTAAACCCTAAATCACATGATTCTAATCCTATGTTGTTCCTAATCGAGCAAGTACACCAATCGAGCATTCTTTAGCATTCTCTAAAGCTATATAAACTAGTTAATTAGACTAAACACATAAAAAAAATGAAAGCCCTGATTGATAACCCTAGTTTCTGATTATGCCTTTTTGACCGTTGAAAACACTTGAAACATTTAGGGAACGATTAGACAACAACAATGAGGAAATTAGAAACTCACAATTATGGAGAAAATTCGAGGGAAAAAAAATCGTTAGTCTGAATCCATTTGAAGTCCAAACAAGGTTAACTTGGAATCATTGCAGAAAGAATTTCCTTTCTCCCCCTCGAATTAGCATATATTTTGTGAAACCTTTTTGTACATTTTAATTCGAGAGATCATAGAAGTTTTTGAAAATGAGATTTTAATACGAATGATGAAGAAACATTTTATCCTTGAAGAATTATGATGAGGTGTGCAAACTTCATGATAATGTGAAAAGTTTTCTCCCCCTCAAAACATGTTCCATTTTGACAGAGTAAAGCAAAATTTGTATTAATGAAGGAACATAGTTTTGAAGTTACGAAGTTTGAAAATGAGATTTTTTTTTGAAGTTTATACTTGATTGCGTTATACATACTTGTTACACTATACTTGCTTAATTTAAATACAAGATTCGTATTTACATGCATACATAATACTCTATTCTGTCAGAGAGGTATTGGTAGTACTCATGGGAAGATGCCCCCTACCCTTGTGTCTATACTTGACCTTGGATGACGTAGTACTATTTGGGAAGATGCCCCCGCCCTTGTGTCTATTCTTGACCTTGGGTGAATATAATCCGGTGCATTGTATAAACTAACTTTTAGCAGTGGGTTGTGGACACACAGGTTGCAAGTCTCTTATGGCGGGACTTGCAACTGAGTGGATTCTCAATGCCTTTGCTGTGTGAACATTCTTTTGAGGCTTTTTCAACTGTTTTAAGACAAACTCTATGAGCTCACCAACCATTGTGTTGACACTTTAGCATGTTTATCTCAGGTCTATAAGGCGATAGCTGTTGCATGGAGCATAGAGTCGCTTGGCATGTTTTGAAGACTTATGCTTTTATCTTTACCATTCGATATGTCTTAAAACTCTTATGTATTGTATTATGGAACTCAAGTTTGTAACTCGGAATTTATTAATCGAATGGTAACTTTTCAAAAACGTCTCATTTAGAGTTCGTTTTCTATACCTTGTACTTTGTATTATGAAGTAGCACCCCTATGACACAGTCTTCCGCTGCGATATTTTGGGGGTGTTACAGATTGGTACCAGAGCCTTGGTTATAGAGAACTAGGTTGCATATACTACCTAGACTATAACTGCTATAAACATTAAGATTCTCCTCTTTATTTTGCCTTACACACACTTCATGCGCATATGCTAATTGTTTGTTTAGGAACAGTGACGATTGTAAAAAACCCTAATTCTCTCTCTCTTGTGTGGGCGATTTTTCTGCCTCCCCACCCTCACAAAATTCCGGCCATAATTCTGCCCATCCCATACGTTTTTCCTTTAATTCTTCTCTAGGATTAACTGATATTACGTGTAGATCGGATCTGTGAGGGTTGGGGAGTCGGTTTTTTCGTTTGATCAATCCTTTAATCGCCCATATACTTGCAAACCCTAAATTCTTAATTCGGTTTTCTCTATTAACTCTTGCAATTCGTTACTGTTTTGTTAGTTGTTATTGGATAATCGTTTAAGGTTAAGCTTTTTATTCCTCAACCGATTTAGGATCTCTAATCGGTTATTATTCATATTTAGGGTTTCGTTTTATGTTTATTGGTTTCTTCCTCTTAACCGACCTATTACTTATTTAAAGTCGGTTAGTGGCCTGAGCTTTATTGATATATCTCTTGATCGTGTTTGGGGTGGTTGATGCTTTTACGATTATACCTAATCCTATTATTAGGGTTTCGTTTTTTCTTACATTCGCTGGTTGATTTTTCGACCTGGTTTGTTTCTGGATCGACGTGTTTCGCATGCTCATTGTTTGGTCGATCCAATGGTGGTGTTATGTTGTATTCGTTCATGCTTATGAAACCCTATTTTAGGGTTTCGATCTTCTTTATGGTTATGATGATGATTCTGGTCGTTCCATGATGGTACTGGTTGATTGATGGTTTTTATATTGTCCGAACATGTTCTTTTCTTTGGTATGAGGGTTTATGGAGAGATGATTCCGTTTATGCTTTTTTTGGGATATTGGATACGATGCAAGATCTTAATGTTCTATTTGATTGCGTTCCAAAACCCTAGTTTATTGCATATGCATGTGACTGCTGCTGATTTCATGATTGGTACACTTGTTTATGGATTCCTCCTACTGCTATCAGTTTGTATTGGGGCTGATTAGAGGTGGTGTTTGATTTTGGCTGCTGTTTGGGGTTATGATAGTGATGGTAGACAAGTTTTTGAGGGTACCTTGTTCAAAAACCCTTGTTTCAAGACCGGTTGATCATTTGGCTGATTCATGTTATAATAATCGGTTTTGTTATTGTTGTTGCTGATTGTCGAGTATAGGGGTCCTGGTTCATCGTTCATACTCATGTTGCCACTTTTACATTATCTTGTGATCGACGTACAGGTTTCTATGGATGATTGGTAAGTATGATGCTTTGTCTATGGTAGTATGGATCGTTTGGAGTCCACTCTTATCTGGTTTTCAGGCTGCTTCTATTACAACGATTCTTGCCATGTTTATGCTTCAAATTCGATTTGCTACGGATGTCACTCTCATTAGGTTATTAGATTATGCATTTTGCATAATACTAATAGAAGATGCAATTGGTTGAAGCTGGTTATTTGAACTACTATGACGATTTGAAGATTCAAGGCTTTGTCTACTTGAATAACATTTAATTTTTATATATAGTCGTTGTAGTTTGTGTTCAATGTTTTGTTATAAGCGTGGTGTGTCACGTTTATATGTGTGGTAGTGGTCTTTTTCTTATTAGTAAGAAATGTTTATGCCTATGTAACGGGCTTAGATATGGGATTTCACCTATATCCATTGTACTTAAATGATTTTTGGTTAATGTGATTTACCGGGGTACAGGATTATTCCCCTTTACCCAAAAAAATTGTTTGTTTAGGAGAAACCCAAGACAATAGTCAAGTCATCAAAAATTTAGAGCTAAGTAATAATTGTTTAATTAACTTAATCTTGTGACAGTTCTTGTTTGATAAGACATAAGATTAAGATAAATAAAGATTATTAGTTTCCTGTAGAGATTTGATGATTTGCCTTATACTTACTTTATATGATTCTAATACCTAGAAGTGATTCATATGTCCTAGTACGACACTCAAACCTTTCTACAAGCGCGACTAGTCCTTTTCGTCATATCACCTTCTCTAGATACCCAGACTACGTTACCCTCTCACAACTTAAGAGCAGAAAGTCTACCCAATTATGTAGTATCAATTGTTGAGATATGTGTGCCTGGTAATATGTATACGTGTGAAAGGAAGCAATTATAATTATGGTGGCCAACATAATTATAAATGCATCACGACTCACGTAGACATATGTCACCATGCTTACATTAATCAACGTTGACTCAAATTGACAAGATTTAAGACTAAGTAGTCTAGGAATATCACCTCATATCTGACTTCGACAAAATGTCCCTCCTTGTAGATATCATGGCACCAAAGAGAGTAACTCGTAGCACTAGCCGAGGTGGTGCAACACCAAGAGGTGGAAGAACTGGTGGTCGTGGAGGTAGAGGAGCTGCTCACGACACTAGTAACCCTAGTAATGATAGTGGAAGAACTGGTGGACGTGGAGGTAGAGGAGATGCTCACGACACTAGTAACCCTAGTAACGATGGTGGAAATCCAGATGTCTCCACCATTATTGCCCAACAACTACAAAACCTACTTCCCACCATAGTCACACAAGTTGGCAATCACATGAACAATTCGGGAAACCACGGAAGCATAAATGACGCTACAAATGATGGAGGAAGGAATAACAACAACAACAACAACAACAACCATAGGACTGGATGTACGTATAAGGAATTTACGTCATGCAAACCAATTGAGTTTAATGGTAAAGGAGGTGCATTAGCATATACACGATGGGTCGAGAAGATGGAGTCAGTGATTGACATCAGTTACTGTGCAATCCACCAGAGAGTGAAATATTCTGCATGCTTGCTATCAGAAAAGGCATTGACATGGTGGAACATGTAGATTCAAGCAAGGACTAAAGAAACAGTTGTAGGCATGACATGGGACGACTTTAAAGGACTACTGAAGGAAGAATACTGCCCGGTTAATGAAATGCAAAAACTAGAAGACGAGTTTTAGCATCACTCTATGGTAGGGGCTGGTCATGCAACCTACACAGATCGGTTTCATGAACTAGCTAAACTAGTTCCTCATCTGGTTACCCCTGAATCCAAAAGGATTGAGAGGTACATCTATGGCCTTGTTCCTGAGATTCGTGGGACAGTAAAAACAACCGAACCTCCCACAATTCAGAGTGCAATATTAAGAGCAGGGACCCTAACAGATGAGATGGTTAGGAATGGAACTTTGAAGATTAGTGATAAAAGGAAGGGAGCAGGTGAATCAAGCGAGCAAAAGGGTACAATGGTTGATAATAAGAGAACAAGAGGATTTGCGGCAACAGTTTATGATCAGGGAAAGTATGAAGGTGCACATCCTAAGTGTAATAAATGTGCTTATCATCATCAGAAGTCTGAGCCATGCCGAGTGTGTACAAAATGCAAACAGTTGGGTCATTTTGCAAATAGGTGTGGAGCACCGGTGAATGCGGGTAATATAAGAAACAACCAAAAGACATGCTTTGAGTGCAACAGCCCAAACCACTTCCGAGATACTTGTCCTAAGTTAAATAGGGCACAGGGACAAGTGCTGGATAACCCGACTCTAGCAGTAATGCTTGAAGAAAATAACCCAAACCGTGGATACAATGTTAGTCCACCTCGGGGTCGAGCATACTATTTGGGTGCTAAGGAAGCCCGCAATGCGTAACGGGTACGTACCTTATACTACCATATTATTCTATTCTAAACCTAGCTTTATTATGCCGCTATTAAGATAAGAGACCTAGACACACTAAACTTCGGGACGAAGTTTCCTGAAGGGGTAGAGACTGTAACAATTCGCATTTTCAGATTAATTACTATTCTCGGAAAATTTCACTATTCACTATTCTTCTCAGAAATTTTTATTTCATATTCTCGTAAGTTAAACTATTTTAACGATAATCCGAGAGTTTGACGCTCGTCGGATCATTTCTGCAAAAATCACAAAGCCGTGTCCGAGATTTACTTTTAGGTTTAAACGTCATTCCAGCATCCCGATATGTCCATAAAACATTATAAACAATAGAAATATGATTTTCTCTCATTTTAGGACAATTCCAAAAGTTTTGGAATTTTACGTTTTTCAGTTCAGCGTTTTACGTGAATTACGCGTTTTAGACCCGTGTTTCCAGTTTTTAGCAGGGTTTTAGCACTCGATAGATCCTACCACTCATTTTATATTTTATTATGGAGTATATTGATAAGTTCTAGCATATTTATAAGTTTCATATTTTTAGGATACCCGGTTTTACGTTTCGTGACTTAAAAACTTACGGTTAGCAATTTACGGAGTCAAAACTAGCTACATACTTAGGATATTATCATCCAAAGACCATGACTACTCATCTAGTCACCCTTATCCTTATGGAACCGACTTAGGGGAGGGGGGAGTCACCATGTGTGGTTAAATCTTAACCATTGATCTCTAGGACGGTTACAAGTGTCTAAAACTAACCATGGTTAAATTCTAACCCAATATATGGTTAACTATTTTTCTTACCCTATAAATACCAAGCTAAAACACATAGAAAACTTGCACCACACCTTCTTATAACCTTCAAGTCCTAAAACCTAAGGCACTTTTCTTATATTTTGTAAGAAAGTTAACTAGTTTTTGAAAGAAAACTAGTGTTTGATCTTCAATCTTGGAAATTTTCTAAGAAAAGTTGTTATAACTTTAAAGTCTCCAAAAAGACGTAGTTATAATCTTCAAATAGCTTTGGACTTTCAAGAAGGCATCGTTATAATCTTTAAATAACCTCGGTTTATCATAGATTGCAAGGGTGAAGCTTAAGTCTATCAAAGTCCGTACCTTACTAGTTACTTACATTTCTTTTAGAAAGCCTCAAGTTGTAAGCAAACCCTAATATACTTTCTTATCATATTCATGCTATTTATATTTCATTCTTACTATATATTGTCTTGTTATTGTGTTCATGATGTTTAAAAATGGATAAAACAAGTATTGGTATACATATGTTAACTTATGACAAGTAAACAAGCAAACTAGTGATTTTTATGGAGAACCACGACCAAAATAGTATAACTTTGATATTTGACACTTACTTACTGTTAAAGAGGACTTAACAAGGAAAACATAGCAATTTGAATCACCCAAAACGAGTACCCGAGTCAAAAGTTATGACCATTTGAAGTTAGCGAAACCAAAACGGCAAAACTGCCTATACCTATTGTTTTTGCATTCTGCCATTTTGAAAGTCACCCTTCTGGTCCGATTCATCAAAAAGTTAAAACACGAAAGTTGTCCGGAACGACGTTTTCGTTTAGGAACGAAGAAGCTCGAGCCCTGAAAACGCTTTCCGAGTGATAATTTTCTTCAAATTCTTTACAGCCCATTTTAGACCAAAGTCACTATATTATAGTTATGATTTACTAAGACCAAGAGGTCTAATGACCTAAAGCCAAGACCACAACCATGGCTAAAGCCAAGGTTGAGTCTCAAGACCATGGAAAAATGACCAAGGTCATGGCGAAGCCATGACTAAATGACCATATAAACTTACTTAGGCGAAAACATGAAACAAGGAGTTGACGATAACTTGAACAAACAATTTGGATCTACTCCACCTAAAGAACCATGAGATACAAGTTATAATAAACTTACCCTAATAAAAATCTTCATGTAAAAATAGACTTTCCTAAGTTTATTCAAATATTGGACATGTAACTTTTCGGATTAAAACTTATACATTTGTAATCAAATACTACAATAGTAGGGAGCCTCATGTGAGGAGTTCATTAAGTAAGCCGTCGAGATGAGTTGTGGATTTACGAATTAAAGTGTCCTGGCTCCTCGAACGTTTACTCCATGACTTCTGAATTATGTCGGCCCGAACGGTAGTAAGAGATATACAACTTATACATGTTTCATAAACCATTTATATTCAAAGACTTACGCTATATACTAAGTACTACATCATGAACATTATGCAAGACATATATAGGCAATTCTTCGTATTCTTAGACGTTACTCCAAACCTAAGTCGCAACGTTCTATTATAGGCTACTCTTAGAGACTTTCACGATTCGACTACCACTTTGATTTCACATCACTTAGGCTTAAGGTGAGTCATAGCCCCTACTCTTTTAATACTTGTTTTAACTCTTTGGGGGAGATACATGCACAACTACTTGCTTACTTGTACAAATACTCTTAAACATTTATACTTGATTGTGTTATACTTGATTGGCATTATACTTGATTGGCATTATACTTGATTGCGTTATACATACTTGTTACACTATACTTGCTTAATTTAAATACAAGATTCGTATTTACATCCATACATAATACTCTATTCTGTCAGAGAGGTATTGGTAGTACTCATGGGAAGATGCCCCCTACCCTTGTGTCTATACTTGACCTTGGATGACGTAGTACTATTTGGGAAGATGCCCCCGCCCTTGTGTCTATTCTTGACCTTGGGTGAATATAATCCGGTGCATTGTATAAACTAACTTTTAGCAGTGGGTTGTGGACACACAGGTTGCAAGTCTCTTATGGCGGGACTTGCAACTGAGTGGATTCTCAATGCCTTTGCTGTGTGAACATTCTTTTGAGGCTTTTTCAACTGTTTTAAGACAAACTCTATGAGCTCACCAACCATTGTGTTGACACTTTAGCATGTTTATCTCAGGTCTATAAGGCGATAGCTGTTGCATGGAGCATAGAGTCGCTTGGCATGTTTTGAAGACTTATGCTTTTATCTTTACCATTCGATATGTCTTAAAACTCTTATGTATTGTATTATGGAACTCAAGTTTGTAACTCGGAATTTATTAATCGAATGGTAACTTTTCAAAAACGTCTCATTTAGAGTTCGTTTTTTTTTTAGGTAAAGGGGAGTAATCCTGCACCCTGGTAAAATATATAAACCAACCAAAACGTTTAAGTACAATGGATATGGGTGAAGTCCCATATCTAAGCCCGTTACATAGGCGAAACAGCATACATGACACTACCATTTCTTACTAATAAGAAAAAGACCACTACCACACATATAAACGTGACACACCATGCTTATAACAAACATTGAACACAAACTACAACGACTATATATAAAAAATTAAATGCTATTCAAGTAGACAAAGCCTTGAATCTTCAAATCGTCATAGTAGTTCAAATTACCAGCTTCAACCAATTGCATCTTCTATTAGTATTATGCAAAATGCATAATCTAATAACCTAATGAGAGTGACGTCCGTAGCAAATCGAATTTGAAGCATAAACATGGCAAGAATCGTTGTAATAGAAGCAGCCTGAAAACCAAATAAGAGTGGACTCCAAATGATCCATACTACCATAGACAAAGCATCATACTTACCAATCATCCATAGAAACCTGTACGGCGATCACAAGATAATGTAAAAGTGGCAACATGAGTATGAACGATGAACCAGGATCCCTATACTCGACAATCAACAACAATAATAACAAAACCGATTAATATAACATGAATCAGCCAAATGATCAACCGGTCTTGAAACAAGGGTTTTTGAACAAGGTACCCTCAAAAACTTGTCTACCATCACTATCATAACCCCAATCAACAGCCACAATCAAAAACCACCTCTAATCAGTCCCAATACAAACTGATAGCAGTAGGAAGAATCCATAAACAAGTGTTCCAATCATGAAATCAACAGCAGTCACATGCATATGCAATAAACTAGGGTTTTGGAACGCAATCAAATAGAACATTAAGATCTTGCATTGTATCCAATATCCCAAAAAACCATAAACGGAATCATCTCTCCATAAACCCTCATACCAAAGAAAAGAACATTTTCGGACAATATAAAAATCATCAATCAACCAGTACCATCATGGAACGACCAGAATCATCATCATAACCATAAAGAAGATCGAAACCCTAAAATAGGGTTTCATAAGCATGAACGAATAAAACATAACACCACCATTGGATCGACCAAACAATGAGCATGCGAAACACGTCGATCCAGAAACAAACCAGGTCGAAATATCAACCCGCGAATGTAAGAAAAAACGAAACCCTAATAATAGGATTAGGTATAATCGTTAAAGCATCAACTACCCCAAACACGATCAAGAGATATATAAATAAAGCTCAGGCCACTAACCGACTTTAAATATGCAAGTAATAGGTCGGTTAAGAGGAAGAAACCAATAAACATAAAACGAAACCCTAAATATGAATAACAACCGATTAGAGATCCTAAATCGGTTGAGGAATAAAAAGCTTAACCTTAAATGATTATCCAATAACAACTAACCAAACAGTAACGAATTGCAAGAGTTAATAGAGAAAACCGAATTAAGGATTTAGGGTTTGCAAGTATATGGGTGATTAAAGGATTGATCAAACGAAAAAACCGACTCCCCAACCCTCACAGATCCGATCTACACGTAATATCAGTTAATCCTAGAGAAGAATTAAAGGAAAAACGTATGGGATGGGCATAATTATGGCCGGAATTTTGTGAGGGAGAGGAGGCAGAAAAATCGCCCACACAAGAGAGAGAGTTAGAAGTTATTTAGAGTTCGTTTTCTATACCTTGTACTTTGTATTATGAAGTAGCACCCCTATGACACAGTCTTCCGCTGCGATATTTTGGGGGTGTTACAGTTGTTGTTGTTTGTGAGGTGAATCAGGTACTTGATTGTGATCAAGATGTGCAGCGGAAATTGGTGAGACCTCAGAAAGACGGTTTTCAATCATATACTCAAACAATAGATCAAACAAGGTTTCAACTTCTTTACAGGAGAGAGACAAAGGTTCAGCCGAAGATTCAGGAAAGTCCAGACGGTTGGATGCGGGTCCTAAGCTGTTTTGCTGAGAAGCCATTGTTGATGTGCTTTTAAACGGTTGGATGTGGGTCCTAAGCTGTTGTGCTCAGAAACCATAACATTAAGCTCGGGTCCGAAACTGATTTGTTCTGAAGCCATTGTCATTAAGCACGGGTCCGAAACTGAGTTGTTCTGAAGCCATTGTTGAAGTGCGGGTCCGAAACTGAATTATTTTGAAGCCATTGTTGAAGTGCGGGTCCGAAACTGAATTTGTTTCGAAGCCATTCCTGTTATATCTGCAAAGAAAGAAAGAAGAGACAAGAAAAACAGAGAACACGGATCCCCAAGAGAAATTGGGTTCCAGATGTTAGAAGCATAAAGATGTGGTGTCAATTATTTTCTTGACACTCGAACACACAATTCCGATGGTTTTCCTTCTTGTCTCAGGGGTAGATATAGTGGAGTTCACATTAGTTTTGGTGCAAATGTCTAAAATCTTTCCTGTAGGAATCCACCTAAGACCAATCGATTTGAAAATTCTACCTGTAGGTACCCACCTAATGTTAGATCTAGGAGATGTTTTCCTTTTAGATGCAGTGGAATGAAATGTGGGAGCATCACTTCGTTGAGAAAACCTACGTCCTATATTGATCCACTTCTTAGGTTTATGACTTATGACATTTGGTTCAACGGGTTTGTTTGTCTTAGTCGATTGAGCCTTTTCAAGTGTATTTCCCTTTTGAAGATATTTTAAAGCACAAACATCATGATTATTTCCGCAACTACTCTTAGATGCTAGCCAATTCCTATTAGTTTGTTGAGAACTCCTAGGTTTTGGTTTGCTACTACTAGCAGTGTTTTGCACTACATTGGAAGGCTCCACATGAGGTTTTGAACCTAGAATTCCATCCTTTTGAAGTAGCGCCTTTTTCCTAGCCCTTTCTAGATCATAGTTCTTGTACATGTCATATTTGCCATAAAACTCTTTACTTTTAATGCTCGTTTTAGACACTGTTTTCGAACTAATCCTAGAAGAGCCAGGTATAATCACGTGTTGAGATTTAGCAGACACAGATGCATTTTCCTTAGGCCAAGAATGTGGAGTGACCGGTTTTGTCAAATTGTTTTTCTCAACAACTTGGGAGGCAAACCGAGGTTTTGAAAATTTAGGTCGTTTAGATTTAAATGCAGTCGGTTGTCTAACCACTGATTGTTTTCTGATTGTTTGAGAAGGCGGTTTCCCCAAGATTGATGGTTTTGCAAACTTAGTATCCATACTCTGGCCAGTCAGTCTTCTTAATTTGTTTTGTAATGCAGCATGTGCAAACACCTTTTCTTGAATTTGACCTTTTAGAAGCTCATTTTCTTTAACTAATGTATCCATACGTTTTCTTTGTTCATTCAAAATTTGACCATTGTTGCCCGAATTTATAGATTCGTTTTGCATTTGAAGTTCAAGTGAGATGCAATGTGCCTCTAGTTTTGAAAAATCTTTATGACACTGGGCAATGGTCTTTTTGAGAAGAAGGTTTTCAGACTCAAGAGTTTGGTATGATGTTTCAGTAATTTGATTATCAGGTAAGGACTCAGACTCAAAACGTTTGTCTAGACATTGGACAACATTCTGGTCAACCTCTCCTTCATTTCTGAATTCAGGTTGCTCAGATTGTTGTTTCTCATTTGCAGGCAGTATATGATCAACAATAGATTGTACCTCATCCATCTGTTCTTTGTCAAAGTTGGGCTCTGAGTAATAGAAGGGTATGATCTCTGCACAGTCTGCATCTGTATCATTCCCCAATATGCTGTTGTCATCCTGCTCTTCTGATTTTGTCCCATCGCTTTCCATGACACCCAAATTAGCTTCCAATGCATCAACCATATTAGATTGCTCTTCTTGAATCTGCAATTTCTGTTCATTCATTCTTTGGACATAATTTCTTCTGTGAAGAATCGCCTTCTCAATCGAATCCAAATCTCGTATCAATATGTCTTTGAAAGTTTCATCCTTGATTCGGGATTTGACGAACTGCTGAAACTGTTCCTTGATCACTCTGAAGGTGGCGTTGGATTCATTCTCGTGAACTTCTTCTAATGCAAGCTGCTTTTCAAGTTGATTCACGTTTTCGAACATCATATTCGTGAAAATGTCAAAGTCTTCTCCAAGGAGTGATGGAAATGCCCGTTTGAATCCATACTCGGAACGAGTTCCTGCTAAGTCTTTGTTTGAGAGGACCTTAAGGTGTGACTTAAGTGATCTACACTATTCCATGCATCTCTTCACTAAATATGTCTCTAACTCATGCATCAGCGACCTTGATTGATACATTTTCTCTCCGTTTAATCTCACAATTGGATCTTTAGAATCATCAGTATCATGCTCTGGGCATGTATTATTCATGTGAGATTCCTGCATGTTTGCCATTAACATCACATCTGCTGTATCGGTTTCCAAATCTGCTGTATTGGATTCCAAATCTGCATATTCATCATCAGATGGAATATCTCCCATGACACTTTGCAAAACAGCATTGAGATTACCCCCTTCAACTTCCATTTGACTAAGTGTGGCATTGTATTCAACATTATCGTCAAAGAGTGGAGTTGAATCATAATCTTGATCTTCCACATCTGCAATATTTTCTGTATATGCCAAAAATGCCATGCTCGGTTCGATAAGATCTTCATCATCAGAATCTTTCATTGTGTTTAAGCATTCAGAAGTTGAAGTCATTGCGCCATTGCCTTTCTTAGAAGATACCTGACTAAGCTTCACTAGATTTTGCAGAAGAGATTGCACATTATTATGTAGTGTTGCAGGATGGTACTGTGGAATGAAGAAAGGCTCAGGTGCATTCGGAGGATTGAAGAAGAGACCATTTGGAATGTAAATTAAGGATCCATGGTCAACAGCTGGAGTTTGTGGAGCAGGGAGAATGGTCTTCAGTGGATTCATGCTTAAGCAAGATTCAAGAATTTGCTTCACTCTGAAGTGATGAAGTTCTTCTGTACGATGCATAGCTTCAAGATATTTCCACATTTCATAAGCACTAGCTTGAAAGTCCATATACATGTAAATTGAGTTGGGAAGTGCCACTGTTATGAACCATACAGCCTGCTGGTCAGCATCGTACTGAGCAAGTTCAGTTGCATTCAAATCTTCATCAGTTTGTATTCTGATAATCCCTGTTGAGTCAGCAAGAAATATCATTTTGTATGGACCATCTTGTATGGATTTAAGCATGAGATTTGCAGCAGGACGATATGCGAGCCATTGAAGAAATCTCCGTTTCCAACAAGTAAACATTCCTGGTAGCAACCTTGGAGGCCTTGATTCATTGCCAAAGAACAGCACATGATCAATGAGGGAGCTGTGACTTTGTTGTTGAAGATACCGTTGCTGATGAGAATATTGGTGAGGAAGGTAGTTGGAAGAAGGTCCTGTTGCTGATGACTGTTGCTGATGAGAATATTGGTGAGGAAGGTAGTTGGAAGAAGGTGATTGAGACGTTGTAGATGACATTGCTCTTCCCCTTGATTGTTGCGTTGTAATCAAAATAATCAAGCAAAATGTCACACGCAAGGTCGAAATAGTGAATTCAGATTTTCCCTCCAAAAATTATTTGAAAAAATTTTCTTTCCCAAAATTTGAAAATCACTATGAAATGCAATTATAAGGTTGCAAGAAAAATTTGAGTTTCAAAAATTTTGCCGCCAAATTTCACCGAAAAAATTTGAATTTTGGCCTAAAATTTGAATTTTTGGCCAAAATTTTCAACGTTATACCAAAATTTAAATTTCGCGTAAAAATTGAACGTTTAGTCTACTGTAGGAAAGCTAGGAGTCGGATCGATTCTATTTGTGATGGGAATGGCGTTAGATTAGTGGATGACCAGGTTCCTAATGCTTTTGTTTCGTACTTTACTTCTTTTCTTGGTCAAGAGGGGCCTATTATGCCGTTGGATGATTCTAATCTGTTCACGTATTCCCTTGATCCAAGTGTGGCATTACATATGGTTGCAATGTGATTTTTAAGTGTATTAGTAAGATTATTGCTAACCGGATTAAGGAGAGCCTTAGCATGTTGGTCAGCCTGAATCAGTCCGCGTTTATTCCTGGTAGACAGAACTCCGATAACATTCTTCTTACTCAGGAACTCATGCATAATTATCACCTTAATCGTGGCCCTTCTAGGTGTGCTTTCAATCAATTCAGAAAGCGTATGACACGGTAAATTGATAATTTTTCAAATGTATTTTGGTTAGGTTTGGTTTTCACTCGAGGATAGTTAACTGGATTATGGAATGTATTTCTACCACATCGTTCTCGATTAGTGTTAATAGCATTTTGCATGGATATTTTAAGGGTAAGCGTGGTTTAAGGCAAGGGGATCCATTATCTCCTTATCTTTTCACGCTGATTATGGAGGTGCTTACCCTTATCTTGAGGCATCATGTTCGGGATTCTGAGCTATTTACCTTTCATAATAAATGCTCTCAGCTTAATATCATTAATCTTTGTTTTGCTGATGATTTGTTCTTGTTTGCTCATGGGGATGCTCATTTTTTTTGGGTAAAAGGGTTAATTCACCCCGGTAAAATGCATTACACCAAAAAACGTTGAGGTACAAAGGATGAGGGTGATTTCCCTCATCTCAGTCCCTTAGGACACTTACAGACTCGAATATAAGAATGACACACCATTCCTATAACTTACAATAAAATGAACCTACCAATAATGACAAAAGTACATAAACTTTACAATACTACTCAAGAAAAGAACTTGAGCCTTCTATATCACTATTGTGGTCCACTTTAACTTCCATGAAGAATCCACTTAAGAACATCCAAGCATTCTTCAACATATCATCTGTTCTTAGTATCAAAGAATACCACAAAACAAAACCTTCATGATCTTGTAGCACCAATACGCCACAACCCATCAACTTACACCCCATGATTTCCTTTTCCCACAGCAGCCATAATAAGTCATTCATCACAAAAAGAGAACCTTATGCAACATACACGCCATGATAACATCTGAATGGTAATGCAAAACTCCAGGCGAATGAAGGGACCAGAACAACATGGGACTACCATAGGGTCAAAACCCTAACTTCCAGCAAAGAAAAGCATCTATCCAAAAAGAATTTCAAAACCATAGCATATAGATCGATCCTCCCAGCCATGATCAAAAGAAAATGAATGAAAGTGCATGGCATCATGAGAATGGGGTTTTGAACAAGAGCCCCCACAAACTTAACTTCCATCAACAAGAACCCAAGACATGACAGCATATGCAACAAAAATAATAGCACATTGAAACGTAGCAAAAAGGACCACAACCCTCGCCAAACCTATTGCATGCCACAATTCATGTCCATAGAGGTAATCACATAGGGTTAACGCACCCTCACTGACTTCACAAACACCATTGCAGCAGCAACAGTAACAAGCAAAACCAATCAGTTTTGAAGATTACGAAACCCTAACTCTACAAGAAACAATCAAATCTCGTCGTATAGCAGACCAATAATAGGAATCAATCACAACAGCAGCTGGTCCATGTAATATACGAACCAAGAACTCACAATAGGGTAAATCCGAACCCTAACCCCAAGTAACACTGCACTCATCCATGGCAGATTACAAACGAAGAACAATCATAGATCAAACTGCCAAATAAGTGCATAAAAACTTCCATCTCTCTCAAACCCACTAAACAATAACAGCCATCCTAATAAGGAACATACGAATGATAACACAATACCCTAACGAGGGTATACTTCCAGCATGTAATAACACGTCCCAAATCAATAATAATCGAAACCCTAAACAAGGGTTTCTTAACCGTAACGAGCATCAACACATACCCCAACATGCTGCCCACCAAAAAATCGAAACCCTAAAAAAAAGAGAATCGAATAGAATGAAAACTACGAGCAACAAGAAGATGAATCGATCCTTGAGTAGAAAAAAGTCAGTTAGAAACCGACTATAAACATATAGGATTAGAAGATCGATTACAACCCCAAAGGCGGTTTAATCCCTAAAAATAACAATTATCCATAATAGAAGAAACAATCATGTCGTATAGGGATTGGAAACAACATGAAGATCGAAACCCTAAAGAAGTCGACCCCCATAAAAAAGATCGATTGAAAAAGAAGGATAGTTAGGGTTTCGAAACCTGGAGATTTCATGAGAATAAATCCATAAAAGCATCATCAGCCGCCACATCTTGATTGTAAAACAAAACCACATGATCGTATTGCATACCCAATAACAAGTTAGAGGGTAGAGAGGACGACAGTGGGTTTGTTTTTGGTCGGAGAGGGGTGAGGATGTGGCGGCCGGAAATCACCAAAGAGAGAGAGAGAATGTTTTAGGGTGAGGATGTGGCGGATGCTCATTCGGCTGGTGTTATCCTGGACTCCCTTGAGGAGTTTAAGGATGTTTCAAGTCTTTCACCTAGTTTACCCAACAGCACTGCTTATTTCTGTAATGTTCTCAATCATGTTAAAGTTGCTATTTTACGGATTCTTCCGTTTGTTGAGGGAGTCTTGCCAATTAAGTATCTTGGGGTGCCTTTGGTTACTACGAGATTGATATTTAGAGATTGTAAGGAATTGGTAGAAAAGCTGTCTAATCACATTAATGATTGGAGGAATAAATCCCCTTTTTTGCTGGTTGGCTTCAACTCATTCAGTCTGTTCTATCTTCCATGCATATTTATTGGGCTTCTGTTTTTATTCTTCTGTCTCGGATTGTTCATGATCTTGAGCACCTTATGCGGAGTTTCCTTCGGAGTTTTGGTGATGGTAGGAAAGGTAATTCTAAAGTTGCTTGGGAGGTTGTGTGCTTGCCTAAACATGAGGGTGGGCTTGGGATTCGTAGGCTGGAGTCGTTTAATTCTGCTCTTATTGCTTCTCATATTTGGCGTCTTCTTTCCTCTAAGGATTCTTTGTGGGTTAAATGGATTCATATGTATAGGTTGCGGGGCCGTAATTTTTGGGACGTTCCATGTCAGGGTAATATGTCTTGGAGTTGGCGGAAGATCCTTCAGGTTAGGCCTTTAATTCGGCAATTTTTCTGGTATATTATTGGTAATGGGATGAAAGCGTCGGATTGGTTTGATCAGTGGTGCTCTCATTGGTCCTCTTGCTCTCATTGTGTCCTCTAGGGATATTCATCGGGCTGGTTTCTCTTCTAATCCTTAGTTAGGGACATTATTGTGGAGGATTCTTGGGCTTGGCCGAATTCTTGGAGGACTCGGTATCCGATTCTTATGTCTATTTTGGCTCCTAATTTAATTGACAATGTGAATGATCGGTTAGTTTGGAAAATGGCGGATGGTTGTGTAAAGTCGTTTTCTGTTTCCTCTGTCTGCGAGTGTATTCGGCCGCGTGGACATGTTGTTGATTTGTTTCATCTTGTTTGGTTCTCGCACCGTATTCCGAGGCATTCTTTTTCATTTATGGCTTGTTATGAGAAGGAGGCTTAGGACTCAAGATTTACTGTGTTCTAATGATCATTCTAGTGATGCCCTTGTTTGCCCTTTGTGCAAGACTAAACCGGATTCTCATGATTACCTTTTCTTTGAGTGTTTGTTTTCTTTTCAGGTTTGGGGCTCTTTGAAGCCGTTTACTGGTCTTTCGGATATTCCTTCTTCCTTAGAGTATGTGGTGCGTTATTTGATTCCTGTATCTAAATCTCGTTCGGTTAGGAGCGTTGACTCTAAGCTTTTGTTTACGGCGACTTCTTATTTTATCTGGCAAGAAAGAAACAACAGGATTTTCAAGCAACTGCGACGGTCGGAAAGTTAAGTGATTGATGTGATTAAATTGACGGTGCGTTTGAAGCTCCTAACATGCAGATTTAAGAGGAAGGCGAATGTCCTTGAGTTGTTGCGTGCTTGGCAGTTGCCTCTGTCTCTTATGCATTCTTAATGGCTAGTTCTATGCTTGTTGATGGTTATTTGCGCTGGTAGCGTGAGGCTGATTATGTTTCCCTGGTTGATGCTTTTGGCTGTGATGGGAGTTCGTTGGAGATTCGGGTGAGTGCTGTACTCTTTTTCCCTACTCCAAGGTTTTCCCGCTGGGTTTTTACTTGGAAAGGGTTTTTAAGGAGGCAGGCTCATCTGGTTCATCAATCTCCTTCGAAGAGATGGTCTGATATATGTGGTCATTCTTGTGTTATTCGGTGGTTATTTCCAGTTGGGGTTTTGGTTATTGTATGCATTTGTTTTTGTAACACTTAGTGGCCTATCACAAGCGATTTTAGTTGGATGTTCAAGCATTGCTTGAGGTTAATGTGGTACTTCAGCCATATTCCATTGTACTTAAACGTTTTTTTTTTATGTAATATATTTTACCGGGTGGAATGCCCTTTACCCAAAAAAAGATTCAATCTCATTTACCCGCCAAGAAAGTACGCCGCACATAGTCCTAAGACCGGCGTACTTGGGTCTTTTATATTTGTATTTTCATTCCAAGTCCTTCCTTTTGTTGTAGTTGTTACTTAATCATCCTTTTAGTGATACTTATAACTTCCTTCTCTCGTTCAATCCTGCAACTAGATTAGTGCCAATTCTACACAAATAATACGATATTCAATAGATATATAATATATAATTGATAGAATAAATATATATAATAAGATCGTTATCAACTCCCCCATACTTAGCTATTGCTTGCCCTCAAGCAATCCTTAAAAATATTTTTATTTTCATCTTATCAAGAAATCATAAGCCAAGATAACGTGACTAAGCATCTCTTGAAAGTGGAAAGTATAATTCACTCACACTCATATATCGAGTATAAAGGAATCACACTCAGTTGCATAGACATGTTAAATAAATTGCCATAGGCTTGTACAAAAAATTAAACTTCACCGACATGGCGTAAGCACCAAGTAGATTTTATCAAAAAGAGGACTTTTATTCAGGTTATAACGTTTGACTAAAGGTAATTATATGGGTATGGATTAGACATGGGATTATATGGTGGAATTGTTAGAAAAAACGTTTCCCTACCACCCTAATAAGAATATCAAAACCCTAAAAATTAGATAAATAGTTCTCTCTCCCCCTAGGGGATTTCCGGCCCCTAGGAATTTATCCGGCCACCCTCCCTTCTTCTAATTCGGCCATAACAACCCTTTAATCGCCTCTCTATGTTTATCATTCGTATGCAATCGATTATTGGGTTGAGTTTCATAAGGGTGGGTGTGTTGTGTCTAATCGAAACCCTAACTATTATTAATCTTTATATTATTTTTTAGGGTTTCGATGTTCTAATTATGTAAGATCGTATATCCTATTCTGCCTATCATTCCTGTCGTTTTGATCTTTTTTAAAACGATTCTTATTATGGGTACGATCTGGTTATTTGGTGATGTGATCGGCTTGTTGGTTTTATTTATAAAACCTTTTGGTTTTATCTTTGGAGTCGATCCTGGTTGGTTATGCCCATGCTTACGCTGCAAGTTAACCCTTATTAGGGTTTGTTTGTTGATTGATTATACTACATCTGTGGTTAATGGATATGGTTGTGGGTTTTGAGAGAGAGAGATGGATGTCAAGTTCGGGTTATTCTTGTTTCAAAAAACCCTTAATCGAACAGTGGAAGTTAGGGTTTCGTTTTAAACCCTCTTTTATGTTTATACGACTTGTGTGGTTTCATGGTTTGATGTGGTTGGTCGTATAATGCTTTCTGGATCTATGTTCTTGCGGATCATGGTTTTCTGTTTGGTTCCTATGGTGTAAGTTAGGTTGGTTTACAAAACCCTATTCTCAAGACTATGGCTGATTCTAATCGATTTGTATTGATCTAATTTTTCCAATGATTCGAATCAGTCCATAGTTTGGGTTGTTGTTCTTTTGAGGCATGTTTGTGGGACAATGAAGATGTTGGAAGTTCTACGATGACTATGGCTTTGGTGCTATCTTGTTTTCATTTTTAGATCCATTTGTATAGTCATTATAGGTTGTAAGTTTATTATGCTAGTTATAAGAATGGCATGTCATTCTTATATAGTGGTTGCGTGTAAGTGTCCTAAGGGACTGAGATGAGAGATTCACTATCATCCGTTGTACTTCAATGATTTTTGGTTAATATATTTTACCAGGGTGCAGGATTTCTCCTCTTTACCCAAAAAAATATACGGTGGAATTGTTTAAAAAGAAAAGTAATAATAAGTTGAAAATCCATTTTCTGTAATAACGGTCTTCATTTGGCACACGTTTTGCCAACACTTTATTCATCTTGTAGATGTACTTTTTTTCTTTCTTTTCTTTTCTCCTTTTTTTAATCTTTTGTTTCCTTGGGAATTATTCGGTTTTCCCCCATACTTACGATAAACACACCACTTCAATCAAAATTAGAAGTTTGCAACCTTCATATTTCATTCAAAATAGCATAATCCGTAATTTATTCTTTCTTTTTCTTTGGACTTCCAACAAGGTTCAAGGTTTAAAAGGCTAAGGTTGTATATATATATTTTTAGTGGATGTAAGAAACAAATAGATTGGCTCAGAATGTAGTTCTAATGGTATCTAGCACTAAAGATAAGTGCTACAAAAGGTTTTTTTTTATTGGAAATTAGATAATCGATGTGATTACTAATATATATTTTTTTATTGGATGGCTATTTGGTGTAAATCCTAAATTTTTGCCTCTTTATCATTTAAAATCACTTATATCACACGAATGTCATCTTACAACGGTCTCGTAAAGATTTTAAGCACAAGTTATAGAATAAATAAAACATCGGCACACTTACAAACAAAGAAACAAGCCAATAATAAGGGTATAAGGCTGAAAATTCCTCACATTTAAGTGGTAATGGTTATGAATATGCTAGCACGTTATCAATTCCTAGTCGAATTAGCTTAAATGACTTAACTTGATTATTTTTCCAAAATTATATAGCAAGTGCGGCGTACTAAGTTCAAAAACCGTCGCACTTTTTATTAAAAATCTGTTTTTTCTTAAATCATTCCAATTTATCTCACCCCCCCCCCCCCCATACATATTATCAACATTGTCCTCAATGTGACAGAATATAAATAAAATAGAGAAATGGGAATGAGTTACTTTACTAAAAGACAAATTCAACAAAATTGTACGAAGCAAAATGGAGCCTTCATACTTTATTCGTGACCTGCACACATTATCATAAACAAAACAAAACATGCAAACAAGATAAACAAAAGATTAGATAGATTAATATTAATATTAGATATAGTTATGCATATATATATATATATATATATATATATATATATATATATATATATATATATATATATATATATATATATATATATATATATATATATATATATATATATATATAGTTTTGTTCAAGTGTTTCCCCCCAGTACCATTGTTTCGTTCCCAACACAGATAATTGTTTAAATGCCAATAGAGGCATGTTACAGACCATTAAAAATAGAAATTGTTTAGAAATTGTCTTAACATCACAACTAGATTTCTGGTTGGCCATCCAAGTGCATCGCACACAAATGTTTGTGCGTCGGTGTTACTGCTGCTGCTATTGTTGTTCCTGATGTTGATCCTGAGTGGTGGTGGTGGTGTCATCTTCCTGCAAGGGTTCTACTTTCAGCACCTCTGGAATGTCTCTCAATTTCCCAGACTCCTTATCTCTCAGGTAAGCAAAACTCCTCATGTTCACACTCCCTGGCCTCACATGTCTGCCAAACAATGCCATTTCACCTTCATTCATAAACCCTAGACCTTTACAACCCTAAGTACCTAGCAAATTCCACCAGACTGACACTATGTGCTCTACCTCCCAGCCTATACTTAATGATTTTCTTGGTGCATATCTCCTCCTGACTAACATTCTCATCCATCTGATAAGTAGAAACGAATTTCTGACACAACTCCTTTTAAATCACCTCTTGACAATTGAAAGCTCTTTTCCATGCATCAAACACAAATAATTCTTCATCTCCTCCAGCTTCAATCAACTTGATCTCAATCATCTCCTCAACAGTTTCACCACATCCCATTTTGTTTAGAAGATCTCAGTCAACAATACAAGGAGAGTAGATGTCCTTGGTGACCAACCTAGCCAGAACATGATTGTACTTCTTCCTATTATCCTGATTACACCCTCTCCACTGCAAGTGCTCATGGTTTACCCTGCCAAGCAATAGCTCATCTATACTCACAGTAGGTCTTTTTCTTTTGCCCCTAGAAGTAGAAGCTTGCACATTAGTTTCTGATTCCTGCATACATGCCATAGACACAAAATTATTAGCTATTAAAGTTACTGGTAAAAAAAAACCCTAACTACGATCTTACTATGGGAGATTTTCTGATTTCTCTCCTACCTCACTAAATCGATCTCTAAGCTTCTAAATCTTGTCCTACTCCTCATAACGATTGTGTTTTGGACGGTTAACTTGATTAATTCAGTCCTATAACATTGTTTTTATTTGGATTCAGACCTGGTTTTATTAGGGTTTCGGTTTTTGTTTAGGGTTTTCATTCAATCGCTTTTTGGTGTTTCGATTATTTCTTAACCGACTTTATTCATTCTGATTCAATCATGGAAGTCGGTTAGGATCCTTGGTGCTTTATTAATATGCCTCGACTTGTTTGAGGTACACGGTTTGAAGATAGACGTTGATCTTTTGTTTTTTTGTTATCGTTTTTAGGGTTTCGCTGTTAGGGTTTCTTTGTTTCGATTTTCTTTCTGTTTTCATTATGGAGAAAGGTGGCTTTGTTGAGGTTGATGTTGATAGTTTTGAAGCTAGAATGGCTAAATTGAAGAAGGATTCTCGTATATCTGATGGGAAACAGCCACGACAAGCTTTTAGGGTTCTCACAAACCCTAAATTGGATTCGATAAACCAGGTTACAAACGATATGGCTGTTAGTGGATCTAATGTCAATGCTATGGATGCTAGGGGTGAAGTTGATAATGTTGCTGCTACGGTTAGCAGCATGGATACTGGTGCTACATGTGAGGATGGATACACGGATGAGGTATTTGGTTCTTATTTTATGTCTAACACATCTTGTATGCCTAACGTGGGGATTGGTTTTTTTCCTCCTATTACTACTACTTCTAAAGATACAACCGTTGATGCTAACTTACCTAAGGGTGATGGTGTTGGTGTATCTAATATGGCGGGCAGATTTACTCTTGTTAATGATGCGACACAAGCTAAAACTAAGACCATGGGTATTTCTAATGATTCCAATCCTATTATGCATTCTGTTGATGTGAATTCAGTACCTAAATCTTATGTTGGTGTGACTACTGGTACGAATAATGCTACTACTAAAGTGAAACCTAATTTTCGTACGGTTAAGGTGGATAATGTGTTTAAGGGGGTCGATATCTCTATTCCCCATAAGGTCGTTCAAAATATTAGTTCGAAATTTGAGTTTACCCTTTATGGTTATTTTATTGGGAAGCGTATTGCTTTTCCCGTGGTGGAATATTTTGCTCGCAACAATTGGGCAAAGCATGGTTTAAAACGAGTTATGATGAATGATAATGGTTTTTTCTTCTTTAAGTTTGATTCCCAGGCTGGTTTGGATGCTATTTTAGAAGGGGGTCCATGGATGATTAAAAATAGCCCTATTATTCTTAAAAAGTGGACTATGAATACAAGCTTAAAGAAAGAGGAATTAACACGTATTCCAGTATGGGTTAAGCTTCATGATGTTCCATTGCAGGTGTTTTCGGAAGATGGTATTAGTATTATTGCTACGCACTTAGGTACTCCAATAATGCTTGATTCTTATACTAGTGCAATGTGTATTGATTCCTGGGGAAGAAGCAGCTTTGCTAGATGTTTAATTGAGATTGATTCTCATGCTGATCTTAAGGAGTCAATTACAGTTGGTGTCCCTCTTGTGGACAGTCTTGGATTCACGTCTGAAATAATCCGGGTAGAGTATGAATGGAAACCTCCTAGGTGCGATGTTTGTTTGATATTTGGCCATTCTACAGATTGTTGTCCTAAGAAAGTTATGCCTACACCAGTTGTGGAGAAATCTAATGATGATGATGGTTTTCAACTGGTGGGAAAAAAGAAAAATAAAAAGAAGGGTATGGTTAAGGATAATAATGTGGCTAAGGGGTTCCCTGTGGGTAAGAATATGTATTATAGACCTAAAGCTGTTGCAACTCCACCTCAACCATCAGCAGGTGCAGCTAGTACTTCTGGTCCTCCTCTTGAAAAGGTGGATGTCGCTTCATCTAGTAGTACTTTTCAGTCCAAGGAGAGTATTAGCCCGTCTCATAATGAGAATGTTACAACAAACAACCAAACTACCAAGGTAAGTTCCTCTAAACCGAATGCTAATATTTCCACTTCCAATCCCTTTGATGCTTTGGCTATGGATGAGGGTGGTCAGGAGGATACTAAGCTTGATGAGGAGGAGGTTGTTAATGTTTTTGATGAATCTGGTAATTTATTTGATCAATCGGGGGCAAGCACTTCCGTTCTCAGTGTGCCCGATGTTTAGTATTGCTTCATGGAATATAAGGGGTCTGAACCGTGCCCCTAAACAAAAAGAGGTTCGTCAGGTTGTTAATGAGAATAATCTTAGTGTCTGTGCTATTTTGGAGTCTCATGTGGATGCGTCGGGTGTGTTCGATACTTGTCGTAAGGTTTGTCGTAAGTGGAAATGGACATCTAATGGGAATCTTTGTACTAAGGGTTCTCGTATCATTCTGGGTTGGAATGATGATATTGTTGATATTATGGTTATGGCTTCTACTAACCAAGTTATGCATGTGCAGGTTAATGTTCGTAATGAAAACAAAACCGTTTTTTGTTCTTTTGTTTATGCAGATAATTATTATGTTAATCGGAGAGCGCTTTGGAGTAACCTTGATAGCCATGCTAAATTCATGCGTAGTAGACCCTGGGTATTATTGGGCGACTTTAATGCTGCCCTTACTTTGGAGGATCATTCGTGTGGTGGTTATGCTCCTGATATTGCTATGCGTGAATTCAAAGAATGTGTCTTGAATATGGAGGTTTTGGATGTTAATAGTACGGGGCTGCATTTTACATGGAATCAAAAACCAAGAGGCTCTAATGGTACGTTAAAGAAGATTGATAGAATAATGGGTAATTTAAAGTTTGGTGATGAGTTCCCGGGTTCTTTTGCTATTTTCCAACCATACCGTATTTCTGATCATTCTCCTTGTGTTCTTCGTATTCCTCAAGTGGCTAAGCTCAAACCTAAACCTTTCAAGTTCTCTAATTTCTTGGTGCATAAAAAGGGTTTTATTGATACTGTTACTTTGGGGTGGAATCTTGGTGTGAATGGATATGCTATGTATCGTGTTGTTAAACGTCTGAAGGGGCTGAAATCTTCGTTTCGTAAGCTCTTGTATAATCAAGGGAATCTTCATGATAGGGTTAATACCCTTCGTAAGGAGTTAGATGAGGTCCAAACTGCTATTGATAAAGACCCGTTTAATTCAGTCCTTCGTGATGATCATGCTCATTACCTTCTTGCTTTCAAGGAGGCAATTTTAGATGAGGAACGGTTTTTAAAGCAAAAATCTAAAGTTCAATGGCTTCAAGAAGGTGATTCTAATACGGCTTATTTTCATAATGTTGTTAAGAGTAAAAGTGCTCGTAATCGAATTGATGTGGTTCGGGATGCGGCTAATGTTTTGTATGAAGGTAATGCTGTTGTTGGGGCGTTTGTTTCTCATTATGAGCAGTTTCTGGGTATTGAAGGGGACTGTTCTCCTCTTGATGATCATACTTTATTCTCGAATGTTCTTAATCCGCAAATGGCTGATTTTATGGTGAGAGATATTACGGATTCTGAAATTCGGGAAGCCATTTTCTCGATGGGGGACGATAAAGCTCCTGGTCCGGATGGGTACACTGCTGCTTTCTTTAAGAAAGCATGGTCTGTTGTGGGGACTGATGTTATGAGTGCTATTCGGGATTTCTTCTCAAATGGTAAGCTTCTTAAGGAGATAAATCACACGATTATATCTCTGATCCCTAAAGTGTCTACCCCGTCTAAGATTACTGATTATAGGCTTATCTCTTGTTGCAATGTGTTGTTTAAATGCATTAGTAAAATAATTGCTAATCGTGTTAAAGATAGCCTTGATCATCTTGTTAGTATTAACCAGTCTGCGTTTGTTCCTGGGCGGCGTATTTCTGATAATATTTTGCTTACACAAGAACTGATGAGGAATTGTCATAGAGGGAGAGGTCCGCCTAGATGTGCTTTTAAAGTTGATATTCAAAAGGCGTATGATACGGTTGATTGGGCGTTTCTTAGGTCAATTCTGATTGGTTTTGGGTTCCATCCTAAAATGGTCGATTGGATTATGGTTTGTGTCTCTACTACATCGTATTCCATATGTGTTAATGGGGATCTTCATGGCTGGTTCCAAGGTAAGCGAGGTCTTAGGCAAGGTGACCCGTTATCTCCTTACTTGTTTACTTTGGTTATGGAGGTTTTAACCCTTATTCTACAGAAAAAGGTTGCTAATACGGCGGAGTTTCAGTTTCATCATTTATGTGAGCAGCAGCGTATTATTAACCTTTGTTTTGCAGATGATCTTTTCTTATTCTCTAGAGGCCACCCTGATTCGGTTAATGTTATTATGCAAGCTTTGGAGGATTTCAAGAATGTTTTGGGTCTTGTTCCGAGTATTCCCAAGAGCACTGCTTTTTTTCTGTAATGTTCCTAGTGGCTTGAAAGCAATGATTCTTCAGTCTATGCCATTTGCAGAAGGTTCTCTTCCGGTTAGATATTTGGGTGTTCCTCTCATTTCATCTCGGCTTCTTTATAGGGATTGCAAGGTTCTTGTGGAGAAATTAGAAGGGCGAGTGAATGATTGGCGTAATAAGTTTCTTTCGCTGGCAGGTAGGTTGCAATTGATCAGATCCGTGTTGTCTTCGATGCATATTTATTGGGCTTCTATTTTCATTCTTCCTGCTCGTATTATTCATGATTTGGAGCAGCTCATGAGGGGTTTCTTATGGTGTCAAGGGGAAATGAAAAAGGGTAAGGCTAAAGTGGCGTGGGATTCTGTTTGTATACCTAAGAGTGAAGGTGGTCTTGGTATTCGTAGAATGGCAGATTTTAATATTGCTCTTATGACTACGCATATTTGGAGTATTTTAACTAACAAAGAGTCTTTATTGGTCCAATGGATTCATTCTTACAAACTTCGTGGAAGGAGTTTTTGGGATGTTCCTTGCTTGGGAGATGTTAGTTGGGGTTGGCGTAAGCTGCTTGCTATTAGACCGAAGGTACGTCCGTTTATTTGGCATATGATCAAAAATGGTAGGTCTACTTCTGTTTGGTTTGACATGTGGAGTGAGATTAGCCCTCTTCGCAATATTCTCACCCCTAGAGACATTAGTCGGGCTGGTCTCACTTTATCAGACTCTGTTTATGATGTTATTGTTAATGGTTCTTGGAGATGGCCTGCTGATTGGTATTCTAGATTTCCGAATTTAGCTAATCTCCCTATTCCTAATCTTGTGGATGATGCTGATGATGTTTTATTATGGAGGGATTTGGATGGTAATGTTAGGCCTTTTTCGGTTGCTTTAGCTTGGGAATCCATTCGTGCAAGAGCTGTTCAAGTCGATTGGGTTTTAATTCCGTGGTTTCCTCACTGTATTCCTAGGCATGCGGTGCATTTATGGCTTGTTATTAGGCAGAAGTTGAAAACTCAAGATAGGCTGCGGGAATCTGATGTTGGGCCTAATGTTGATTTAAGTCTCCTTCGATGCCCTCTTTGTGATACTGTACCGGATTCTCACACTCACTTGTTTTTTGAGTGTCCATTTTCTTTGCAGGTTTGGTTACAGGTTCGATCCTTAGCTGGCATGGATGCTATCTCGCCTTTGCTGGCTGATGTTATTGAGTTTATTATTCCTATTGCTAAAGGGCGTTCTGTTGTTAGTATTCTTTCTCGGTTAGTGCTTGCGGCTACATCATACTTCATTTGGATGGAACGTAATTCTAGGCTTTTTACTAAAAAGAAGTCTACTGTTGATGAGGTGGTCCAAGCTATTGTCGCTACCCTTCGGTTGAAGCTGGTTACCTTCAAGTTCAAGAAGTTAACCACTCGGTCTCGTCTAATGCTGGATAAATGGAAGATTCCAAGTGCTTGTTATTTTCACGAAGGGAGTGCCAGGTAAGGGTTGTACTCTTTTTCCCTACTCCAAGGTTTCTCCCTATGGGTTTTTCTTGGAAAGGGTTTTTAAGGAGGCAAACTGCCTGGGTCGCCTTGCTCCCTTCGTGCTTATGGATGGATGCGGGACGTTCGCTTGATTCAAGATTTTTCTTGTTTTTATACCTAGTTAGGTGCTTTGTAATATAGCTAGGTTTGTGATGTTTATGGCCTGTCATAAACACTTGTTCATCAAGCTTTTGCTTGAGGTTAATGTGGTACTTCAGCCACATTCCATTTGTACTTAACGATTTTTTGGTTATATATTTACCGGGGTTAACCCCTTTACCAAAAAAAAACAAAATTATTAGCTATTAGTGCAACAAAATATGGCTAAATCTCTCTCAAATTCTAATATTCAAACACTCTGTTTTGAATTCAGGCAACAAGTGCGGCGTACTTGACAACAAGTACGACGTACTACTTAGTTTAAAATGTAAGTACGGTGGTTCTGATCTAAAAACCGGCGCATATAGTGTTCAGGCGCGAAATTTTTTATTCCAAAGCATCATGCCAACAAAACTACGTTTTCAAACTTATTCTTATAGTTTTTCTTCACTGATTTCCAAAAACCCCTAAAATAAGCAGTTCTTATCCTAGGTTTAAGCATCAAAAGTATCATCTCATAGTTTATTAAAACATTCCATCTATAAACTCTTTTAATATCTTATCTTAATCTCTCCCAGATTAAATAAGCATATCCAAATTCCTATTCTTTGCAACAATAGTGATCAAGGCCAAACCCTAACCCTAATTTGATTCATTCTCACACAAAACCTTCATCCACGTAACTAGATAATCCTAAAAGTTCTAATCATCTTCTAACTAATACATTTAACAAAGTAAAAATCCAAAACAAAATACGTAAAGTATTAACCCTAAAATACGAAATAAAATTGTAAGAAAATAATATAAAATGGATAAACATACCGAAGACATGATAATGTGGATTGATTTTTCTTTCAAAGATCTTTGTGGAGAATTTTTTCGACCAAAGTGTGGCGGTTTTTTCTTTTAGTGTGTGTGAAATTTTGTATGTTATGAAAGATTTTTAAGTTGTATTTATAGCCCTGCTCAGAAGTGCGGCGTACTTGCATCCAAGTACGGCGTACTTGCTGCAAATTTTTCCACAATTAACAATTTTAACTAACATGCATACGTAAAAACGTTCAATCCACATATAATCAAACTTCATTATATTCATTCATTCATCAAAACATTCCTTAACTTTCCAGGATACAATGTTTTGGTACGTTTTATTCAAATGATGAAAAATAACATAGAAAAGAAAAATAAAACAAGTAAAACAAACTTAGGAGCGTATGTTGCTACTCCTATCCGCCATCCATGTTTTTTCAAGCTCTGAAATAATCGGGTGACATGACATCACTCAGCTTGTACTCCCCTGAAACTTTCCTTCCAGTTTCAACTTTTGGTGCACCAATCACAAACGGCTTTTGTTGCTCATTTTCCACACAAATCTCAGCCCATAGAGTTATTTCTCCAATATTGTAACTAATAATGCTCCTAGTGTGTTCCAAGAAAGCACTCCCAAGACTATCCTTATTTTCACTTTTTCCTCCACATAGAACTCCAACTCATATCCTTTAGTTTTTTCAATAGAGTCATCATTAGTTTCTCCAACCAAATTCATGAGCAGTTTCCTGTTAACTTTCTTTTCTCCATTCTCCAGAACTTCATAACTTAACCCTAATTGGTCCCCTAGTTCTTGAGAGATCAGATTTTTCTCAATATCAATGTCCAATATTCCATCAGAGGCAAATACCCCCTCCACATAACATGGTGTGATGTATTTCTCTCCAACTTCTTCATCATTAGCCATCCTATGGATTGAAAAAACTTTAGTATCCTCACTCATTTCAGAAGTTAATATATTTAGTTTCTCAAAACTTTTCTCAATAGTTGTTTCTTGGTAAATAGTCAGTATTCCATTAGCAAAATCCACAATTCCCTTTGCTAACACCAAGAAGGGTCTCCCAAATATGACACTAGGTTCCCATTAATTTTCATTTGGGTTAACATAAAACTCCACCAAGAACACATCCATATTCATTTGAACTAGCAATTTCTTGTTGATTATTTTGTTCCCGTTTTCCCTTTCCTTAAAACTCAATCCAACCCTTTTCATTAGCTCTTTAGACACATAGTTCCTACTGCAATCCAAGTCTGCCACGGCATCATTAGTGTAAATATTTTCCACATAACAAGGGGTAAGAAACTTCATGTAACATTCATCCATTTCCATCATGTGAAATATGTGAATCCTTTGCTCATTCTTTTTTTCCATGTCTGTTATGTCAAAAGTAACTGCTCCTTGCCAGGTCTCTTCAGTTTCCACTTGGTCATTCTCAGGAAGAGAATTTCCCTTATCAAGACACATACTTCCAATACTCGAGTTTGGGTCCATTTCTAACATTTGACAATATAACATGAAGTAAACCATTAGTATGCTAGTACAAATAAAACTCAATGATATTTTGCACTCCAATTACATCATTAAACATTCAGAAATCAAAAGATGGATTGGTTTAATCATAATTAACAAGATAAAAGTCTTCTATGATCTTTTTGTTATAAAAGTGTGACGTACCTGTAAACAAGTGCGGCGTACTTCCCTTTTAATCTTGATATTGTTTCGAAAATCCCAAGGAAAGACCGACGTACTTGAGAACAAGTGCGGCGTACTTTCTCTGTTTTTAGTTTTAAATTTTTTATAGTTTTCAGAATATCTCATAATTTTATTTAAACATATAGTCTAGATCATTATTATGCATAAACAATTAAAAACAAGAAAATGTCTAATTAACCAAATAAGCAAATATTTTTGTATTTTCGATGAGTCATAACATATTAACAAATGCATCAATCCAAATACCAAAGGCACATAAAAAGCAATTCTCATGTTCTCAGCCTTGAATTTAAGCATTAAAAGTTTTTGTTTTGGTTTGATTTTGTCTC
The DNA here is from genome assembly GCA_030686995.1 of Artemisia argyi. Taxonomy (NCBI): domain Eukaryota; kingdom Viridiplantae; phylum Streptophyta; class Magnoliopsida; order Asterales; family Asteraceae; genus Artemisia; species Artemisia argyi. The sequence goes on from CM060682.1 coordinate 102,267,784, forward strand.
GGTAAGCATTGTGAAATTTTCTAGAAAGTACGGCGGTTTAGAAAGTAAAACCGGCGTAGTTTTAAATTTTTCCAAAGAATACGACGCACAAACTTGTAAGTGCGGCGTACACTAAGTCTCAGAAAGCAAATTTTTGATTCAGTTTGCCAGAAAACTGTACGGCTATGTTTGTAAAAAGTCTCAAAACACTTAACCAACTTGATTTTATCAATGCCACTCCCTGACAACGGCGCCAAAAACTTTGGTGTGTTTCAAAAGCTTTAAATTTATAATACTAATTTCACCAATTTCCTTAATATATAAAACACATGGGTAAAGTATAACCCCCGTTTATAGTAAAGGTTTAGGTAAGACCAGGTCATCCCAAGAGATTGTAGAAAAGCCAAGTTAGCAATTGTTTCAAAGTAAAGTCCCTAGATTGTCACTTATCCAAAGACTAGTAATTGAGATTGTTTGTTTATATGAATTAAAGTTATGTTTTATTTAGGATGAGAAACATGGAAGTAAACATGTAAATAATGAGCAAGCAATCATGAACAAGATATATAAGCAAGAGATGACTGGTGATCACTCCTACAAATAACTATCCAACATACTAAGAATCCCTTTCGACCTATAATTCTCAATATATCAAATGCATTAAGGATGGTTCATAATAGAAGTATACATAAGCTAATTTCCTCATCAAGTTCGTTAGACATGAGATAAGGCATTAAACAAGATCATGGACGGGTTGATAAACATTTTGTCCACCAATTTCTACAAGGTAAACACCAAGTTGCCATAGACAAACACCTTGAAATAATACCAAAGTGATAGACCCTTTCGACCTACTTCTACCACAGAGATTCATCAAACATTCAACAATGATCCAAACATAATCTCATCAATTAAACTTAAGCATAGTATCAAGTAGCAAGCTTACATTACAATGAAAATAACCATATAACTACATCACCCAAATAAACATAAGAAAAACTACTCCATTATCTTGGTAACAAATCAGATATCATTCAAAATGGATTTCATAAATATAATTCGTAGAAATAGAGAATTATGCCAAAGTGATTACAACGAAAGAACAAATGGTTTCGTAGAGATAACTCTCTTGGCTCGTTTTCCTACCCTCTGTCACAGTAATAGGATCACAATTCAACCTTGATATGGTGAACTTGGTATGAGTTCACCAATATCACATTGTATACTTTCCCTACTACTAGATGTTACCCCCTTTTATTGTTGCTTTTGTTCTGATTCGTTGGCCACATTATATAGGCTTCCTTGACCTAGCTTAACTCTAGAGTTCAGTAATTGAGGAAAAATGATTGGCCTCACAATGAATGCAATCATAACTCTGTATTTGTAACTGACAAGATAAGTGCGCCGTACTCCGTAGAAAGTACGATGTACTTCGTGTAGATTCAATCTCATTTACCCGCCAAGCAAGTACGCCGCACATAGTCCTAAGGCCGGCGTACTTGGGTCTTTTATATTTGTATTTTCATTCCAAGTCCTTCCGTTTGTTGTAGTTGTTATTTAATCGTCCTTTTAGTGATACTTCTAATTTCCTTATCTCGTTCAATCTTGCAACCAGATTAGTGCCAATTCTACACAAATAATACAATATTCAATAGATATATAATATATAATTGATAGAATAAATATATATAACAAGAGTGTTATCAGCTTCTTTATTCGATTCAGTTGTGATACTCAAGTACAAGGTGAGCCTACTATACCTCGTGAATCACCTTATATTGAAACTGATGAGGTTACTGTTTCGGGTGCAAAAGTTGTTATTCCAATGGCCGAAGTTGGTGTATGTGTCTTAAATTTGCTAATACATTATACGGTTATTTTGTTGGTCAACGTATTGCGTTTCCTATTGTGGAAGATTATGTCAAGCATGCTTGGGCTAAGTTCGGTTTTGAACATGTTATATTGCGGAATGGTTTCTTCATTTTCAAATTCTCATCACCTGACGGTATGAATAAAGTTCTGAATGGGGGGTCCTTGGTTTATTAAATCTATGCCTTTATTCTTACATGTTTGGGTGCCAAATATGAGGTAGGAAAAGGAGAAAATTACTAAGGTACCGGTATGGGTGCGTATCTATAATGTACCTTCCATTGTATATTCTAAAGTCGGTTTAAGTTTGTTTGCAAAACAGTTGGGGCAGATAATACTATTTGATGCGGGTACTAATGATATGTGTAAGAAGCCTTGGGGTCATTATTCTTATGCACGGGTTCTTATTGAATTATTTATTGATTTGGATGTTTTGGAATTGATTGATGTTGCTTTACCTTTGCCTAAGGGTAAGGGACATTACATGGAAGTTCTTGACGTCGAGTATGAATGGTGGCCATGTTGGTGTTCTAAGTGTGTTTTTTTCAATCATGATGAGGATGCTTGTCCTATTAGACGGGGTTCTCATATGATTAAGAAGGCTTTTGAGTGCTTAATCACACACCTTTATTTGACCAAAAACCGGACTAAAAAGACCAAAAACCGACAAAAAATGCCAAATATATGTTGTTTTTGTGTTTGTGAATGTGCAGGTATGGATATTTTGGTAAAAGACAAAAAGAAAGATAAAACAAGCAAAAACGAGCACGAGATTGAAAAAAGTACGAAGTTACAGGATCAAAGATAATTTTATTTGAAGCATCGAGACAAGAGACGGGATTTTGGAAGACTAAACGAGGCCTAAATTAAGCACAATGAATTTTGCTATTATAAGAGTCAAGCCAATGTGAAATTAATGCGGCCCCATTCGTGAACAAATGAAACTTAGCGTGAAGGTTTAGTAAGCACAGCGAGCCCAATGTCCGGGCCCAAAGAAAAAAAAAATGATTATCCATGGTTTAAAAAGAAAAGGGATTCTTGCTGTTGTTGTCGTGGATTGGAGGAAACACAAGGACGATTTTTATATTGTGAACGAGGACAACGACAGACCAAATGGAAGAAAAAAAAATATATTCCAAAGTGACTACAATGTCACGTGATGACTGCTCCTCTTCTACACATTGCGACAAAACGAAAATAAATAAAAGAATTGGTCTCTTTGTTGCATTTGGAAGTTTTGGACTATTCGAACAAATGAAGAAAATAAATTATAAGGAAATGGAGCCACTTGATCTACTTGTCAGAAATGTCAAGACAAGGACGAATAAATAAATCTGATGGCCAATCACGTGGAGAACACACTCAAAAATTAATATTGAAGGCGCGTGGACTTGCTCGCAGACGTATTATATAATTCAACAACTAATGGGAACATGGCATGTGGCGAAAATGACGATACATTCTTTTCAAGCAGTTAATAAAATTTTGCCACGTGTCCATTGTGTGTTGGCATATTTTAGAAGATTCGAGAGAGCCTCATCATTGGCTATTTAAGGAGTACACCAGACCCAAATCTATGAATCATTCTCTTCACAGTTTTCAGCCACACTTTTTATTTTCGTAGTAGTAGCATTTAGTTAAAACGAGTGTGGTAGCTCGCGCGATGTCGCGGGATTGTGTTGTCGATAATGACTATTTTTTTCTTTGTGTTATTGTTTGTTGGTGTACGCAGTGAGAGCATGTGGACACCAATATAAACTATGGAGTTAAATATTTGAAAAAATATTGTTAGATGACATACTATACAAAGGCAAATCAATGTTTTGCAACCATAGAATTATGTATATATACAATGTTATAAGTACAATATCGTTTATATTTTAAAGATACAAAATGAGTGAATCAGAGATGATCGCCATTAGTGAAGGGAAAAAAAAAATTTACAATAGAGTTGTTCATTGATTCTGTGAATATTTCCCCAAGCAAGTTATTCATTTGCTTTTCTTCATCTACTTATCGAGTTGTGTTGCTGCTACCACCAACTCATCCTTCATCTTCATTCTCCCAATGGATTCTGGTATCAACTCCTGGTAGTGCTTTCCATTTCCCTTCCCCATCTCCTACTCCTGCTGCATAAATCCGTAAAGGTATCAGCTTTCAATAAACTACTTTAAATGTGATAAAATGCACATGGTGAAAATGCTAAAAATAACAAAGAAGAGGGGAGCAACTTACCACAACTCTAATCTTAGTGACATTATTTTCTCTTGAAATGCTTTTTTCTTTCAGGTGTTGGCAATCCATAAGAATGCAAAGAAAATATAAAATGAAAGTTGTCATTCAATTGACTGTTAGGCCGATCCAAATATTACAAATAGTGAAAGCAAACATCGGCCAGCTCCCCTCACACATTCAACAGTTTTTTATCCCTTTTTTAGGCCAATAATTGAGGCTCAGATTTGCATAACATAAAATGGAATTGTAGAAAACAATCATTGCCTCTTATTCACCGAGGCCCATATGACTATCAAAAAAGGGATTGCAAATCGTGTGTGCAGATCGAGCACCTGTGTTCCCACCACTACACATAATTGCCTTCTTTGATTCTGTAAGTTTAAAAAAGGGAGTGAGGATTGGGGAAGGTCCGGAAAGTCCTCACTTTATTGATGGGGCATTTGGATCCTTCCTCACAACAAAACCGAAAATACCAAAAAGTGAAAATTCACCCATGGATTCACAACAGTCAGGGCTGCAAACAATTATCAGTTTGCTAATTTCTACCAGCTAAGGGGGCGTTTGAATCGCAGATTTGAAATTCAAATTTATTTAAACTACCTGAATAAATGGCACTTTGCTCAAGTACTTGGTCTTCCCTTTCGCCTCCTCAACGTGTCTAAATATCATTTGCAAAGCTTTAAGAATAATCCTGTTAGTACATCCCCCCGTCTTAATTTGTTTCCATAGTACATTTGTTACCAGACCCTGTCTACAATGAACGAAACAAACAAAACATATAAACTACAACATGACAAACCAACAACAATCATTATTAAATGCATATGTATGTGTCGTCATCCTACATGTATGTGCCGTTGTCCTACTGTTTCAGCGTGACAATTGTTGTGTCAAATTAATCCAAATATCAACCCATTTGACCAGTAGAAAATGTTACCCATTTTGACCTAACCCATTGTGACTCATTGTCTAATTGAAGATTAGCTTATCACTTAAAAAGATAGCTGGCTAGATGGCCTTGTGCAATGCTGAAATAAGTCTAATTCCGAACTTAATTTACGCATTACATATATCCACATCATGTACTCAGCTCTTATTTGTAACTGATATAAATAAACAATTACGATAGTATGGATCAGGGTACAAAGAAACAAAAGGGTAGGCTTTAGATTGCTCCTGCACAATCTCCCTTTCCAATTTCAAATAAGCAATTTTGTCATGACAAAAATTCGTAGGTATTTATTCTTTGCCGAACTAAAAGAGGTCGTGTTTGGTTATAAGCTTCTGGTCTAATGAAGGTCATTTAACATAGCATGTCTTCTACAAAACAGACTTATTTGAAACAAATAAGTGTTAATCTAAAGGTTGTAACTTGATTACTTTTTTAAAATTATTGAGTTATGGTATAAATGCAAGAATCTAATTACCCACTTCGATAATAAAAGCCCAAAAAACCAATAATATGGTATTAAGCTAAAGTGCTAAACCCATAAAAACCCAAAATTGCAACAAATCACATACCCTTGGGTCCCTGACACTGGTAGACGCAACACGCACACACGACATTACACCGTTGGAAATGATTGTTCACAGTCATGCGAGTTCGCCACTTCTCATATGTCGTCGCTGCTCCTTAACTTTGCCATCTTCTTTATGTTTCTGTTGGTGAGAATTTCGGAATGAGATAAATGGATGAGTTTCAATGATATAAGAACTTGTCATTAGGAATTAAGAATACTCACTCATCCGCCAAAACGGTGGTTGGCTATAAGCTCGTCTTCACACCTTCATCCTGCAAAATCAATAAAAGTCATAATAAAAATAAAAAAAACTATTCTTTCTTCTGCAAAAGAAAAAACAATTAGTTTATTAATTGCATCAGTTAAATAAGCACAATGGATTTTAAAAAATATTCATCACGATGTATGATTTTGACAGAATAATACTTACATCGCTGTAACTGTTAACTTGAGTATCAAATTTCGACATCAGAACACATTAAACAAAGCCTACACAACAAATCACACACAAAAAAAAATTCTTAGATAAAAAATTACTGGGAAACGAAAGGAACACAACGTCCAAATTCAAAAATCATACTCTTTTTCCGTATAAATTATTCTGAAAAAGACCGCAAATTATTCCTATTAAAGCAACTATACATGCAACAGCAAAGATTAACGTGTCTTAGTTCAGCGGCTACTTGATCCTCGACAGAAATAGAAGAAAAAAATGAAGTTAGAGAAACTTACCACAGTTCTGTTTCTTTTAACTTTTATCAAACACCTGATGTACACAATGTTGTTCTATATTTTTTTTCACTATAACCAAAACCACAGCCGCACTTCCTAATTCACCTTCAACATATTGAGGAAAATAAACAGTCCATTAAATAACCAAAAACCATAAATTCAACTAATTTCATGTAAAATAAAGCAAAAATAAACATGATCCAGAACCACTAATCATAAAAATAGTTGTAACCCAGTTAAAAACCCCAAATCTAACTAAGATAAACATAACCCAGGACCCAGGTATCATCAGTCGTATTTATATGGTTTGGTTTAGCAGCTTAAAAAAACCAATAACCCCTAATTCCAATTACTAACAATTTTTACCAAACCAATAACCCCTAATTCCAAAAACCTAGAAAAATTAACACAAACCTACCTAAATTTTTTTAAGGTATAATGAAAATCAAATTTTATCTAAGCATAGACATCCAAATACACCATCATAAACCCCATACTCGCTTACGTGATTTTGACCCGAAATCCATAATCAAAAACCAAAATCGGAAAGGGAAAAAAACCTTGAAAATATAAGAACAATGAAAATAGATAATTTAATTAGAACATACCTTAGATTTATAATTTTGTGTTAGTTAAACTGTTTTTTGGACGCTGATTAACTGCTGGTTTGTTTGAAAAAAAAAGGTTGGTGATTTGGGTTACTGGGAGAGAAGCTTCAAGATGTGTGTGATATGTGTGTGAATTCTGGAGGGATCTCGAATTTGTGTGGAAGAAGATAAGGTGGATTTTATATCAAATTTTGGGAAGAAAGATTTGTGTGTTTCGTGTCTGTGTTTTGTGGAAGAGTCAAGAAGCTTCACGCTTCTATTCATAGATAAATTTTTTTGTATGGACAACATTTTGTATAGAGCACTGTTCATTTTACAGTGAAGTACAACCATTTTGAAGCACATATTACTATTTGAAACATTGTTCGGTACAAATCTTTGATGCGCCCAAATTTTGGGTTTTAGTATATAGGTATAATAGGAGTAGATTTTTAGATTAATTAGTAATGGGTTTATTTCTTTTGTATTGTTCAAGCTTATTTCAAGAATTAATTTGTATCAAATGTTTTTGCTTATTTCAATGAAGATGATTATTATGGATCCAATTTAGGTTAATCTACTTCTTTTTCTCATCTCTTTCTTTTATTTACTTTTTCACCTAAAAATCTATTTTTAGCTTAATAGTTTATTGAAGATTATTAAAGTAGCTTATTAAATAAAAACTTTTCTTTTATTTCTTAATCTCTTTTCATAACTTCTTTAGTATTATTAGATTTAATAATTTTTTTGTTTATATCTCTCAATCTCTTTTCATTTTAAAAGCTTTTTCTTAAATAAATCAAATTAGCTTAATACTTTTCATCTCCTTAGTTTATCTCTTATTTTCTTCTAATCAATCTAGCTTTTTAGTTTTGTTTAATTCATAACTAGTATAGATCTACTAGCTTTCTAGCTTTTTGGTTCTATTACTAGTTTGTCTAGATTTGACTAGCTTTCTCATAGCTTATTGAATCTAGATCTAGTTTATTCAAGAGCTTAATTGAACTAATATTGTATAAAGTTGTGATTTTTTTTAGTTTCTCATCATTCTCTACATAAGGCGAGGAGCTTAAGGGTTTTATAAGCTTACTTATTAATAAAGCTTATAGCTTTTCTAGTTTTTATAAAGCTAATTAGTGATTAAAATCAAAAACTTTATTTACTACTTGGTGATATTAAAACTATTAAAGAAATAAACTTTATAATTTGACAAGTATATAAAATCGGCTGGTTTATAATTCTCGCCGCGTTAGATCGAGTTCTATTTTCTATTCCTTTTCACTTTTATATAATTAGTTTATTAATATAATCATTTTTGTTGGAATATTTGTCTTTATTAGTTTAATTGATATGAGTAGCAAGTAGTCTTTTAGTGTTTGTTAAGTGATTTGGATTTGTGATTTAAGTGTGGATTAATAAAAAAGGATTGTGATTAATAATTAGTCAAATTATTTAGATTTGTAGTTTTATTATTTGAAGGGCAAAAGCCGGAGAATAATCAAATTACACATCTAGTAATTATTTTCTTTTTAAAGGATTGTTTTCAAAATAAACCAACGTTGTGAGAAAATAGTCTTTTTTAAGGAATATAATTTGCCATAAAACCTTATTCCACAGTTAATGAACTTTTCACGTCACTTAGCAAACATATTTCCCATATATCATTTTTAGAATAATCTAGTTGCCTTAATTTGCTCGTTTTTAGATTAGATTGTGTTTTAGGATTATTTGAACTTTACATGCTCTATTATGTTTTTCGTTTATGTTTGGTACTCGTAGTTTTAATATCACAATACCTACTTTATCCTTTCACTATTCACTTCACAAATCACGAACCGAACCATGAATTCAATTCACACTTCGTTGGGACACGACCCGGGGAAATACTTTCACTGGTATTTCTTCGAAATACACTTAACCTCTAAATCTACACCAAATCAAAGGCTACACTTGATGATGCTCACAAGACGAAGGAAGTGATGAAAAGTGGAAACATGGCTGCTAAAACTAAGCCTGTATTGGTATATAAACCTAAAGGTATGCTTCAATATTGGCCTGTTTCTAAACCTAGTACTACGAAGGAGAGTTCAGTTTTACCAAAGGTGTCTATGGAGGCTCTTGGTGGGGCTGCTAACCAGCCTAATCAGCCCGTGAATGGCTCTACTTCGGGTACTAAGGGTTGCTCCTCTAATTTGACTAATGCTTATGGTTATTTTTCGTATGATATTACTATTGGTGAGTTAAGGAGTGCTTTTGATAAGAAAATGGATGATGATAAGGTACTTGACATTAATTATTCGTTTAGTGTTGCCGAAACTAGTAGTAATGCTGTTTTGAACAACAATAAAGAGGTACCTTTGAATTTGAATGGTAATAAGGATGGGTGTCTTGGGGAGCCGTGTATGATGGATTATGATGCGTATGGTTCTGGTCCTAATGTGGTGAATAGGGCCTCGTGTTAATACACAGTTCCTTCAGAAAGGGTTTCAAGTTCTATTAAGGGTGATGATCCTTATGAGGATGTAGTTACTGATAGTGAAGATGAAGTTGATGAAGTTTTTGAGAACTATGATGACATCGAAAATTATACAGCCAGATCCAAAATCAATAATGGCTCTTCGAGAGACTTCAAGGTGCAAGGACGAATGAAGAAATAGTTATTTATTGATGTTCACATGTCATAAACTTTTTCTTTGTTTTCTTGTTGTTAGAGCTTTGTTTAGCTTGTTTGTGTTTGTAAGTTGCACATGTTGTGCATTTCTGTCGCCTTGATCGGGCTGGGATGGGGGATTCACCATCATCATTTGTACTTCAACGTTTTTTGGTGTAATGCATTTTACCAGGGTGAAAAATCCCTTTTTGTAAACTCCCGTAAATTTCCCTATAAATAGTAAAAGTAAATCAAAGACAAATATATCATTACGTAAATTATTAACGTTTTTACCAATAACAAAATTTTTTCTTTTTTATATATATTTTTATATGCTATGTTACTTAAAAATCACTACGATATTCCTGATTCCTTTTGCTTGGAACGATGCTCACACATGTACCACTATAGTCTAACAATCGCGAGAATATTAAATTTTACCATTTATGAACTTACGTAACATATTTTAACTAAACGCGTTCGACAACGTCCGGACTCACGTAAACGTCTCACTAAACATTTACTAAACTTTTCACTAATCACAATTAATAATTTTACTAATTATAATTACCCCTAACCGGACCCTAAATCTCACCCTAAGCCTAAACCAAATCTCGGCCTGTTACTATTCCTAGCCCAAAACCAAATTAAGCCCATTTTCTTTGTTTTGTTTTTCATTCCACTCGACTAGTACCAACTAGAAACGAGCTTCGTACGCTCAAATCCTACACACGACACCCCTATATTTTTACACATACTCGTTCCTCCCCTAGCCAACAATTAGAATGTCGATTTTTAGCTTCTCACATTGAGTCTAGATACATTTTTATGAGGCAAAGCACATGTCCCAAAAACGAGTTCATAAAATTTCGACTAATCCAAAACTCAACCATTTTAACCCACGATTGTTTCTATAACATCCTAAAATCATTTCTAAACACAAACCAAGGTCTAAATATTGCAAAGTTATCAAAATCTCACAAGTCCCAACCGATTTACAAATCGGTTAACAAAAGAAATGATGGTCGACATGCATGTTTCAAACAAACTAGTACTTCCTTGATTCATGCACACTCATTTCCATATTATATTCACATAGGTCAAGTACTACACTCTTTTATAATGTATTTCACTAGTACCAGTTCATTTCAAAGTTTCAATGCCCACGTTTCTTTGAATTTTGAGGATGTCGACACATAAGAAACCAAAACATGGAGTAACTTATTTACTCTTACACATTAGGACTTTTGGATACACGTAACAATCCCATCACATTAAAACTTAGACACTAGAATACACTAGGTACCATATATAAACCCATGCATGCATGCTTTCGTTTCTACTTCCATGCAAACCGAAAATTTACCAAATATTTCTAAGTAGTGAGTCTAGGCATTGGGTCGAAGCATTTGGGTAGGAATTCAAAGGATTCGTGTGGGTTTAGGAGGCACAATTGGTTGTTTGTGAATCTTGGTCGAGCAAACATACACGCTACGTACTCATATCACTCACTTCTCGACTCTACGTCTCATTTACCCCACCATTTGGTGTCATAAGTTCCTAAACGACTCATTTCATTATTTAGCTATACTTACATTTGCATTATTTTAGCACACGACACAAACAAATGCACCTTAGTATTCAAAAACTAAATAAACGACATATATATATTTTACGTTAGTCTATATATTTTCCACCTCAACAATCAAGTTATATGAAGTTTTGAAACTAAAACGCTACGTACAAACTATTTTAGAATACGTTTCTAACGTACCACAACAAGTATGAAAAACTCTTAAATTTTTCTAAGTCTTTTGTTATATAAAAACTCGTCCCATGCTAGCCCAAAACGCACGTATATCTTTAAAATTTACTTAACGAGCGTGCCATTTTATTTCACAAATCAATAGACCCCCTAACAAACAATCATTTTCGTATAAAAACTTTGTAATAAAAATCACGTTTTGAACCTATAAAAGTCACAAAGCAAATCGACATAGGAGCTAGTTTTGAAATTTTATAATTATCGACTAGGCCTTAAGGCCCAATCATTTCAATATAAGCCGATCCAATAAGCTAAGGCAATAAGCAGTTTGGTAACTTTTTCATAGTCCTAACCTTAGCCCAAAACAAAGCCCAAAACCCTCGTAGGCCCATTGGATTTAAAAACACTAACGGGCCTTAGTTTTTGTTAAAAAGCCCATAAGATATCAAATAAGCTTTTCGAACTAATAAGCTGTTAGAATAAGTTAAATAAGTTGTTTTGAAACTATTTAAGAAATGAAAACATTAAGTTTTGAAAATTGTGAATTTTGGACTAGATTTGCAAATTTTACAAAATTTGGGTTAAAAGTGTCAATTTTTCAAAGTTGTGGTATAAACTGTCATTTCGAAAACTTAAGGATGAAAACTGAATTTTTGAAAAGTTAGGGTGAAAAGTGTAAGAAATATAAAGTTTTGGACGTAAAATGTAAATATATTTTATTTTGGACTAACGGTGTAACGCTAACGCCGTTAGGGTAAAAAGTGTAAATTTTTGGAAAAGACAAGGGTCGTATATAAAAATTAACATTTTATTTTTATTTTCCATTTTCACGATCTCACGTCACGACGTTACGTTTTATTTCAAACTATTATTACTATTATTAAACGTTACGTTATATTTCAAACTAATATTACTATTATTATTATTAAACGTTACGTTTTATTTCAAACCATTATTACTATTATTATTATTAAACGTTACGTTTTATTTCAAACCATTATTACTATTATTATTATTAAACGTTACGTTATATATATATATATATATATATATATATATATATATATATATATATATATATATATATATATATATATATATATATATATATATATATATATATATATATATATATATATATATATATATATATATAACTAAAGTAAACGTACAATATAATATAAAAACCAAAAGTTTTACTATCATGAAATTAACAATTCACGTATTCAAAAACTACTCGCGATTAAAACATTAAGACTATCAAACACTAAAACTTGCCGTATATTATCTAGGTCGTGTGTGGAGCCGTTCCCATTTTGCAAACTGAGTATCGATATTTTTATTAACTAAACCACTAAGGTGAGTTCATAGCCTCGCCTTTACTTATTTAAATGTTTTATAAACCCTGCGAGGGGGATACATGCTAGTTTTTACAAACTGAACACAAGTATTTTTCTTGGTATGCTTTACCTGATATCGTTATTGCTTAAGTCCCTTATTGCCAAAAGCCCCTCATATCATGAGCCTTAGTTACCTAGAGAGGTGAACGTAAATAATTGTGGATAGATCTATTAGGGATTGACAATCCCCGTTTCGGCGTTGAGAAAACAACCAAACGCACTTTATTTGAAATCTAATAGGTTACTGGCAAGGACCTATCCCGAGGGCCCCTGTTACTATAATCCATCATTTATGATGAGATCTGTTAATCGGCTGAGTGTCATGAGCTTAATGCAATAACAACTGATTTTTAAATTGTAATTGTATACCGGTGCAATTATCACTTATAGCTTGTGTTCAACTATTAAAATTAAACCTATGAATATCACTCAACTTTTGTTGATTTTTAGCATGTTTATCTCAGGTCTATAACGAGCAAGGATGTAATGGAGGAGCACAAATTTATTTCAAAGGCTATAAAATTTTTATTATCATTCGAAAACGTATTTAACAAATTTTAAAACCACTGGGACCTCATTTTTAAAACTCTGATATTTATAAAAATTCGAATGATAAATGTTTTAAAATGGCAAAATTGATAATCATTTTCTACTGAAAACTATGAGTTGTGAAGTAACACCCAATCTTTCTTCCGCTGCAAATATTTTAAAAATGGGGGTGTTACAGATTGGCATCAGAGCTGTAGTTATAGCGAAACGGGTCCAATACAGATCCAAACTATAACCGTTTTTACAAACCAAAACATTTTATAGCCTTACACTCTTCGTGCCTTTCGTGCCTGCAGACTACCTTGCTCAGTACATTACCTGTTAAGATTATTCTGCATGTTTAGAAATTGCGCTTACATAATTTTTATTTCATCCGTACTATTATATCTATAACGTAAAAATTACTTATAAAATACTATTCTCGGTTACTACAGTAACATGTCTTCAAAAACTTTCTTGAACGCCAAAACTACCCTCCGTAATACTAATACATCACCTATCAATCAAAACTCTCCGAATACTGAAGATCCCTACGTACAAATATCACAGCCCCAACTTAATATAGAAATCACTCAGAGATCACTCTCATCGTCACCTATCTGTTCACCCCTACGTCAAAAACTTAGGAGAACTACTGAATCATATGAAGGTGTGATTGGTGGTCAGGCAACATTCGAAGTTGGACAAAGTTCACGACAAGAGAGGCCGTGGAAGAATGTTGAGCCAAATTCTCCGTTACACTACACTTTAGAGTCCCCAATACCAGATATCCCAAATACTTTATCCTCACCTAATTCCCCCAACTACAATATAAGCACACCTGATTCAATATGGACTCTTGTTTATCAACAAGCCAGCATATTAGAGGCTCACACTGAACAGCTAAAAGGTTTACGACCAACAAAATTTGAATGGTACGACCGTAACCTTGACGCATTGTTCAAAAGAGCGGATGCTAAAAGACGAGCAATATGTGAATTAGGAATAAAGATTAATGAGATAAAGGACAACACCAACCAGGAACTTGGAAGCTTGGATTCCAGGGTCCGTTCTGCAAGAAGAGAACATGGTCATACACATGGTAGAATTGAAGACATTGAAAGGACCCTATAGATGGCTAGAGAGACAGCCAGGAGCCAAGTTCAAAAGATTGCCGCATTAGAGAGTATGTTGGCAAACCAAATGAACATGTGTCAGGAACGTTTCTCAAACATGGAAGCAGCACAACTTGAACTTGAGAAAGAGATTAGATAACTACGTCAGAGGCGTAACTAATCTTAAGTTTACAAGTATCCCTGTTGCATCTACTAAACCAGACAGACTTGGTTAGTATTTCATGTAATGTTCAATAAATCTGAACCTTTCAGAATCTGTAATCGAATCATAATATATAATAACCTCCTCTTCCGTTACATCTCTCTGTTATGAATCAATCGTTTCTTTCGTATCAAGCATGCATACTATGAATCCTCATACCTTCATGCAAAAATCTCATCATTTTGTTATCTCCCTAGATAAACAAATAACTCCACGTAGATCCATGACATATTAATAAGAGACCTTGTACTAATTGTTTTACAAAAATGATCAGTCAAGTTATTAATATTATGATAACTTCTACAATACTATTCAAATCTACCGTAAGAAGTCTTAACAATTGTAAGAAATTCTTAAACATACTATAATTGACCAGAAACCAAAGGATTGTCTAAAAATACATTTTCAAGAGAGAACTTGAAAAATGGAGAGAAATTTTATTTTAGTGGACGAATCGGTTTGTTCCTTAGTAATCCCATATCAAGAGTTGATTATCTATCTATGATACAACGCAGACATATCTTGAAATTAGATTACAGTAAGGAGTCAATTCAGTCTATCATCAGTGAAATAATTAGAATTCATTAGTTAAAATATTCTGACATCAGATGAATTCTAAGTTAAGTTTCATTAATGATTTCAGAATGACTAACCCTATCACCAACCATAACCAAGGAATTAGGCAAGAAGTTAGACCTAATGGAATCAAACAAAAGCAAAAACTCACAAAAATAGGAACCAACAACTCCAACCACTGCAACTTCACCAAAACTCAAGGCTGCCACCACAAACGTCTGGGAAATTGTTTCAACTATCATCACCGACTAGGATACAAACAAAAGGCTAATAGACACTGCCTCGTCACACATGTTGCCAGAAGGGTATATCGCGGAGGTAAACCCCTGTGTCGAAAATGCGAGAAGCATCACACAGGAATCTGCAAGATTAAGTACCTGGAGTGTCAGAAGACAGGACACAAGGCAACTAACTGTAGGACTTTGGATAACAAGGGACAAACAACAACTGTAATATGCTACGGATGTGGCGCAAAAGGACACTACAAGAACGGATGTCCAAACTATAACATAAATTGGAAAGCCAAGACTTTCGCTAGGAAATGAAAACTCTACAAGGACGTCGGTGGTGTCAAGGGAATGATTACTAGATTTATGCAGATGAATAAATTCCTGTTGTGAATAAATAAACTCTAGTTCAAAAATTTCCTGATTATACCTCTTCCTTGTATTTTACTTTAAGTTACGATGGATGTAACCTAAAGTATAACAACTATCCTTCTACCGTATCGAAAAAACTACCTTGTAATATTTCCAAAATAGTTATAATCTACGTCAATTTCAATTCCTATCCCATTTACCAAATAACAGCATACTGTTATTTCCCTAGAAATTTCTGACTCATCAAAAAATAAAAAACATATATATATATATATATATATATATATATATATATATATATATATATATATATATATATATATATATATATATATATATATATATATATATATATATATATGGGGAGATTTGAAAACAAGACTTTTTTCAATAAAAACCCTAAAAAGTTCTCTCCCTCTCTCTTGGCGATTTTCTGCCGCCATCAACATCTATCAATCGGGATTCAATTCTTCCTATGTTATGCGTTGCTCTAATAATCCTTTGTGATTACTAGTTTAATGTTACGATCAGATTGGTTGGTGTTGATTGGTTGGATTCATGCCTTTTTGGTCAATCGTTAATTAAATTATTCTTTTCTCTACTTTGCCATCGTGGGTCGGTGGAGACCAGATTTATATTTTACCAACATGGTTTCATCCTAAATCGCTATTGTAAAAAACATTTCACCTTCCTTGCTATTCCTTATAACTGATTCTACTTTTTAATTGTTTAATCCTATTCCTTCGTGGGTGGGTTTGCTATTAAATTGTTTATATGTCATCATGGGTCGGTGATTCTGTTTTTTTGTTGTTGGCATTTATTTGCTATATAATCGATTCCTATACCTATCAAATCCTTCAAACGACTTTATTAAATCGTTGTATCATTACTAGGGTCGATTATAGGGGTTCTTATGCTTTTATTGCTATATCTTTGGTGGTTCTGATCGCTGCAAGTTTCCAAGTTTATAGGTCGGTTAGTCTTTAATCGATCTAGTATATTTATGGTGCGATCTGGTTGGTTTGATGATTATGATCGATCTAGTGCATACTGAAACTCGTTAGGGTTTATTATTGGATCGATTGTATCTTTGTGAGGTTGGTGATGCTGCTGTGCGTTCATGAATATTTTGTGTTATGTAAGTTGGATTCAGCAGTCCATTTTTTCATGTATGTCGATTGTTAGATCGTGGTGGTGTTATTCTGGTTTTGTGATGATTGCGGTTATCATTGGTACATGGGTTTGGGAGGGTGGAAGTCAAGTTCATCTTGTGTAAGTCAAGTTTTTTGGTTCTTGTTCAAAAATCAAGATTTGTTGCTGCTGATCGATTTGGATGTTTAGAGTTTTTGGCTCTTATTCATCTACTCCTACGATCATTAATGGAAGTTAGGGTTTAACCCTATTATATGTTACCGATATGCTTCTTGGACGTAATTCTGATCATGAGGTTTTTGTGGTTGGTTTATTGGAAGTTAGGGATGTGTATTCCCTATGTATTCGTCTATGCTTGGTCATGATACATTGATTTTCATTCATGCTAGAGTTTCATCCGTGGAGCTTTTAGTACATGAGGTATTTGGATCATGTCGTAGTAGTTGAAGTTGGAAGTTAAGTTTTGGGGACTCTTGTTCAAAACCCCATTCGTACGATGCCATGTGCTTTCATTCGTATTCTATTGAGCATGGCTGGATGTATCGATCTACATTCTATGGTTTTCATATTCTTTTTGGATCGATGCGTTTGTTTGCTGGAAGTTAGGGCTTTGACCCTATGAAGTTGGCTGGAAGTGCTACATGACTACAAGCTTGGTGCTGCAATAGTGATGATGGTCTTTATTTTCATAATGTTTATTCTATTGTATAGTCATGGTAGGCTGTAAGTTCTATTTTGTAAGTTATAAGAATGGCGTGTCATTCTTATATAGGTTGTTTTGTAAGTGTCCTAAGGGACTGTGATGAGGGAGTCACCCTCATCCTTTGTACCTCAACGTTTTTTTGGAGTAATGAATTTTGCCGGGGTGAATTAACCCTTTTACCCAAAAATATATATATATATATATATATATATATATATATATATATATATATATATATATATATATATATATATATATATATATATATATACATAAAATAAATAAATAAATAAATAAATAAATAAATAAAGTTCCTACTTTATTCTTAAAAGAAATTACGTATTATATTATAATAACAAGACGTTGAACACCATCTAAATAACAATCATAATGTAAAATTTTCTAAATAACAATCTTCGTGTAAAAGCAACAAATATAGATAAACTGAACTATTCATAAATATTACAAACTACAATAAATACCTATCTTATGCCTTCGTCATTATGACGAGAGACCAACAGAAGTACAAATAAGAAAACTCTAATAAACTACAATAAATACCTCACTGACTCAGTCACACTGGCTCATCAGTGTGATTTGAGTGGTTTCCTAAGCTCTTTTTAGAGCTTATTTGTGAGGATTTGGCTGAGTTCTTGGGATTTTTCATAAGCTCATACATTTAGCTTTTCACAACTAAGCTTATTTTGAGCCTCTGAGCTTATCTAATAAGCTAAAACTTGGCCTGCAACTAGGCCAGTTTGGGCTATTTGGTTTGTTGGAATTGGATTTACCTTATCCTGCTTATATGAGCTTTTCAGGATGATGATTTACTTGTTTTAGCTTGTTTATAGTTAACATGAGTAGCTTTTAGCTTTTTCTCTCATTGGTTCAGCTTATAGCTTTTTCTCTTAGCTCTTCACACTTCAAAATTCCATTTTTGTTCCACTTTGGCCAACTGTTGGTTAAATAAGCTTTAACAGAGCTTATTTTAGGATTTCATTTAAGTTGTTTTTGTAAAAGTTACTCAGTTTCCGTAGTGTAATAGGTTTGTAAAATAAAAATCAAGAAAAGCCAAATTTAATTTCTAGTGATAACTTCTATTTAATATAATTTAGCTTTTTAATTTTTTGTCAAGTGCTTATCTGTTTTTATATTTTTCTTAAATTCTTGGTATATTAAAGTATTTGTAGGAATAATTTCAGATTTTTCCCCTTTCATTTAGTATTTATCATATTTAATATTAGTTTAATTATTTACTAATTAATATTAGTAAATTAAATAGTTTTGTTAATTTTTATTAAACAGTAGTACCTTTTCTTATTTTTCCTAAGTTCCTCATAATATTTAGTACTAGTAGTAATTTTCTTATAATTTTCACTATTTTTTGATAATTTCTAGATTTAATTTTAATTAAATTAGTTTAAGTTAAAAAATCAAAAAGAAAATAGTCTTAGCATTTAAATTTTATCTCAAATCACTTTTTCTAATTTTCCTAGCTTCTATAAGTTGTTAAGTATTTGTAAAAATTAGATTTGTAATTTTCTCTTTTCATTTGCTATTTTTCTCATTTAATTTAATTTAAATAGCTTTTAAGTAATAATTAGGTAATTATTTAATTTTAAATCCACAAAAAGACAAAAACATGTATTTTTAATTTTAAAATTTGTTTTTAGTTAATTTATAATTTTACAAATTTAATTTTCATTTTTCTAGTATTAAAATAATATTATATTGTATTAAAGTATTTAAATATTAATAATTAGTATTAAATAGTAATTAATTAATAATAAGTAATTTTCTTTTTCTAAAAATTTCCTTTCATCCTTAGGATTGTAAAAAAGTTATTTTCACCCCCTGAGGGTTTTCAGATTTCAGTTTTCACTTTTTATTTTGTACGTTTACGTTAATTTAAATGTAAACGTACACGTTTTTAGATTTTAAACGTCTTTAAGTATCTAACTTTCACGTAACCTTTCAGATAGCTTATTTAAGCTATTTCTTCGTATATTCCTTAGTTCAATCAATCACAAACCCTTTCCTGTCCAAATTCACCCGATCACAAATCCGTTTGATTACCATCCACACCTTGTCGGGACATAACGACCCGGGGAAACCCCTATACTTCCACGGAGATTGATTCTAAGCTGTTTGACCTAGTTGACTATTCACCTGGTCAATTTAGGTTGACCATTTGGAGCCAATCAAATTTTGGCGCCGCTGCCGGGGAGGTTGTGTGCGTATCCAAACGTATTTGAAGATTAGTGATCTTTGGATATTCATTCCTTTGTATATTTACCATCCTTTGTTCATATTTTCTTATTATAAAAACAAAACTGTTCCTGTAAACATTTTAAAATTAGTTTTCAACGAACACAAAAAACCCAAAAAGATTTTCTTTCTTATTTGTATACAAAATGTATTTCAAAAATACCAAAAATATTCACCTTTACCCTCTCACATCTTTGATTCTCCATTTCTTACCCTCCAAAACATTTTGATTCTTTCTATGTCTCATCCACACCTTCTGAATTGTGAATGGTGTGGTAGTCTTCATAATGGTGGTAATTGCCCCAGTTGTGGCATGGTAGAGTCTGGAAACGGGTCTGTCCATAACCATGATCCCTATTCCTACCATGACACGACTGATTTATTCCATCAGCTACCACACCATGAGACTCAACAGTTTTACTGTTGTGAGTACTGTGGTGGTTCACAATACAGTTCTGATTGTCAATCGGGAAACACGCTTGTCTATGAGCAGTTTCCTGATAACAATTATAACTCTAGCACATACAACCCACAACCACATCAGTTTTACTGTGGAGGTCCACACTCTAGCTCGGATTGTCAAACAAGGAATCCATTTCCTTGTAACAATTACGACTATTCATTTTCAAACCCACCTCCATAGTACCAAATGATCCAAGCAACTCCTCCTGATACTGAGCAAGACCTTTTACTAAAGGCTCTTGAGATATTGAAAGAACTTAAGGAGGAGTTGGTTACTACATCGTTTCAAAATTCTCGTGAGAAATCTATAGGAGAATTACTTGCTGAAGAACGAGAGGCTAGAAACAAAAAGAGTATGGAGGAATTACTTGTCGAAGAACAAGCAGCTATAACACGTGCCAACTTTCGTAAAGCTGCTCTTCTCGATTGTGATGATGATAGTGATAATGAAGATACCTTTGATATCATTCAATTTTATAAGGGTTCGTCAAATTCATCATTTGTAATTCCTTCCATTGAAAATCAGGGAGAAAATAATGAGATGGAGAAATTACTAGCAGAAGATCAAATGGAACTCGTACAATGCATGAATGCTAGCTCCTCTCATCTCCC
The DNA here is from genome assembly GCA_030686995.1 of Artemisia argyi. Classification (NCBI taxonomy): domain Eukaryota; kingdom Viridiplantae; phylum Streptophyta; class Magnoliopsida; order Asterales; family Asteraceae; genus Artemisia; species Artemisia argyi. The sequence continues at coordinate 102,288,759 of CM060682.1, forward strand.
TCAGTCTATTGATATCACACCCGAAGTTCACACTCACTCTCTGAACATGGGGGATGAGCGTCTTAGCACTGTTCCTGATAAGGAATCGGACGAATTCATAAAGTCTAGCGTTGAGAGCCTTTGTCCCAATCCCAAGAGAGTCACAGTGAACTTTTGATCATGTGTGTGATATTCCTTCTCCTCTTGAGTGTCCTAAAGATCAATTTGAGACTTTCTCCGATTGTAGCGAAGATTGTGCATCTTATTTTTGGGTAAAGGGGAGTAATCCTGCACCCAGTAAAATACATTAATCAACAAAATGTTTCAGTACAATGGATGAGAGTGAGTCTCTCATCGAAGTCCCTAAGGACACTACCACTACCACTATATAAGAATGACAGGCCATTCTTATAGCTAACAGATCTAAATACTACTAACCATGACTAGCAATAAAAAATACAATACATCACAACTCAAATAAAACATTTAATTCTTCTTAGTCATCCTAGCGATCCAGATCATAAACATGCGAACATCCAGCTTCAACCAATTGCGTATTCTATTAGTATTATGCACACATAATCTAATAACCTAATAAGAGTGACTTCCGTAGCAAATTGAACTTGAAGCATAAACAATGGTCTAAGCGACCCAACCTTCCAGCATATTCGAACTTGAACCAATCTTCTAACAAATACGAGTGAACACACATGAAGACATACATTGATCAAGTCACAATGCACCACACCTCCCATGATCCCACAAAGGACTAAAACAATTCTGCCAAGAAGGGATCTAATGGTACTAAAAGCCACCATACACTTTAACCGAATGCTACAACCAGCAAATATGAATAAGAATCCAGTAGTCATCAAACCAGTAGCAGCCGTAAAGCGTAACAAACAAATAGGGTTATAAAAAAACCCTAACAACCATGCAGCATTCATGCAATGATCACCCCATCCAAACAACCAACGTACACATCGATCAAGGGTGATAACATTCAGCAACAATCTGCAACAACCCAAGGGTGATAAAACCCTAACCAGTAGATCGAATAAGCAAGAGCAAATGACCGGATCCAACTACATGATAAACATGAACGCATGCAGGAGCAAATCAAAGTCAAACGATCAACTTCCAAGTGAACAGCAGCACGCAACAAAACATCTACCCACGTAGAACTTTACACTCTCCCAAACCCACAAAACACTCACAACCATCATTAAAAGAACTTCCAGCCCTACATCAATACCCAACGAGGGTATACTTCCATTAACACAAAAACTCTAAAAGAGTTTTACTTCCAATCGAACAAATAAAACCTTAAAAAAGGTTTATAGGCATTAAGCACAGGCCCCAACCAAGAAGCATATACCAGCAAATAATACGAATAAGAAACCTGATATATGAATCACCAACAAGCAGATCGTGGAATGTTAATCCCATAAGCACCAATCGATTAGATCCAAAACAGAAAACCCTAAAACCGATTGAAAATTTTTAAAGTAATCATTTAGGTTTAAAAACCCTCAAACGATCACCCAACTGAAAGCAAATGAATCGTATAGTGTTAGGGTATAAATACACGATCAAAACAAAACCCTAAAAAAGTGGTCGATTAAAAACCGACTATAGTGATAATCGTTTAGGGTTTAGAATAGGTGACGAAATCAGAAAGATAAAGAGAGAAAATCGATAGCACACCCTACCCCGATGATAACTACCCTTAATCCGATTGCATATCATTAACATGAACAATAGAGAGGCGGATTAGAGGCAGTTTTTTGCGATTGAGATATGGGGGAGGGGTGGCCGGATTTCGCCCCTAGGGGAGAGAGAGTTTTAGATTGTGCATCTTATGGAGACATCGAGTATGTTGAGGCATCAGTTCCACATTCTGATGCTGATCATCTTATTGAGGAGTTCGCCAATGAACTTACTCACATCAATCCACTTTCATCGGAAAGTGATGATGGTCTCCTCGATTTCGAAGCCGATCTGGGAGAAATTGAAAGTCTCCTATATCATGATCCACCACTCAGTTCTGATCCTAACAGTCCAATAGAGAATATTGATCACCTTGTTCCTGAAACATTTAGTACGACTTTCACCAACCCTCTATTTGAATCTGAATTCACTGTGATTTCTAACAATCCAATCTTTGATGAGGAGAGTGATGAGTCCATAATTGAACAAGAGTTCACAAATTCATATCATGTGAATGATTCTCTTCATGAGGAGTTCTCCGGTGAACTCACTCATCATATCATGACTCCTACGGAGTATGATAGCCCGGGGGGAGATGCACTCAATCATGAGGATTTGCAAATTCCTACCCACCCTTCCGGGATGTTTTTGAGCTTAACCCTTGAAATCGAAATTCAGGCTAATGAGCATGCTCTCGAGGAAGAAGATCTTATCATGAATTTCATCATGGTTTTCTTCCTTTTCTTCACCTACAGGGTGACTTCTTTTCTTCTTCGCTCCTTCGGGAATGAAGATACCATCTTTGATCCCGGCATTTTCATTTACCATTATCTTGAGCCGGATATTTATCTCATCGGTGTGGAACTTTCACGTGCTTCAAATGTTTGTCCAAACATCTTGAATGAAAGTCTGATGGAGATTGTCTCTTCCACATCATGCTTCCCCAAGAACCAATGAATTTGGGGTCGAGTCAAGCTAGCGACTCGGTAAACAAAAACAGTAGCATGTATATAGGGTTTTCACCCTAAGTGTGGGGGAGTTACCCCTACTGTGGTTACCAATAAAGTGAAAAAGCAAAAATGGTGTTTCCACATTTAGATTGTAATGTTGCCCTTTTACGTTCAAAGAGTCGGCATAATAGCCGGGACTTTGAATATTGAGGACAATATTCATTCTAAGTGTGTGTGTGTGGGGGGGGGGGGGGTATTCTAGCGAATTTTATCACATTTTACTATCTAGTACCCCCGTTTTTGGCAAAAATTTAAAATTTTTTTCACTTGAGCTTCAAAATTTTTTTTGGTTATCAATCCGCCATGTCTAGCTGAAAAAGGATTGGCTAATCCAGGAGCAAACGGCTCTTGATAAAGATATATCAAATCCGTTGACGGCTTGCAATTTGCCCAAAATTGTATGGTATCTCAACTCGCCTTATCCTAAAAAGTGAAAGAGTTGGCTAGCCCGCAAGATTATGGCTTGTGGTAAAGGCAGTGGAAAAACCATAATTGGTAACCAGCTCACCAAGATATTGACTATTCCATCAAGAGTTGGCTAGTCCAGAAACAAACGGCTTTTGGTAATGACAAATCAAATCTGTTGACAGCTGGTGGTTTGCTCAAAATCACATAGTTATCAAATGGACCATAGTTCTTACTTGAACTGATACATTTGGCTACTCCAGAAGTAATGGCTTTTGGTAAAGAGATTAAAATCTATTAAGTTTTCAAAACAGTTTATTGCTAGGGACTAGCAATAGTTTAGTGTGGGGGATTGATGAGTGCTCAAACACTCATCATTTTTGGTCAAATCTGAACTGCAAAACATACAAAAACACTCAAAAATGCATCAAAATACAGAAAATATCTCAAAATTGTGTTTTATATGTTTTAGATGCAAAAGGAATAAAAACAGTTGAAAAACGAACAAAGTTTGCATAATTGGCAGTTTCAGTCCCTCAACTTTTAACATTTAACAAAATCAGTCCCTGAGCATTAATTTTGAAAGAAAAGTCAATCCAAGTCCTTTACAAATGAAAATTTATCAAAAAGGTTCCTGGGTGAAAAGTTTTGAAAATTTACATATTTGGTCCTTCAACTTTCAATTTTGGCGATTTTGGTCCCCGGATAGTTTCAAATTTTGGAAAATATCAAATATTGGTCCTTGGATATTTAATACTTGGCATATACTATCCTTATGATGACTTTGGAAAATTTCCATTTCATACCCTTGATTTTCAGCTATTGCAAAAAATGGTCCTTGTACTTTCACTTAATTAAACCAAACGGACCTAAAACTAAAACAAACCAATCTATCCCAACCCTTATACCTACCAGGCCCAAGATTACCCAAAGCCCAATCCACCCCATCCCGTTTAATAATAAACCATGCCAGGGTCAAACCTTGGTCAACCTTCCCCTTCCTCCTTTTTACCACCAAAACCAGACAACCCTACACCCTGCCATCTCCCAACATACTTGTCCCCCCTCCATTCCCCAACATAACCAACCATAGCCACCCTACTAAACCTTTTTACAAGTCAACCCCAACACACCCCACTCACTCTTGCCTCTTTTTTTTGGGTAAAAGGGTTTAACCCCGGTAAATATATTACGCCAAAAACAATGAAGTACAATTGACATGGGTGAATCCCATGCCCTCAGCCCGTTACATAGGCGATAACAAATGTAACAAAGCAAATCTACTACTAAACGTAGAAGAAACACAACTGCTAAACGCAGGAAAACCAAATACATTTAAATAACAATCTAAATGTAGCAACAAGGTTCATAGAACCACATCCATAGTGAGCGACTCTAGCATCAATGATCTTAATTGCTTGCCCCACGAGTGCAACACCAACTACATGAAACCTCCACATGCATGGAAGCGTATCCAACTACAATACCCAACTAGGTCCACACCAAAATCACCAGAACAAACCCACCAACAAACCCTATCATGGCCATAGGCGATCCGCAACATGATAAGCAATAGCAGCAGGATCAATGAATAACAGGTAGGGTGTTTGAATAAGATCCCTAGAACTTAACTTCCATCTCTCTAAAACCCACGTCATATCACAAACATCTTGAATAGAACATACAAATAACAAACAACCCCTTGCAAAGGTAGACTATCCAGCAGATCGATAAGATACAAACCCTAAAAATAGGGTTCATACAACCGTAAGCAGGAAGATACGAAACCCTAAAAAGGGTTTTGTAATCGTTAAGCACAACAGATCCAATCACACATCATAAAATCGTTCCTTAAATATATATAATCAGTATGAAACCGACTAATAATCATTAGAATAATAGGAACGATTCAGATCCCTAAAGTCGATTCAAAACCCTAATAACCGAATCACCAGAATAATGATGAACAACGATTTGAATGAGTAGGTTATCAGCAGCACGCCACCCCTAGAAACAAACACAGCTCTAAACCGATTGCATACCAAGATACGAAGATCGTATAATGGAAGAGAGGCGGATTTAGAAGTTGATTTGGCCGGAATAGTAGAGGGGTGGCGGCTGGAATCACCAAGGAGAGAGAGAGAACGATTTAGGGTTTAGGTTATTTTCTCACTCTTGCCTCTTCCCATTGGTACCAAATCAAGATGAAGGGCTGTGATGAAGCCAGAGTTGATACAAGGCCATCCTATGGCTGAGATTGATGATGAAAAGCACAAAGAAAAGGGACAAGAAGCAGAAGACAGGAACCCTAATTTCAATTTAGTATAAATAAGTTATGTTGTATGCCATTTGAGGCTTAGTAGGAAATTAGTGTAGAATTAGTTTTTAGATTTATTTTTATTAAGTATTTCAACTATAAATCTCAGGTTGTACTCTTTTGAAATTCAATGAAAGTTTAAGCTTTTATTCTTCTTGCTGTACCAATAGCTTTTGTCTAACTGCTTATTTCTACTTTTACTACTGCTTATTTACATTGCCTACTTGCTTATTAAATGTTTTTAGAATAGATTGAATCACTATTTCATTAACTTTAGCTCAAATCAGTTCTTTTCTTTAGTTTAAAAATCCATTTCCTGAACTTAAGGAGTGTTTGGTTTTAGCATGTTATCTGAGTTGGGGTTAGTTCTCAGTATTAAGCTTGGTTTAGATAACTTACATTAGGTTCATGTAGATCTATTATAACATAAAAATTGTTACTTCTCTTGTTTAAAGTCAAAATTGTAGTTATAAGGGTGTTGTCTGCTCATTAGGTGTAGTTAGGTCCTTACCCCTAGATTTAGTTATATTAATGTTGAATTGAGCCTAAGCAAGTCTTCAATCATCTAAACATAACATTTGGATTTTGATAAGTTCATTTGAAATGCAATCTGGTCAAAGTTCATAACAAATATAAAAGTCAAAATGCATAAAGTGAATCAGTTTTAGGAATCTTGGTGGAATTTTCTTGACCTCAGTTTTAAGTTTTAGATTTTAAGCTTTTGGACTCTTAAAGTGTGGAAGCTCAACTTAGTTTTCCATATTTTATTTTATTTTTTTGTAATTTTTCTTACTGCTTAATCATCAGCTTATTTGGAGCTTCTTCTCAAAACATTGCCCTGCACCACATGGGTTAGGCTAACCTACCAAGTCCACAAGCTCATTCTGAGCTTGTCTCTTGAGCTTGTTGTTTGCCATTTGTTCTTATGGGAAGCTAGTTGTACTAGTTACTCATGTGAAGGCTTATCTTTCAGTCAAGAGCTTATTTGACAAGCTTTAAGATGGCCTGCAATTAAGCCCTTTGGCCTGTCCTCTGTTTGCAGCCCCTAGTTCTAGGTAGTTTAGATTGCTTACCCAACTGTTTATTCTGTCCCCATTAGTGCTTATTAAGGCTCCCCTTAGTTCCTTTTTGCTTATTTCCCCTTAGCTCAGCTTATATAAGCTTATTTGAAGCTTATCAGTCTCGCGGTTTTGGTTGTTTGTTCATAAATGCTCTCTGATTGCTAGCTTATATGCTTATTTCTACCCATTCAGAAGGTTTTAGAATTAGCTTTTGGTCTTATAGTTAGTTTGCAGTTTAGCATTTGTAAGCTTGAGCTTAAAATGGTTTTTATTAGTTTATTAGTGACTCATTTCCTGCCCTGCACCAGTCTCACAAGCTCACTTTCATGAGCTTGTAGCATATTCAATAGTGTACTTGTACTTGTGATTTTTGTTGTTTTCATTAGCCCTCTGCCTCATCTGTTTATTAGTATGTTTTTATTCCATGTGAGTGCTTATTTGAGTGCTTAATTCTAGCCTCCAACTCACCTCACTGACTCAGTCACACTGGCTCATCAGTGTGATTTGAGTGGTTTCCTAAGCTCTTTTAGAGCTTATTTGTGAGGATTTGGCTGAGTTCTTGGGATTTTTCATAAGCTCATACATTTAGCTTTTCACAACTAAGCTTATTTTGAGCCTCTGAGCTTATCTAATAAGCTAAAACTTGGCCTGCAACTAGGCCAGTTTGGGCTATTTGGTTTGTTGGAATTGGATTTACCTTATCCTGCTTATATGAGCTTTTCAGGATGACGATTTACTTGTTTTAGCTTGTTTATAGTTAACATGAGTAGCTTTTAGCTTTTTCTCTCATTGGTTCAGCTTATAGCTTTTTCTCTTAGCTCTTCACACTTCAAAATTCCATTTTTGTTCCACTTTGGCCAACTGTTGGTTAAATAAGCCTTAACAGAGCTTATTTTAGGATTTCATTTAAGTTTTTTTTGTAAAAGTTACTCAGTTTCCGTAGTGTAACAGGTTTGTAAAATAAAAATCAAGAAAAGCCAAATTTAATTTCTAGTGATAGCTTCTATTTAATATAATTTAGCTTCTTAATTTTTCTTTTTAAATTTTTGTCAAGTACTTATCTGTTTTTATATTTTTCTTCAATTCCTGGTATATTAAAGTATTTGTAGGAATAATTTCAGATTTTTCCCCTTTCATTTAGTATTTATCATATTTAATATTAGTTTAATTATTTATTAATTAATATTAGTAAATTAAATATTTTTGTTAATTTTTATTAAACAGTAGTACCTTTTCTTATTTTTCCTAAGTTCCTCATAATATTTAGTACTAGTAGTAATTTTCTTATAATTTTCACTGTTCATTTGATAATTTCTAGATTTAATTTTAATTAAATTAGTTTAAGTTAAAAAATCAAAAAGAAAATAGTCTTAGCATTTAAATTTTATCTCAAATCACTTTTTCTAATTTTCCTAGCTTCTATAAGTTGTTAAGTATTTGTAAAAATTAGATTTGTAATTTTCTCTTTTCATTTGCTATTATTCTCATTTAATTTAGTTTAAATAGCTTTTAAGTAATAATTAGGTAATTATTTAATTTTAAATCGACAAAAAGACAAAAACATGTATTTTTAATTTTAAAATTTGTTTTTAGTTCATTTATAATTTTAAAAATTTAATTTTCATTTTTCTAGTATTAAAATAATATTATATTGTATTAAAGTATTTAAATATTAATAATTAGTATTAAATAGTAATTAATTAATAATAAGTAATTAATTAGTGTAAAAATTTATTTTCTTTTTCTAAAAATTTCCTTTCATCCTTAGGTTTGTAAAAAAGTCATTTTCACCCCCTGAGGGTTTTCAGATTTTAGTTTTCACTTTTTATTTTGTACGTTTACGTTAATTTAAATGTAAACGTACACGTTTTTAGATTTTAAACGTCTTTAAGTATCTAACTTTCACGTAACCTTTCATATAGCTTATTTAAGCTATTTCTTCGTATATTCCTTAGTTCAATCAATCACAAACCCTTTCCTGTCCAAATTCACCCGATCACAAATCCGTTTGATTACCATCCATACCTCGTCGGGACATAACGACCTGCGGAAACCCCTATACTTCCACGGAGATTGATTCTAAGCTGTTTGACCTAGTTAACTATTCACCTGGTCAATTTAGGTTGACTGTTTGGAGCCAATCACCTCCACCATAGAGATTACCAGATTCATCAAACGTGTTCACAGCCTAGTCATCATCACTGTCAGAAACCACTATTTCTCCTACATTAGAAAAAGGGTTAACCCATTTAGTAGAAGAAGTAGATGGAGTAGAAGAATTACTAGGCCTAGCTGCACCAACCTAGCCCTTATCTTTCAAATCACTCACAAGAGATGGTTGTGAGTAGTACAAGTCTTTAAAGACCCATCCTTATTAGCTTCCATAGTATTACCAGATTCCACTTCCTTTATAGGTTCCACGGTACTACCAGATTCCACTTCCTTGTTGATAACATAAGTAGGAATACCCAAATCATTCGTATCATCCATATTAAGAGCATCAAACTGATTTGAGGTAGTAATCTTTGTACCACTAGTACTAGCCACATCAAGAGACTTCTTACTATTGGCATCCACTTTCTTGGGTTCTAGAGGAGGTGCTTTGGGTCGATATTGCATCTTCTTTCCCACAACAGGTTTAGTAAAATCTCCCTTACTCGGAACAGATTGACCACCCCTATTACTCTTCTTCTTAGTATTGACCAGTTGAAAACCGTCATTAACACTTGGTGTAGGCTGAGTAGTAGGTAGAATATGCTTAAGAAAATCAATCAAAGTATGCCCAAAAATCTTACACTTATCAAAACGAGGCAGTTTCCACTCATATTCAACCCGAATCTTCTCAATAATCAAACCTGTCCCATCAAGTAAAGGTATCTCAACAGTGAGGTTATCCCTGAGCGCCTCATCCGCCTTTCCTTAAATCATGCATCTAGCAAAACTACTACGACCCCATGATTCCTTGCACATTTGGCTAGTATAAGCATCAAGCATTTTAGGCGTGCCAATCAATGTGGCAAGATGACTAAGGCCATCTTCAGAAAACATAGCAAGAGGAACATCATGGAATTTAACCCACACCGGGATGTTGGTCAAATCCTTTTTAAGTAATTTGTTGTTCAAGGTCCATGGTTTAAGAATTATAGGTACATTTCTAATCAACCAATGACCATTGTTAAGAACATCATCAACACCTTTCTTCGAATTGAACTTAAAGAAAAAGAACCCTTTTAAGGTATTGTCTTGGTAATGCCAAGACCACCTTATGGCTTTAAATTCAATGTAAAAAGGTCATGTTGAGCACAAAAAGAAAGGGTTACGTTTTGGGTTTGCAATTCAAGTCACAGAAACTCAAAGGTGGTTTGCAAAATGTTAACTAGAATATAATTTAGGAAATATTAGTTTAAGTCTATGCATTATAGTTTTGTAAGATGAGCTTTTAAGTAGGTACACTAAGGTTTATTAATATGGTTTATATTAATACTAAGTTTTTATGCATTAGGGGCTTGTATATGTGCATGACAAGCTTGTACCTTAATATTTGATAATAATTATACATATATTAATTAAGGTTTATGATTTTATTTACATAGAATTGTAAATTAAGGTTTGTAATGGGAAATGGGTTTGTGCTTTAAAAGCTTGTGCATTATCTCTGAGGTGTTGTACCTTATGATTTAGATGTGTAATATTATAGTTATAATAGATTAAGGTTTCGTGAAAACCCTAATTGATAATAATCGTTTAGTCGTATGTTAACGAATTAACGTAAAGTGTTAAATGTAAGTTGAAAGCTTTTATACTTGACATATCGGGATGTTTATGAAATAAACATAAGTATAGTTGGCATGGGTGGTTGTGTGAGTCATCTAGGGGGCTATGTAAGTTACTTTACAAAGTGGGTGAGTGTAATGAAATTTTACCCTAGAAAAAGAGCTAGCATAGATTACCTTGGTGAAAATGTCGAGTTGTTATATTATTAATGTAAAAAATGATATTATTGTGATGAGTTTTATTGTTACTCTCGAAATAATATGAGATTTCTTAGCTCACTTGAAAATAATACTTTTTAAGAAACTGCAGTATATAGCACTTTCTAATGTGTAAAAAGTGTTGCAATAGATGTCATGAAGTGTTGCGCTAAACAAATAAAAGTGTTGTCATTGCTTGGTATATGTATATGAAAGTGTTGCTCTTGATTGTGAAAAGTGTTGTACTTTAAGTGTTGCATTTGATAAACAGGGGCAACACATTCAAAAGGTGTTGCATATTCTAGGTAAAGTGCCCTTTAGGCCTAAGGCAGCACTTCAAAAAGTTTCGCATTATCCATAATGCAGCACTTTCAATGCATAATGAAACACTTTATGAGTGTTGCCTTACGTCCATTTTATAGTAGTTATCCTAATGACACTATTCCCCTAGAGAACGATCAATCCCCCGGTACTTGCCACTCACTATACTACACCGGTCAGGTATACTGCCTGGAGGATTGCAAGCTTCTTAAGATCCCTTGAGAAGTAAAACTTTTGCGAGTCTGCAATCCCGCATCAAAAACTTCTCGATGGACAACAATAATATTGATTGCTTGATCCCTGTTATTCGTGTCTTTCACTGCAGAAACTTCCAACTACCCATTCCAGTCCCCGTTGTGGAAAACGAAAACCCACCAGACCTTTCACCTGACCATCACTTTGGCAATAACTCTGATATGGATGAGTCTGACCATGAAACTGGCCATGAAAATGGCCCTTTTTATTATTCAGATTTCGATGAGGACTTAGGTGATGGAGTAGTAGTTGATGAGATTAGGAAAGAAGAGGAAGATGATCCTATTAAGTATGTTGACCCTAGGACTAAAATAGAGAAGGATAGCCTTTTTAATATGCAATTTCCTTGTAAAATCTAATTTAGATGCTTTGATGCGTATAATCTCTCGTGCTAACTATAACAAAATCATGGTAAATGAGTTAGAATATCAAGTAGATAATATTGTTGCTAGGGTTCAACCGTTGCATGTTTTTGTTGGGAGTTTTGTTTACTTGGTTGACTTTATGGTTTGGAGGATTTAGGAGAATTTACCGATGACAAATTAACCAAAGTCATATTTGGGAAGCCCTTTAAAAAGCTAAACAAACTTGATAAAAAGCTTATAGATGGGTTGATTACATTCTCGGATGGGGACGAAGATTTTGTCTATCAAATGCCCCGATAGCACCCTAGATTTAAGAAATTTTCAATTGAGGCATGTAATAGATATCCCCTATTGATTTGTTAAGTAAGAAGGATAAAAGGAACGGACTTAAATATCCTCATGAAAAGAACAAAAGATATTATTTTGGATGTTTAGAATTGAATGATGAGTATAAGAAAGATAAGGCAATAATTAGATGGCTCACACTTGGGTATGTGAGTATAAGTGACACAAGATAGGTCATGACTTTAAGTCTAGCTACAAGACTCGTTAATAAAGCAAAACGCTTCTTGGGAGGCAACCCAAGCTTTTTTTTTTTGTTTGTCTGTTTGTTTTGTTTTTATTTAATTTCATATATATGCTCCATCTCTTTTTGTTTATTGTTCATGTATAAAATAAGTTGTGAAAATGTTTTATTTTGTCTTTAATCTCGTCTTAATTACATATAAAGGTATTTTGAAAAAAGATAAGTGTAGGGAAGATCATATTTGTTTTTAAGAACAAATTGAACATGAACGATAACAATTAGAGATTAGCATATATATTTGTGTTTGTTAAAGTCAAATGCTTGTATCGAGTCACAATGAATGTTTTGCAGGATTTCCAAGTGTTAAACCTCAGATTTTTCTAGAAATTTTCCAAAAACAAAATATAAAAATTTCTGTCAAGTTACTCCTGACGACGTCAGGAATTATAACCTGACGACGTCAGGCATTGAATCTGTAAAAATTTTCAGGTTTTGTTTTTCTGCTGGAAATCTTATAATTTTGAAAAATCTTTAATTTTTAAACTCCTGGAACCTGTAAACATTTATTTTGCAAGCATTATATCTTACATTGCTTTATAGGATTCACTTTTATATAGAATTTACCACCCATTTTATGCGAGGTTTTGTGTTTGTTTTCTTAGTTATTTACAAGTTATATTGGACAAGAAGATGATTTATATTTATGGAGTGAAGTTTATCATGATTCATTATCTTAGAGGAAGATTTAACCATGTTCCCACATCGTCCATACCGAGCGAATCAGGGGAGTATTAGTTTCTTTCATTTCTCTTTTATCTTTACTTTATTACATGCGTTGGCAGTTTGTTCATGCTGATTACATGCAACCCATACAGGGTTTTGTTTCGTGACTGCTATCAAGTTGTTGGAAGTTAGGGTTTAGTCCATCTTATTCATGGATCTATAACCTTGTTTATTGGTTCGATGTAGTTACATTAGTACTGCTGTTGATCGACTTTGATGGATGCATTGTGCTGTTGACTTGATCGTTGTTTGTCTTCATGTTATTCAATCGGATTATTTTGAATTTTGGTTCAAGTTATTATATGCTGGAAGGTAGGGTTGCTTATACCCTGTTTATGTTTCAAATCCGATTTGCTATGGATTTCACTCTCATTAGGTTATTAGTTATGCTTCATGCATAATACTAATAGAAGTCGCAAATGGATTTGTTTTGGAATGAGCAATTGGAAGGCGGGGAAACTTGGTTATGAGTTTCTTCATGTGTAAGTTCTGGATCGCTATGATGACTAAGAAGACTTAAGTGTTTATTTGAGTTATGATGTATTGTATTTTTAGTTTTAGTCATTGGTAGTTGTATTTGGATTTGTAAGTTATAAGAATGGTCTGTCATTCTTATATAGTGGTTAGGTAAGTGTCCTAAGGGACTGAAATGAGGGACTCACACTCATCCGTTGTACTTCAATATTTTTTGGTTAATATACTTTACCAGGGTGTAGGATTACTCCCCTTTACCCATATGTAAGTTGATACGATGTTTTGAAAACATTATTTCGGGAAAACTAGTTTTGGCCATGCTATTTTGGGAACGCTATTTTGACATAGTATTCCAAATACTATTTTGAACGGTAGACATTGGTTTCGCTATTTTGGAAAACGTGTTATATTGAGATACTACTTGGAAACTCTTTTAGGGGTATGTTACTTTGGGTAAACTAAATTGACAAACTAATTGGATTACTATTTTGGACAGTCAACATTTGTTTCACTATTTAGAAGATGAATCGTATCGGTATACTAATTCGAAAGCTGTTTTGGAAACATTATTGATACACTATATTTGGAACTATTCGGGTATACTCTTTTGGACACTCTATTTTGGAAATGCACTACTTTGAACGTATTATTTTGAAAACCCTATTTTTGGAATACTAATTGAAAGCTATTTTGAAAACACGAATTCTTTGGTAGTGCCCTAGGCCATTAGGTCATATGCTTTGTTTTCCCAGACCCCGCGATTTGTAAGAAACTAGGACATACTACATTATAAGTCGACGAGTCGGAGGACATTATTAGTTGCCTTAGAAAGTAACCCGTCAATTGAAATAGACACAATAATGGTTTAGTCATGCGAATTGAACTTTGGAGACTGTCATTAGATGGTAATGCCTATAAGGAAGCATTAGCCGTAAGTCGTAAGCAGAGCTACTTGTAATGAAAATAAGAGGGGTTCGCCCTAGTGTCCGTGTTTCGAGGCTGATACTTATTTAGAAAAATTTGAAATTTGGTTGGTGAGAATTTTAACCGTTATCCTGAAAGACCAATTAACCCTTTCACACCTTTACACTATAACAAGGGATCCACGCTACGCACCTTTTTAACACCCATTTTACTGCATCCACTATTGTTCAGTTAAAACAAGCGTCATGAGATATATGAAATCTATTTATTATATCTACACATTTTCTATGAGTTTACATCTTTCACTATAACTTGCTTTTGTTAAACCCCGTTAACTATTTTCAACACTTTTACTTTTACCTCTTTTTGCCTACTCAACTTTTTCCGTATTTAAACTTTACACTTTAACCGTGGGCCCATAACCCGTAAGTCGTCAGTTATAGCACACTCATTAGTGTTGTTTATCCTTTTTCGCATCTTAAACATGTTTTAATTATTCAAACGCTTTTGTTTTAATAGTCACCACTAATGGGACGTATTAACCATAAAATAAATAGTTTTAAACTCTTATTTTAACCTCATACAAACTTAATTCATTTTAGTTATTTATGCACTTAAGCAATATCGTCTTTCTCAACTTTTACGAACCATCGTATTTCAACTACGTCTATACTTCACTATCTTTAAACATTTAGTAATCAAATTGTCAAATGCTATTATGATATTTATACATACAATAACCTATTTATCATTTCACTGTTTCACTTTAAATTTCTTTACCCTAAACGAGTATATCCAAGTTTTCCATGAGTAATTAACTCACTTACTACGTCATTTCACATTCCATTATTATTTTCCACTACGCATACAAATTATTTCCAATTATTTTACCGACCATTTTGCGGTCAACCTACAAAATGTTTTACTACTATACTTTGAAAACGAAAATTTCGAAGTTACCACTATTTTAGAAATAATAAATTGGATTGTTAATGTCACTCGCTATTTTATATTTTCATTATAAAACAATTTTAATAAATTAAATTATTTTAATAATCCAACTGCAATAAAAATATTTTATTATCCTATTAACATACTACAAACTAAATTTTGTTACTATTCTATGTATGTAGAATTATTTTCCGACTGCCCTATAAATTATTTTACAACTCAATTCACAAGCTATTTTATTATTAAGTAATAAACCGATTCGCAACTTTACCAACGAACGAGTTCACAAGATTTTTGAAAATTATGTCATACAAATTTTTACTATAGCCCTATAGACCATTTCACTTCCCTGCGCACTGATTTAGTCACTGTGTGATTAAAACATTTGTGTTACTATTATTTTACAAATTATTTCACCATTACTACCCAAAACTATTTTGCTGTCACCCGATGAACTACTTTGCCAAAAGATCACTAAGTAAACTACAACTTTGCTAATATCTTACAAATAACAAATGATTTTCTTAATACTCTAAGAACTTTTTCACAAACCATCACACGAGTTATTGCATAAACTGTTTGTTGTTTTGCTAATATAACAAGTATTTAACTATGGTTATGTTATCATTTTTGATCACTCTATAAAATGTCCTATAAGCTGTTTTATGAACTGTTTTACAATCATTTCACAAGTCGTTGTATGAACCGAGTTGCTATTTTGTTGATATAAATCACAAATTTGACTATGATTTTCCATTATTTTATAAATGATAAGTTGATCTTTATTATTTTATAAGTTGTTCTACAAGCTATTTTATAAAGTATTTTGCAATCATTAGGTGAACCAGTTACTTATATGAAAAGTGTTTTCATACTATTATTTATATAACCAATAATTTCCCCTTTGAAAATATACCAAACCTTAGAAGCGGATCCCGCACCTATTCCTCATCACTAAATAAGTTACCCCACTCGTTCCGTGCAATTAGAATCTCTGATTGGAGTGTAAACATCGAACTAGGTTGTCAATGTACCCTCACACTTATGATATCTTACCTTCTAGAAGTTCTAGACAACACAGGCTCAAAACTCACTTCTTTTATGTGACCCGACTTCTGCACCGGAATACCAAGAGAACTTAGCCTGTTTGGCGACAATTGATGCTCAACCTCACCTTGTAAACAAGAAAGGGCTTTTCTCAACATAGTGTTGGATTTGATTCAAGCCTCTCAGGTCACTAGTGCAACCGTTTACATCATGATACCTCTTAGCATTGAATTCCTCTCTTCAGCCCACCTGTATCACAATTTCTATCAGGATACCTTTTAGTACCGTTTAAGCAAGTTGAAATCTTCCACCCTTAAGCTTCGCCTGATCCTTCTCTTGGATATTTAGAAGCATAGGTGAATATTCATGCTCGACTACCCTTCTCCTTTGATGTCCATACATTTAAAGTTTTTCTTAAAATTCTTTTATATCAACTTGAAACTCGTGGTAACATTTTCTGAAATACCTATTTAGAGGATTAAATTTTCTAGTCAAATTTTTATCAAACTTTGGTAGAGAAATCTCAAACGGTAACTTTTGCGAAATTTATCTTACCACGATCGGAAATACCATTCTTACGAACTTATAAAATCTTTTGAAAATGTGTCATCTTATGTAATTACTAATTCCCAGCAAAGGAATTTTTAATACTTGGAAAGTTAAATTGGTCAAACTCGAATGAACGTTTACTCAAATAAAGTTTTCGAATAAAGAGTTTATCTCTTCCTCTGAGGAGGGAAAATGCACAATTTCAAAGCGAAATCTTGAAGGCCAGTCACCCCGTCATTTTCCTTACCATCTTACATGTATCGGATTAGGATTTTGTGTCATTGGAGTATAGACCTTATATTGAGATAAGACGGAGAGAAATATAAGAGAAGACCCACTAACAAAAATTGTGAAACATTGCATAGCCAAGACTTAAACTTTTTTCCCTTATTAAGCTCACCTCGAGAACCGTTGTGCCACACCAAAATGTTAGAAGGAGACAACTTATACCAGAAAACCTAGTTACTCTCACACAAGCAAAGAGAAACTTATAAAGTAATCTAGTGAGACCCAAATCTGTTGCTAGTACCATCAACTCTTCACCAACACTATTTTGATCTATAACTTGAACCTAATCACAAGGGCGCGATTCTTTTTAGGGGTATGTAACATCCGGTAAATTTTCTAAACCTATTTTACGAGCCAAAACATCTACTTTTGATTTTTCTTAACTTTCAAACTTCTTCGAACTTGTTTGGGTTTGAAAAATACTTGATATCTTGTTAAACGTGAGTATTATTCCTTTATCGAGCCGGCACAACCTATAATGCACAGAACGAATTGATTTGTTAAATAAATTGAAACCAAGAAATATATATGTGTGATTACTTAGTTTTGTTAGAAAAATTATTTCGGACTCAATGGCGCGAGTCCCGTAATTTAAAATGTATGTTTGCTATGTTAAAAGGGGCCCCAAAGGCTTTTATTTAAAGATTAAACAAATTACATTTTCTACCCCTTCCTCATATTTACATAGCACCCCCTGTATTTTCTTTTACTTTACACATTGTTTTTAGTAAAATATACTTTTGGTGTATAAAAAGGGTGCATTTGGGTTCACTCCTCATTTCACTACCTCTCTTTCTCTCTCTCTCTCTCTCTCACACTCTCTCTCTCTCTCATTTTGCAACTCCATTGGAACCATTCCGCTCTCATTTTTCTGGCGAGATCATCACCACATCACCTCTCTCCCCTCATCACCCTCACGCTGTCACCACCAACACCACTTCCTCACCTTCTGTTGCCACGTAACGACGTCTCACAGCCGTGTATCACCTCGCCATCACCACCACGCGTCGCATTTGAATTAAGAGACAAGGACAATTGAAGGGTTAAGGGTCACGACTAGGGTTTATTTTTGGGTTGGTTTGAGATCGTGAAGGGGTTGACTGCTAGGTCTTTGAAGATAAACAACCGTCTCACCACCATACCACCACCTCCATCCTTCCTCTCTTGTCTGGTAAACCCCATGCGACCTATCTCCTTTTATTTCTTCATTTTCTGCAAAATCCTAATCGAATATAAATTTGCATAAAATGTTTTGGTAACAAAACTAATTAGAACCTTATGTTTTATAAACTTTTTTAGGTAAAAGGGTTAATTTACCCCGGTAAAATTCATTACACCAAAAAACGTTGAAGTGCATAGGATGAGGGTGATATCCCTCACAATGTTTTATAAACTTAGCCCTGTGGATTTATGCTTTAACCAATGACGCGCCATGACTCGCTCCGAGTCACGTGACTTGTCCGAGTTAACTCGCGAGTCGAGTTGACTCAGACCTGATTCGTGTTTACTTTGTTGTTGCTATTCATACTCAACTCGTTATTGTTGCTATTTTATTATATTCGATTGATCGATATAGATTTGGTTGTGATTGTGGGTCATGACTCGTACGAGTCACCACCTGAGGGTGTGTTAAATGTTTGAGCTTATTTCAGTGGTGTCGTGACCTAGGTATGCCTAGAGGTCCTTGTGGTTATTTTTCAGTTGAGTCACGACCTAATGAGTAGATGCTTGTTTCAGTTTTGGTCACTTAAGTTGCATAAAAATTACGTGAATTTTGTTTTAGTCTAGTTTGTGTTACTGTTTGGATTTGGGTTCTGATTTATAAGCTAGGAGTTGTAAAAAACAGTTTGTAGAAATGGTTATGTTATCTTTTAATCAAGATATTTTTCGTTAAAAAGCATTTTTAATCAAAACTTTCAAGTAAAAGTATAAAAACCACCTGTGTGTTTGTTACATTAACTGTAGTGTTTGTGCTTGGATATGGGCTAGGCCCAATACCAGGTTGTAGGCTTGTTTAGCCCAAGAGCCTAAGGTTAGCATTTATTTAGTCGGGCATTATGGTTATAGAAATGCATGGTACCTTGTATTAAATGTTGGGTGTATTGATTTTGTGTGAGTTATAATTTATAAATCATGTCGCTAAGTTAATCTTCGTTTGTTTTGTATTTGTGAATGATGAGGATTGGATGCCATTGGAGTATACCGGGGATTTTGTCACCAATGCATTTTATTTGTAAAATTGTTGTAATAGATTAGTTATTTGAACAATCATTGTAACCGTTATTGGATTTACGATGTTAGTGTAGGATTATTGTATGATTTGATACAAGGGACGTAGGAATATGTTAGACTCGTTGAACTTAACATATTTGGACCCGAACGGGCACAAATTCTCCGATAAACCGAATCTAATACATTACGCGAATGATAACAGAATAAAAACTTGTTTAAAACTTAAATAAAACTTATAAAAACATGATAATAAAACTTGATTACAAATATTCATAATAACTTGGGAAAAACAATACAAACGGACGTGCTACGTCCAAATTTATAAAACCTTTCAACATTTATAAGCTTGTAAACACTATCATATTCTAATAAAATTTATAAACACACACATACACACACACACACACACACACACACACACATATATATATATATATATATATATATATATATATATATATATATATATATATATATATATATATATATATATATATATATATACATATATATATACATATATACATATATATTTTTTTTGGGTAAAGGGCATTCCACCCGGCAAAATACATTAACCAAAAAGCGTTGAAGTACAAAGGATGAGGGCGTACACCCCTCATCTCAGTCCCTTAGGACACTTACAAAGACACCTATCTAAGAATGACAAACCATTCTTAAAACAAACCTGCACAACATGTGCATCTAACCAAACGAACATGCTAAACAAAGCAACTACTATATGAACAAAAAACTACAACGACTATAAGATTACAAATAAAATTAAGTTCATGAATCATCACACGTCGTCATAGAAGTCCATAACCTTCAATGATGCAGCATTGGATCAGCAATATAGGATATAGGCAAAACCAATGCACTCACCAACCAATCAACAAGACCCCACCAACAACAAGCCAAAGCATACGCAATCTGAACCAAGCTTGAGGATTAAGAGGACTTGTACATGCAATAGGGTCCAAACCCTAACATCCATAAAAAAAAAAAAAAAAAAAGAGCAGCTACGATCCCATGCATAAAATAGAACCATAATATGAAAATCGAACCACCCATAAACGATCCAT
Organism: Artemisia argyi; assembly: GCA_030686995.1. Classification (NCBI taxonomy): domain Eukaryota; kingdom Viridiplantae; phylum Streptophyta; class Magnoliopsida; order Asterales; family Asteraceae; genus Artemisia; species Artemisia argyi. The sequence goes on from CM060682.1 coordinate 102,309,009, forward strand.
AGAAAAGGATTCCTATTGATCGAGTCAAGGATTTTTGAATAAGATACCCTTGAAACTTAACCTACATGCCACGATCCCCTTCCAAGCAGCCAAACTCAATATCCCATAAAAAGGACACCTTGATAATCAAATCAGCAAGAACAAGGGAACCATGCAGCATCATTAGATCGAATGTGCAACCAACAAATAAGCTCGAACAGCAGCAAGAGCAAATGTAATCCAGCCACATCCAATCTATCCTTAGAATTTTTGAATAAGAACTCTAAAAAAAACTTAACCTTCAAGATAAATCAGCAGCAACCAGCAGCACTTCCTTCTCTCTCTATACCCCACTTGAACCACGAATGACTTACAGCACCAAGAAAGATGCACCCAAATCCACAATACTTGCAGCACCAAATAATAGATGCACGCGTATAATCCAAAACCCTAGGACGGGTTACTTGCAAGCATATAAATCACCAAGCCCTTAGCGAGTATAGTGTTAGAATTAAAGACCAGCAGACCAAAGCACATAGAATAAAACGAAACCCTAATACAGGGAATCGAATGGAATGAAAACAATGTGCAGCAAAAAGGAATCGACCTTATATAGGAAAAAATCGATTAAAAACCGACTCAAGTTGTGAAGGAATAATAAGGTTCGATTCAACCACTTGCAATCGAATAATATGTACCACCAACAATCGATCCAATATAATACCAAGAACCACCGACCCACGATCAGGAATTCAATGAATATATAAAGGGATTATACGGTAGCAAATAGAGAATAACATAACCATGCAGAAAACGACAACAAAACTTACAACCGACCCAAGATTAATATTAAATTCAAAAGAGCAGGATCGGAATGCAAATAATCACATGCAGCGATTCAAAGATATAAGGAATTCAGGACACCGACCCATGATCTAAAAGCAAATAATAAATTAAGAATCAAATAGAATAGGGAGGTGAGAATCGCTAGCAACTCTTGGCAAAAAACGAATCAAAAGGTACACCGACCCACGATAATTAATACAATAATCAATAACACCCAAAAGAGGAGAATCAAATAATTAAAGATTAAGAATCGAAGCCGGATAATCGTTTTGTGAGGGATTCGTTTTTCGCCAAGAGTCGCCAAAAACGAGAGAACTTTTTTAGGGTTTTTTTTTAAAAGAGTTACCCCATATATACATATATATACATATATATATATATATACATATATATATATATACATATATATATATATATATATATATATATATATATATATACATATATATATATATACATATATATACATATATATATATATATATATATATATATATATATATATATATATATATACATATATATATATATATACATATATATACATATATACATATATACATATATACACATATATATATAGATATATATACATATATATATACATATATATATATATATATACATATATATATATATATATATATATATATATATATATACATATATGTATGTATATATATATATATATGTATATATATATATATATATGTATATATATATATATACATATATATATATACATATATATATATATATATATATATATATATATATACATATATATATATATATATACATATATATATATATATATACATATATATATATATATATATATATATATATATATATATATATATATATCAACTTTATTCAAACTTATATAAAGTTATACTTTTGGGATTCGGGGAAAACATCCGACTCATTCATCGATTTATATCGTTTTTTCATTCATTTTCGGTTCTGTTTGTTTTCGCGTGAGTTATTATTTTCTTGCACATTCTGAGACTTCTTCAAGAGGGCATTTTACTCTCTTTGTTCCTTCTTTTCCTGTTGTTTAATTGTGTTTTTCGCCTACTTTTACCGTCTTAATATTTTCTCTAACGTCCACACGAGATTACAAATGTTTACTTCTTTTATCGCCATTGGAAACTAAACTTTTTATAATAACACGATAAATCAACGAACGCTACTTCATAAATTACTTGAGGAGTATTTCTGAAGCATGTCATGTATTAGGTTGTGCCGATCCAGTACTGTTGAGCTTGTACTTTCCTGATGACATTATGCTTATACTTTCCTTGATGACTGTTGTGCTCTCCTACTCTTGATGCCATTGTGTTTTCTAGTTGATACTAGTTGTGATACCTTGCATTGCTGCACTCTTTTATCTTAACTATTTTGTAAACTTCTTGGGGTGAGATACATGCTTTTTAATGTTTTATTTATTTTGTATGCTATTCCTGACTGTGATGCTAAGTACCATTTTTGCCACAAGCAAGACCTTCAGATCATGAACCATTAATCACCTGCGGGTGAGCGCGAATATTGGGGTATAGGCCTATAGGAATTGACCCTCCCACTCCTTTTGCTGGATAGGCAAATTGTGGTGTACTATATTCGATTATGCTGGGTATAGGGCAGTACCCGGCCTTGGGGGCATTTGTTATATTATGAAATTACGCGGTTATTGTCGACTTATGAAGTTGGTTAATGTTTTGCGTGTCATGAGCTTAGCATCATCACAATATTATATGCACAGGGATGCCTCTATATATTGTTGGTTACATTTGATTACCCGGTATTTGCATTTGGTGCTTATATCTTAAGATTAAAATCTTGTGCTCAACTACTTTACTTTAAACCTATGGATTTACTCAACCATTGTGTTGACTTTTAGCATGTTTATCTAAGGTGTTAGATCTTTTCCGCTGCATATATTACCTTGGAAGAGCTTGGCGAAGGGCACGATATGGTCATAGAAGACTTCGAAAACCGTTTGGGACTGATTTAAATCTAATTTGAACTATAGCTTTCGAATTATTTTTAACTGATGTAAATTGAATATTTTCGATTATGAAATTTTGTTTCTAAATTGTTTTATATAAAACCGTTCTTTGTACCTTTTGTTTTGATAACAATCGAGTAGCACCCCCAGACTTGTATGCTTCCGCTGATTCGGTTTTCGGGGTGTTACATTTACCAAGGTGTTTAACACAAGTTTTTTTTGGGTAAAAGGGATTTTTCACCCTGATGACTTCCCTCATCTCAGTCCCTTAGGACACTTACAAGAAACCTCTATAAGAATGAAAAACCATTCTTAAACTGACATGCACACCATGTGCAACTAACCAACATAAACATGCTAACCAAACCAACGTAACAACAAGAAACACAAAAAATAAAAGACATGTCATATAACTATTTCTTTTTGCATCCTTGCATCTTGAAATCTTTTGAAGAACCATTCTTGATCTCGGAATACTTCTCGATATCATCGTGGTTCTCATAGACTTCATCAACTTCATCATCACTTTCAGTAACCCTATCCACAATAGGATCACACTCCATAATAGAACTCTTAACTACTTCACTTGTAACTTGTAACCACCCGTAATTTTCCAAACATTATTTTAATAATAGAATTCTATTTATTATTACTTATCTCATTAGCTGAGCATATATATGAGCTCGCTTGCCTAAATCACGGGAAGCTATCCCACGTACGGTGGCACACATCAACATTTGCGAACAAAAATTATTATTTTCAGAGAATGTGAAATACTAATTTTCAATTTTCTGATAATTAGTGATGATTAAAACTAAAAAACGTGAGGTCGAATAACGACAAAGCACGCATACCGACACCGCAGTAGTAATGGCTTAAATTCTATAACTATTTTTTGGAGTCAATAACTTTGTCTTTATATTATTTTTATAAAAACGTTCCAGGTTTATATTTTCGCATTTACACCAAACCTAAGTACCGCACCTACGCTTAAGCTCAATGAGACACAAGGTACATAAGACACACTCTCTAATAATAAAACAATACATTTATTTTATCTCTTTTCCCAAAAATACAACACTCAGTGATTTTTATTTTTCCCAGGTTATCCCTCTCTCTTTTGATAACACCTCTCCCCTCAATCCCACCTCAACCATCGCCCTTTCCAGATTCATTATTCTTCCCCTCCTTTTGATGTATCACTTATTTCCCAGACTTTGGTACCATCGCCCTATTTGTTTTCTTTGTTGATATGTCCCTTCAGCTGTCACTTTCAATCTCAAAGTAAACAAGAAAAAGGGAGAAGATAGATCGATCCATCATTTTCATCTGGGTTCTCTTCTTTCCACAAGAGTCACGAGACCACCTTGAAAGTGGTGGTTAAGAGTAAACTTTCCTCAATATAGATGGCACTAAAATCGATCCAGGGAAAGAAGGAGTCAAACTATCCATTTATTTTTTTATATACCACCGAGCCACAGGTATGACACCACTTGTATCAAAAATCAAAAGGGTGTTTGGTGGTTCCTGCGGATTCGGCTTGGTGAATTTGCTATTGTTTTGCTTGCTTTCATCGCTGGTCGGCGTTCAGTAAGGTTTCACTTGGTTCCCTTTTCCTTGTATATTATTGTTATGATTATTATTAAGATTTGGTATTTGGTTTTAATAATAAATCGGTAATGGTTAATGTTTACACCGATCAATCTAAAATCCTCTTTTGTGTTTGATTCATATTGGTGTTAAGTTGTGTGGCAAATAAATAAAATCACAAACTAAAACAAAGATTGACTCATGTATGGAAGTGCTTATTTTTATTTTTCTTATCACTTGATTATTGGGATAATATTGATAGATGTTGCTTGCATTTTGGTTGAGTCTTTTTGGGTGTAGTTATAACAACCCACAAACACTCATTTCTATCATTCTCATTACAAATACCTATAGTAGGTATTTCACAGGTAAATTTTTATTTTATTTTTTTTTTATTTTTATTTTTTTTTTTATTATTTTTTTTTTAGTGGAGAAGCCCTAATCCATAAAAAAAACCCTAATTCTCTCTCCCCATGGAGAAATCCGGCCGCCATCTTCCATTCAATTTCCGGCCATAAATCTACCTGTTCACATCCTGTCTACCCTTTCCTGGGTATGCAATACGTGTTATGGGTTGTATTTTTTGTTCTATTTGAAGATGGCGGCTGTTGTTTTCTCTATTGTTTTCTTTTAAAACTCTTATGTAGCAATTTATCCCTAACACACCCTATTGGTCCATCGTGGTTACTTTTCTTTTCTCTACTGATCTAATCAATGTTTCTTAATTATTTAAGGGCCATCATGGGTCGGTGGTGGATATTAGAATTGTTTATCACATCACTAATTTGGGTTTTATCTTATTTGCTAGAGAGTTTAGATGATCGCTGTTTGTTCTATTTTATTTTATATTCCAACATGTGATCATGGGTCGGTGGTTAGTGGTATTTCATTATTTAACAATCATCGTTACTAATACCAGTAACCGTTTATACTTCTTGGGTGTGCTGTGCTTTACATGCGATAACCTAACGTTAGGGTTTCTTTGCGAAACCCTATTTAAGGTTTATTATTTATCGTTCGTTGGTTACGTCTTGATGTTAGTGATCTTGGATCGGTTTGTGAATTTGCATGTTAACTTTGTTATGGCTGTTTTTATTCGATTACACGTTCTACATCAGATTCAAGTTTTGTTAGTGGGTTTTTGTGGGAGAGTGGAAGTCAAGTTTCTTTGGGTTCTTGTTCAAAACCATTGATCGGTTGTTCTCAGATCTCTAATCCTGGTCTACATTCTGATTCGGTGCATCATGAGAAGTGTTTTTTGATCTTGGGACGTGGTGTATTGGAAGTAAAGCTTGCATTGCTGTTGTTTTATTCTCCTGATGCAATGGCGATGAAGCTTTCGTGGTGGTAATAGGCTGGTCATGTTGTGGCTGCTTTGGTTGGCTATCATAATCCTTTTTACTATATCTATGTAAGTTGGAAGTTGGAACTTTCAGGTTTTATGCTGAATTGGAAGTTGTGGTTTGTGGTTATTAAGAGGATGTTGATGTTATGTGTATTCTTAGTCTCTAGTTACTAAGGGTTAGTTATGTGTTCTTCGATGTTACCACAATCACATGTTTACTTGTTGAAGATAATCGCAACACCAGCTCCTTAAGGTTTATTTACGCATGAGTGCTGTTATTTGGTGTTCTTTGGCATCTTCGATGGTTATTTGGAAGTTAGGGTAATGTAAAAACCCTATTTTTCGTCTATGGCAGTTCATATTGCTTTGGGTTACTCGTTGATCCTCTTATTTTCTTGAGGCTGATGTTGACGCATAGAATTGACCATAGTGATCATATTTTGATGGTATGAGCCTGGTATCGCTAGATATCGGGTATTCATTTTGAGTGGTGATTTATATACGAGCTGTTTGAAGGGAGCATGGTCTTTGTTCCTTATTTCGCTGATTTTGATACAATTCCAGCATATATTATCGCCTTTGGAGTTTATGATGCGGACTACACTGGGGTTTGATTTCTTTGATATTCACTTGTGCAAGTTTGCTTATTTTCGTTGTATAGGTGGTATTTCATGAAGTGATATGCAATTTTCATTGCATTCATGGATTGGTGTACTAATTGGATGGTGTGGAAGCCTGTTATTGGAGGTTTCTTAGTAGTGCAAGTTCTGGATTGTTATGATGACTAAAAAGAATCAAGCTTTACTTGAATTTACATGTATTGTATTTATTTATTATAGTCATTATAGGATGAAAGTTTTAAATATAAGTTATAAGAATGGCCTGTCATTCTTATATAGTGGTTATGTAAGTGTCTTAAGGGACTGAGATGAGGGAAGTCACCCTCATTCTGTGTACTTCAATGCTTTTTGGTGTAATGAATTTTACCAGGGTGAAAAATCCCTTTTACCCAAAAAAAAAAAAAAAAAAAAAAAAAAAAATTTTGCTTTTTTATATGAATTATTACTTGCATGACTCACTAGACCTGCTTACATATCCACACAAGCCAAATAACTCAACACCATAATAAGTAGTTCACCAATCTAAAACACTAAACATAACACAAAACCCTAATAAAGACTAAACTAAAACTTAAGTAGGATTATGTGCTTATTTGACCTATATGCTTAGTTTAACTAGTATGAATGTGTCCAAGGCTTAAGTATGAGTTTCCTTAGGAATATTAGGATATATTAGAACCATTAGGCTATAGAATAAACCCTTTAGAACTTAGATAGAAACTCCATAAGCCCTAAACCATAACTAGGTCATAGATAACTAGAATTAGGTCTAAACCATCCCAAACCTTCCCCATAGGTCACTACAACTTAGTATAAGCCTTTTAGAACTTAGGAATAGTTATTAGACACTCATAGGACACTAGTCTAGGCACTAAACCATAGGATAAACCCTAATCTCTCACTAAACACACTTAGGTCATTTAGGTTACAAAACTAGGTCAAACCTTCCCAAACCTTTCCCACAAGTTACCCTCACTTAGAATAAACCCATTAGGACTTAGGATTAGTCACTAAACACACTTAGGAACTTAACTTAGGCACTAAACCTTAGGTAAAACCTCAAACACTTAATAAATAGAACTAGGTCTAAACTTAACTAAAACAAGTAAAACCTAAACATAAGTACCTCAAACACCTCAACCTAGCACCCTAACACCTTAGTCATACCCAAGCACACACCCTAACACCTCTAAGCACCCACACAAGTAGGTGCATCACCTACTTGACTAATCCACCACTAATCCTCTACTAATCCACCTTAAACAACCACTAATCCACCCCTAATCACCCTAAACCACCCCTAAACACCCTAATCAGCTTACAAGCACCTCTAAGCTAGCAAGCAAGGTGGTGTATCACCACCTTGTCACCTCCTTTCACCCACGATTCCATTTCCACCATACAAACCCTAACCGCCCCCTAAACCGCCTTATAGCCTAGCCCCGTCACCATGGTAGCTTCCATTAGTCACCCCATAGCTGCCATGAGTCACCTCCCTCCCCCTCGACACCTCCTCCTTCCCTTGCTTGCTCACCACTCCAAGCGGACCCTATGAATAGCTCGATACCCCCTCCATTTCAAAAGCACACCTCCTCTCTTCTTTCCACCTTACACTTATGTAGTAGTAGTAGTAGTAGTAGTAGTACTTGAGCTATAGTAGGCCTAGGAGTTGAGCAAAGCAAGCCAAGGACCCTTGTCGAGTTCATTTCCCATCGAGAAAACCCTAACCCTAGTTTAACCCCACGTAAAACCCTAACTTGCCAAGTAAGTCTTACATTATGGTCTATTTAGCTTTAGTTTAGTCTTAGGATAGATTTAGGTTGCCTTAGAATCCATAGGATGCCTTGCCTAAGCCTTGAATGCTAGAACTAGTTAGATTACATTTTAAAACTCTAGATCGAGTCATATACTTACATGCATGCTATAAGTTATTACTTTAGGTCATACACTAGTTATACATAACCTAGATAAGTTAAAATAAGTAAAACATAGGCTAGAAAACTTAGTTACTTGATAAAATATAAGTTACATGCATATTAGGACTAGTTTTATAAAATTTAGATGCATAAGGGTATATATCGTAAATTCCTGAAATTATAATGTCTAGGGACTGTTTTTGACATTTCATAGAAGTTATAAGTGTAAGGACTAGTTTTGCATTATATTAAAACCCTAGGATAGATATTAAAATAAGTATAAACTAAAACGGACTAAATACGTAAATATTATAAAGTTAAAGGTCTAAATGGTAAAATATAGAAAACTTAAGAGTCTTAGGTTATGTAGGATCGAAATATTATGTTTATTATGTGGATTAGGAGGTCTTGGATTGTGGAAGAATATGAGTGTCATTCTTAGAGTTAGAGAGAGAGTTGAGAGAGAGTGGGAAGTTCTAGTGAGAGAAAACACCTTTGAGGTGTGTGTATTGAAATGAACAACCAACCCTTCCCTTGTATGGGAAGGGGTATATATACTCTTACAATATACGCCCTCCTGCGGGCTGTGGATCAGGTGTACAGTGGGTAAAGACCCGTCCGTCCTCCACGGTGTGACTATATCTAATCTAATACTATAATATCTAATCTAATAAATACAAAACTAAGAGCTACGCTAAGTAAGCAAATACATGGGGTGACCGAACCTTTTTCTTAATCCTAACAATCTCCCCATAAGGGAGGTCACCCCTGAAAAAATAAATTAAATCTAGCATTCTATACATAGATCTTTAGCTCTAGCTTGTATCCGTTGATTCTTTAAAGTCATTACTCTTTGTGCTTCCAGTAGTGGACTTTTGATGACTTGCTTTATATCTTGGATGTTCCTTGATGATTCTCTGAGTTTATCATCCAAATGTTTGTCTCCAAGTCATCTTAGTACAGTATCGTCTCCACGTGACGTAGACATCTTTGTAACGGCATGCTCACACTTTTCAGGATCATGATCTTCAGCATCAGAGTTGTGGAAGCATAGATGAACCCCATTCAATGATCATGATTTCTTGATTAAGATGTCAAAGTGTGAGCATGGGGTGATGGATCAACATCTTTTCAACAATCTACTTCAACCGTCAGAAATTCCTGCAAGCAAACAGTTAGCAACAAATCATCCGGTACTTACAGGTTTGGAATTAGAGATCATCTACAGCATAGTGTGAAATCCTTACCAAGACCGTTCCCAATCGGCAACCCCCGAGAGGATTTACACGATCTACCTGAGTAGATCAACGACTGGGTGAGTCGCTAGAGGTCACTCCACGACTGTAGACCGTTCGTAACCGCCATGACCACTAAGCGTAATTCACAAGGAATTACCGAAGCGACCTGCTTTCAAGGCTGTTTGATGTTGACCCTGGCAGGGATTTCCACTCAATCACTGGGAATTACATATGTATATTCCCTCATAAGTGTTCTTGGCAGATTGCTAAGATCTGCGAAGGACTCAAAATATTACAGCTGGTGTCCTTAATGTTGAACAACCAGTGTAGAAGAATCAAAGGGTTCCTATGAGATCTTTTGATGCATCTCGTGGCTCTAGGCTCAATAAGTGCAATTTGGTTATCCTATGCGGAGACTAGGGAGAGGTCTCCTGCTTCAATATCAGCCATCTCTAAGAGATAAGTTGATAGATTACACCGGTTCCCCGTGAGAATGAAACAAGTCCTTTTAAGAGAACTTGAGTGGCTAGAAGGTTTAGTGCAGTGCGTCACTGGGCCCATGACGTCTTTTCTTCAATACCGGTGTTACCTTGGTAACCACCATTAGCATATGAATTGAACCCGGTTTCTGCCCTAAGGTTGAATAATTGGAGGGCTATTTCTTTTCACCCTTTCTCATTTCATTTCTTTTTAATTCTTCAACCCATTCTTTCTCCATTCTCACATTTTTTCTTTTTTCATAATCACACCTACGGACTTTCTAATACTATCTATTGGGTATTGTCCATGGGTAGATCCCTCCGGCTCTGGCGGATCATAGGACGGTTTTCCTAACCTTAGCCACCTTATAACTTCATGACTATCCTATGTTGCCATACACCAAATCATTGAAAATTCTTCTCAACGTGTTTATGATTAAGAAACACATTTTGTTAACACGTTGAGAGTTTTACCATTTTCAAATGCTCCCCCTTAACATGTGCTCGTATGTTTTGATTCAAAAATTTGCACATATCGGGAAGAGCAAACACTTTTGAATTGATCCACCTTTAGTGAACATGAATGGGCATTCGAGACACGCTTACATCACTAGTTAGACTAGCTTGAAGTTATTACCCGGCCCGATCAAATACACAAAAGGTTTCTCAAAACGGTACACTCTACTCAGACAAGTCCTCTTCGAGACACGCTTACATCACTGGTTAAACCAGCTTGAAATTATTACCCGTCCAGGACTAGTCCTTTCGATTCATGACAGTACATGTTCCGTAAATTCATTGGTTAAGCCTGAGATGCACTCACATGAGATGCTAATTCCTTTTTGTCACCACAAACCATTTGCTCCCCCTCAATATGTGCATTGATATACAAAAGAGTTTAGCACATATGGGAGAGCTTACATTTAAGTCCAAGACATCATATTTTAATCAGATTTCCTATTTAAATCACATTTTCTCCCCCGATCAAAAATTTCAAACCAATTGAGATTTGTGATCCCAAGTGATTTAAATACATTTAAAGATTTTGGGAGAAAAATGTGGTCAGATTTAAGAATGACTGATTATGAGACGATGGGTTTGCTCCCCCTCAATACTTGAGGGAGCATGTTATGTGTCAGAAATGATGAGTTTATAAATGATTTAGAGTTTAACGAGAAACTCATAAAAAATTCATATTCTCACACATAACAATTCCATTCACTGCTTTTAATGCACAAAGATCATGTTTTGATGATATAGAATTTTTGAAATCATTCTCCCCCTTAATCGATGACCCATTTTCAATTTATCACTTTTTCTTCAAAAGATTAATCATTTGGCATCGATTGAGAGGCAAGTTTATATAAAATTGCAAGTTTGATTGATTTTCAAAAATCATGGTACCACCGAGTTTAGAACAAATACTTTTCCGAAGAATCATTGAAGGAAAAGTATTCGTGATGTAAAGAAGACTTCTCTTCTTTTACAAGAAATGATGTACTGAAACATACATCAAGTCGAAGAAACACGGATATAAAGTAATCCATGCCCGGGTGAACATTACCTAGTGAGAGGAATAGCCGTCTTTTTAGCGACATGCTTTCCCCATTTTGAACAACGGGTTGCTATCTGAAGTAATAGCAAGCCATTTTGAAAGAAATTTTTTGAGAAACAACATGTTTTTAGAAAACATTATTATAAAAAGATAGAAAAACTCTCGTTCAAGCATATGTTTGAATCCGTGCTATTATTGAATGACATTTCCAGAAACGTACATAATATTGATTATATAAGAGACATGTCGCGAGAAGAATATTTTTTTGAGTTTTTATATTTTGCAAATTTTTATGGTTTTTGTTGGTTTTATATTTTTCTATTTTCTTTTTGGTTTTAAAATATGTACAAAGGATATTATGCAGTTTAAGAAGATGTTGACCTCAATACCGAAAATAGGATATCGGTCTGCACGTTGTAGAAGTCAGTAGTCAACATCTCTTAAACCTTCTCCACCAAAGCTTTCGAGGCTCCTGAATAGTCGTTTGAACTTGAGCCTTCTCATTGTGAAGCTTTGATAGATTAGCAACGTATCATCTCACGCTTGAATAGTTCTTCTCAACTTTCTTCCTACTGAAGGTTGAAGTAATGCGTACCAAAAAGTATCCAGAGACCACTTCCCCCCAAGTAGTTGAAATGATGCAATCAGTCTCATTATATGAAGCACAGAAACCCGAAGTACACGCACAATCAATTGTGTACGTCTTTTGTCATCAGAAACTGTTTCTTACATCTCTTCCCCCACGTAGTTTGAATAATACATCAAAAGAACGAGTTAAAACACTGATTTCCTCTGCGGTCATGACATTTGTCTTCCCGGAATGACTTCAATAAAGATGAAGTATAAAGCTCATCACGTGTACTCGTTGTGCGTTCTGATGTATGTCTCCTTCCCCCTTGCTAGTTTTGATACCTCAGAATCAGCAACACATCTTACGCCCATATACTTGAAATCTTGTGAGAAGAACACAGTAAGCTCAAATATCCTGTGAGAATCAACATGCTGAAGAGCAATGTGAGCATGTCTAATTAGGGATTTTAACACATACTTTACACTCTCCCCTAATTAGTGCTCTCCTATAAACTGACAACCTTTCTTGATAAATGCCTTGAATATGAAGAAGTCTTTCGATAATTAGTTGCATATCGTCTTTAGTCTTCTAACACGTAGCAGAGAATGTAGAACAGACTGTAGACTCGACCTTCTTCAATGTTGTCCATTTGGGGAATAGGATATCAACATCTCTATCTCACTAAATGGATTCCAGTTATATTACATATACCAAATCAGCCCACATGTACCAAATACAAGAAGAAACGATAACACTAAAGTAACAGGTTGAGGCGCTGATCATCTCTGCGGATATCAACTTCGGAATAACTGATTAAGCTTGATCGTGTGAACCTGTTGTGCGTCCCTGATGTACACATTTCTCTCTCCCCTGATGGCTGCGATTAATCAGCCCGTGATGTGCACATGAAGTGATACAACCAAAGTAATAAGTTGAACCACTGATCATCTCTGCGGTTATCAATCCCGGAATAAGTGATTAAGCCTGATCACGTGAACTTGTTGTGCGTCCTTGGTGTACACATTCCTTCCCCTGATGGTTGCGATTAATCGGAATCATCATAATGATGTGTACATGAAGCATTAACTGGAAGCCCTTTATCTATAACTGGAAGCCCTTTATCAATAATAATATTAGCCCGTGAGAAAATGTCGATAAGCCCTCATGAGTCCTGAACTGGAGATTTCAGGAGTCATGAGATGATGACTAATTGAGTTTGCTCCCCCTCAATTAGGAGATCGTATGTACACAGCCTCTTCGAAACTTGTGAAGTTTCAGAATTGGCTCCCCCTCAAACTGATCATCCCCCTCTTATTGATTCAACACTTTAACGTCATGATCACGTTTGAGGGTCTTGATATTAGCCATCTTCTTCTTTATCTGAATCAGTCAATCAACTAAAGTACTAAATGATAACGCCAAGTTCGAATCCCAGAAGTGACAATAGAACTCGAACAGATTAACAAACCACGGAATATTTCGGAGTGGAAGAGACCAATCTCCCCAACATGAAAAGTTAAGCTCGATCCCTTCATGATTTATAACCCCAACATACACATTTCTCCTCCCACAAAAAAAGAGAAAGAACACACGCCTATTCTCCCCCTCAAAAGTGGCATGCTAATGACATTTTTGCCACAGTCGAAAGGAGAAGGACATACACTAATTCTCCCCCTAAAAAATGGCATGCAATGACATTTTTGCCATAGTTGAGATTCCGTGATGGTTGAAATTTATCAGATGCAGCATAAATATGTGTGTAGCACCAAAAACTACTGCGAAGAAGATGATGATTAAAACACTCTTGAAGCAGCCCCTCTTTTGTTTCCTCATCAATGGTTTAGCAACTAAAGAGTTCAATGAAGCTTGTTGCCTAAACCACTTGTTGAAATGTGTTAAACCTTAGAGGGAGAAAATATCTACGTACAAGAGCCGAATGACCGTTCTACAAACTTCATCAACACGTAGTTTCTTCATCCTTTTCCTTCTCCCCCTCAAAAATTGCATATGCCAGTATGCAATTTTTGATTGAATAAGTGAAGCACAAAAATATAATCCAATGTATGTCGATCCACTTGATGACTGTACGAACATGGGAAAAGCATGAAGCTTGTTGATGAGAATGGTCATAAATAAGAAGATTTCTCTTCTTTCTAAGATAAGGCGCACTGACACGTACACCTTTCTTTTCTTTGAGGAATGGGGCCTGAAGTGGTATCTGCAGATGCCACAATGTTGAGGAACGAGGCTTGAACCATTGTGTCCAAACGTCATCTCTCTCTTTTCTACTTCTCTCTGCTAACTCGTAACCAACCCCATTATCATTCTGTCGGCTCTTTATCATGAATACAGATGGAAAAAACCCAATATGATGAACTTGAGACTGAAGTAAAGTAACCCGAACTTGTGACTTAAGCTTGCACTAATTTATGACAAAGAGCGTTGTAGAGAGTTTGAGCAACATCGAATCCCTAAGTACTCTATACTCTTCAACCAACCAACCATCAAGTATAAGACGTACATTAACTCTTGAATATCCACAACTTCATGTGACACTGAGTACTACAACGTAACTCCTTAAAATGATAGTTATTTTTTGGTAATAGAAAGGAAGAATCCCAAAAATAACTAGATATCCAAGTCTTCGTCATTGTAAAGGTTAAAGGCTCGAACAAGGATCTCGAAGAATCTTCATCCAAACACCCCGATATCTTCAGATACTAAGTACATGCACCCGTGAAATTTCACTTCAACCTTAAATAAATAATAATGAATTGACGCCGTAGTCACATCTTGTGGTTTAACTGCCCAAATCTAGCCTCTTTGATGTTTTGAATGAACTTTGATAATGGTATTATCCCGATCTTGTCAAACACACATAACCCCATGAAAACACATAACCCCGTAAAAATTCGTTATAGCCCAAATTCCATGAAGTATGTCAAAAGTCATCCAAAACGTGAAGTACATACATTATCCCTTCTTCGAAGTTGATGCCGTAGAAGTGTCAATTAAGATCCATAAATGAACTTTTCCACTTTTCTTTCTCTAGGATGGTTCCATCATCACGGGATTTTACAAATCTATGATTTAAACCGAGAAATAGATTCTTTCGCGGGATTTTACAAAATCAAGAAGAAAACGTGAGACAATGATAAATTGAATGTGTTATGACAACTGTTGGATTTGGTGAATAACTGTTTGGGAAAACATGCAAGAGATCAGCAATAATTCTTCTCCCATATGTAAAATACTTCACAAACCATGCTAAGTGAAGTAGTATAAACTACTTCCCCTTGGAGGTTGACCTTATATCATCAAAGTACACGTTTCTCCCCCATGATGGTTTCGAACTTTCGGAAACATCATTGACATGTACGACCATATGCACGAGAAATTCTTGTCTTAAGCAACCATCTTGAAAAAAAATCATGAATGACATTGAAGGAACTTAAGAGATTTTGCTTAGACTATGAAGTATCATTGACATTCTGTAGCGTCGACTATCCCATGAAAATTGCTGATCACATCTCAACCTTTGAACCCTTTGGCTAACAACCCAACCTCGTATTCTGTTGGCTATTTCTGTGACCACTTGGCCAGGTAAACCCGATATACCCCAAATTTGTTACTTACGCTTGCACTGTTGTTGGAAGAATGGTGTAGAGAATTTTTTTCACCATGCAAATCTCTAAGTACTCAATACTATCCTAACAAAGTATGAGACTTTTATCACCTCTTGCGATTATCCACAACGTCTTCTGCGTGTGACACTGAGTACAATAATGTAACTCCTTTAAGTGATAGTTAACCAGGTCTTCAACCATCCACCCCGACTGCTGGTAACTAGATAAACCAAGTCTTCAACTTAAATCTTAATCACGAGCAAGTTATCATTGAAAGTCATGCATCCAACCAACCCCGACTTCAAGATAAAATAAGTATGCACCTTTGTGAAAGCCACTTCAATCTCAAATAAGGGATACCAAGTAAACTTTGTGATCATCTAGCGCGATGAAATACCAAAAAAAAAAAAAAAAAAAAAAAAAAAAAAAAAAAAAAAAAAACTAGCCCTTTTGACGGTTGAGTTTGTGATATGCCCTAATTCTTTATATACCCCCTGTTCCGCGGATCGAACTAGAATTTTTCGGTAGATTGAGGTTTGAAAAACTAGGATTTTGTATGTTGAGTTTTGACAAGTTACCAATCATAATGTGAAACCATGTGAAAACCAAAATACCAATCTTTATAAAAGAATTATCTAAATCTGATCACTTTCTTATAACACATTCCAACTGCAACCAATTAACCACAAGGTATAACAAAAAACAACATTATCACATTGAATCCCATGATGACAAACTTTCGGACCCCCTTTTTTTCATGCATTATCTTCGGCCCAAATAACTTCAACACCGCCCAGCTACATCATTGTATCATAAGAATGTCAAGTGAGTCCATTAGGGGTTCAAAATATTGACTAGGTCCAATAACGTCAAAAAGGACCTCAACCCTAGAAATTAGGATAAAAACTTGGTTAAACAATTGTTAATCTCATTTGCAAACCTTAAACTTATATACCTCAAAAATTCCGCCCCCACACTCACTTCTCTCTCGTTAATACAGATCCACCATTTCCAATCAACATCAAATTGTTCTCATCTCGTCAAACACCACAACTCTCATCTCCTTCAATCTTTGTAACCGTTCACCTTTAATCCATTAAAGATGATTGCCCAAAACCACCCTTACTAACACAAAGACGAAGCAAGTAAAGGCTTCAAGATCGGGAGTGTCTCGGGTAGGTTTCTGCTTGTAGTTTTCGTTGTGTTTTGTTTGTCTTTCAATGAACTAAAGAAAAGAGAATAACAAATTTGTTATTTTTCTTATCTTCTTTGTGTCAAATATAAAGTGAAGTATAGGCTTCAAAAGAATGATCAGTGATGAATTGTTTATCTCGTGTGTTTGAACTCTTCAAGGTCAGATAAATCTTTGCGAAACACGAGATAAGTCCGAGATCTTTTATGTATTCCATTTAAGTTCGATTCTTGATGTTGAAGTTGTATGTTGTGAGAAGGATTTCGATAGAATTGATGTTGTTGGTACTGATTATGTACGACGGTTTAGACTAGGAGACGGTTATATGAAGTTTGTTGTGGTTAATTAGTTAGTTGTGGTAAATTTATTACTTGTCATCTGCTCTACATTTCCTTTTCATCTTCAATTCTTTTTCATTTTTATTTGTTTTGGACCAATGATGGTAATGAACTGAGGTAATTCTTCTTTGACAAATCGCTAAACGAGGTAATCACAAGACGAGGTAACCGCTAGGTGAGGTAACCTCAAACTTCAAATTAATCGCTACCATTGGAGCTAACCGCTAACATATGTCTGACTGCTAGGCTGATCCGAGCTAACCGCTATACTTAGGGTAACCGCAACCAGGAGATAGCCGCAAGTATTGATGGTAACCGCTAGTATTAGAGGTAACAGCAGGTTTTTGAGGTAACCGCAGGTTACAAAAATACAAATCAGTCACAATCTTGTATTGTTGTCTTATTACACTTATGGACAAAAAACTCAAAGACGTTTCTAATCTGAAAATTTAAACGCAACCAGGAAACAACAATGAGCAATGACCAAGTATGCAACGAATTAAAAATAAGCCCAATATCAAAACTTGCAAAGAATAACCAAGCTCAATGAGCCCACGAGAATTACCAAAACTTACAAACACCACGAGATACAACCAAACCAATCTAGATATACAATTCGAATCCAAAAAATAGAACCACAAAACCAAGTGCAAATTCGAGAACACCATGTCCTAAGATGAAACCATGGCGCTCTGATACCAATTGTAGGATCGAAATATTATGTTGATTATATGGATTGGGAGGTCTTGGATTGTGGAAGAATATGAGTGTCATTGTTAGAGTTAGAGAGAGAGAGAGAGTTGAGAGAGTGTGGGAAGTTCTAGTGAGAGAAAACACCTTTGAGGTGTGTGTATTGATATGAACAACCAACCCTTCCCTTATGTGGGAAGGGGTATATATACTCTTACAATATACGCCCTCCTGCGGGCTGTGGATCAGGTGTACAAGGGGTAAAGACCCGTCCGTCCTCCACGGTGTGACTATATCTAATCTAATACTATAATATATAATCTAATAAATACAAAACTAAGAGCTACGCTAAGTAAACAAATACATGGGGTGACCGAACCTTTTTCTTAATCCTAACAGGTTAGTTACTTAAAATATAGATAGTTATTAGTAAAAGTAATATAAGTAATATAAATTTAGGGTAGAAAACGTAAATATAAATACTATAAGGGTAAAAAGTGAAAGTATTATATAAGTATAAAACCCAAATAAAGTTAGAAGCATAACACAATACTAGGGAGCTTCATGCGAGGAGTACTATGTGGATATTTTGTTTTGATGAGTTTGTTGGGTTTATGAATTAAAGTGCCCTGACTCCTCGAACGATTATTGCATATACTTCTGATATATGATGGCCCGAACGGTATTATGTTGATAACATAATACAATAGTATGGAGCTTTATGTGAGGCGTCATATACTTCTGAATTACAATGGCCTGAATTGTGTTATGTTATATATAAAACATTAACAAACCTAAAAACAATAACTTAAGAAATGATGAGGTGAAAAATGATCCGTTTTTAGGGGGTCATTTAAGCCCGGAATTGAATTTATTTGATCAAATATTGCCCTAAATCGTTTCTTTTGTGATTTTAGGTACTTTTGGAGTGAATTCTGGAAAAGGAAGCATTTTGGATGTTTTTGGAGCATAAAAGTGAAGAAAATGGCAAAGTCTTAATTTTCCTTGCTGGGAACAGTACCTGACGGCGTCACAAGTTTCTTAATGACGGCGTCAAGAGGAAAAACAAGAGGTGAAGAGTATGGAGTCCATGACGGTCCAAAACACTTTTGCACTAGGATGTGACGGCGTCACCAAGGCCGTCACGACCCCTTAACACATGATGGCCCAGAGGAATTAAGCTCTTGACGGCGTCAGATCTGGATCTAGGCAATCCGATTTTTTATGGGCGGCGGGTTTGTTGACATAAATAATGCCTAAAAACATTATTAACATATTATCAATACCTATATGTTTTGATTATTACAAAATATAAACTCATAGAACTAAAACTTGTGACATAAACAAGTATTTAGTGATTAACATTCTCTTTACATACAAATTACTTAAGGTATGAATAAACAAAGTGTTTAGTGCAATTTATGATCAAAGGAAAACTTAATTAAGTATTACAAAGTTTATAAACATATTATATATTTTTGAAAAACACTTTTGGTAATAAAGAAAAATGTTTTATTCATACTAAATATATGAATTCAAATTTTTAATCAAAATCAGTTAGTTTTTCACCAAATAAACTTTCCCCACTAAAAAACAAAAAATCTGGTCGTTACAGCTGGGCGGCCCCCTTAATTATAAAGGGCGGTCCCCTTAATTTTAAGGGGGCCGGCCTTGATTTAAGGGGACCAGCCACGCTCCTCTGTCAGAATCTGTTGCCTATAAATACCACCTTAAATCTGGAATTTTTCTCATCTTTTGCACTTCTAAACTTTCTGTTCTAGATCTCCATTTCCAATCTCTTAATCCTTTGATCATACATTCTTAAATCTTTGTTTCAAAGTGATCCAAACATCATCCTATCAAGTGCAAGAGAAGAATACTTCTATCCCTCAAGACAAGAAGTATTACAACTTGTTGTGATCTCCACATCTAAGTTGTTAGAGCATCATCATTGTATTTATCTCATTGTGTGATTAGTTGTGAATATTTGTTAGAAGATAGTTTGGATATATATATAGTGTGATTGGTTAGTAGTTAGTTGTGAAGAAGATTGGTGTGTAGAAGATAGGTGTGAAGAAGATTGGTGTGTAGGAGATAGGTGTGAAGAAGTGGTGTGATTAAGTAGTGAATAGGTGTGAAATAGTTGAGTAGAAGGTGTGAATAAGTTGTGACGTAGTTGTGGTGTGTAAATTGGTGTGTAAGGTTTTCTCCGCCATACGGGAGCTAAATCGTAATTAGTTTTTAGTTATAATTGAGTACCGGGAAAACCCTAGTTTTCTCTCTCTCCCTATGGAGATTTCCGGCCGCCTACCCTCATAACTTCCGACCAATAAATTTGCCCATTCACGTCCTCTCTACCCTTTATGGGTATGCAATACGTCTTTTGGGTTCGTTTTTATTTTATAGGGATGGCGGCTGAAGTGTTTTACCGTATTAATTTATGAAGAAATCTCCATGGAAAAAATATAATAATAAAACGAATACCTCATGATTACGATTATTTAGATCGTGGGTCGGTGTGGCTATAAATTCGTTTTTATATCTTGCGTTTATTTGTGATCGATCTTCCTTATGCATGGTAACTGATTGTGGGTCGGTTACTATTAATATGCTTTATTCCAAATTGCTTAAGGTTATCACTGATTGGTTGCTTCACATATCATGGGTCGGTGCTTTATTATGGATCTTTGATTCCTATATTACTCACGTGGGTTGCTGCTGGGTTTTTGGCCGAAACTCTTAATTTTTTTAGGGTTTCGAATATGATGTGATTCATGCTGCGCTTTTACGAAACCCTCTTAGGGTTTATTATTTATTGTTGCTGGTTCGTCTTGATGGTGGTGATCTTGGATCGGTTTGTTAATTTGCATGTTAACTATGTTATGGCTGTTTTTAATCGATTACATGTTCTACATCAGATGTATGTTTTATAAGTGGGTTTTGTGGGAGAGTGGAAGTCAAGTTTCTTTGGGTTCTTGTTCAAAACCATTGTTTGGCTGTTCTCAGATCTCTAATCCTGGTCTTCATTCTGATTTGGTGCATCTTGAGAAGTGTTTTTGGTACGTTAGGGTGGGTTTGATGAACCCTATGTTTCGTTTACTTATGTTCTGATCTGCAGCATTGAAACTCCTTCATAATTACAGATTGGGACGTGGTATGTGATATGTGTTATTGGAAGTTAGGGTTAGACAGATTGTGCATATTAGGGTATTGTCACCCTATGGAGGTCATGCTTTGTCGTTGATTATCATGCATAATGATTACATTATTCTACTTTTTGTTGCTATGGTGATGAGACAAAGCTGGATTGGTTTTTTTAGTCACGCATTCTCTTGCTGCTGTTGGCATCTTGCTGACTTGAAGTTTATATGTACTCTAATCTTTCTGGAAGAGATGTATGGCATATTATTGAAGGTGTAGGGTTATAACTACGGTTGGTTTCAATTGGATTCTGCTGTTGTTTGCTGATCTAATTGATGGTATTTGTAAGTTAAGTTTCTAGGGTAACTTATTCAAAAATCCTTGACTCGTTCAATAGGAATGTTCATTATTTTCTATTGATCGTTTATTGGTGGATTGATCTATATACTTAGGTTCTATATTCTGTACTGGATCGATGCTGCTGTGTACGACCTGATGTTGGTGGGTTCATGTCCATCAGCCTTGGTTAGGTCGTTTTTGCAGGTTAGGGTTTTATTAAATCCTAGTATTCGTGTTCCTATTGGGTCTGTACTTTATGCCTATTGCTGCAATGTCCTCTTTTGGAACTTCATGTTGGGAGTGGGTAATGTTATGCAATTGCATGATTCTCTACTTAATTCCCATTGGTCGACTTTTGCATTGTATTTTGGTCTTGCTTATTGTGGGGCTGTTATATGATGGAATATTGGAAGTTGTGTTTGTGGTGGTTCTGGTTCACTACAACACTTTATTGGTTGAAGATCGCATGGATGTTTATTCGTGGATTCTTCATGGAGGTTAAGGTGGAACGCCATAGTGATTTGGAAGGCTCAAGTGCTTTCTTGAGTAGTATTGTCAAGTTTATGTAATTTATTTTATGTACCTTCGTCATTATTGGTTGGTTTCACTTTATTGTAAGTTATAAGAATGGCTTGTCATTCTTATATTAGAGTCTGTAAGTGTCCTAACGGACTGAGATGAGGGGTGTACGCCCTCATCCTTTGTACTTCAACGCTTTTTGGTGTAATGAATTTTACCAGGGTGTGTTATCCCTTTTACCCAAAAAAGGGAGCTCGTTGACATAGTGAAGAAAACTCTCGAGTTAGGTACTCGGGGAGTGGAGTAGGGTAAGGAAGGTGACCTTGTAGCCGAACCACTATAAATCTCTTGTCTCGTGGTTCGATCTTTCCAACTCTCATCTATTTCTTTGCTTGCATTATTATTGCTTTATCGTACATATTTAGTGTTGTTCATATTGTGAATGACTTGATTTCATATAGCATCGAATCTATATTTTTGAAAACAAAGAAAATTTTCAAACAAACTCTTATAACAAATTAAAAAGACATAAAACTATTCAACCCCCCCCCCCTTCTAGTTTTCCACAATTGGTATCAAGAACCACGTCTATCAAGATTTTTTAAAATATATTTTATTTTAAAACTTGTAACGATCTATTGAATCTTTAAAATATTTAAAAGGGCAATCTATGCAAAGACCACCACTATTTAAAAGTGATGGATTTTTATACTGGAAAAATAGATTCGAAATTTATGTGAAATCAAAAGATCTTGATCTTTGGCATATTATTACCTTTGGTGATTTTCACCCTATTCAATATAATGTTGAAACTAAAATGGATGAAATTGTATATTTTGAAAAACAAAATGATGATTTGAAAAAGAAACTAGCAAAAAATAATGAGGCTAAAATGGTCATTTATAATGCGTTACCACACAAAGAATATGAAAGAATTTTTATGTGTAAAACCACAAAAGAAATTTGGGATTCTTTACTAATTACTCACCAAGGTAATAGTCAAGTTAAAGATAACAAAATAGATCTTCTTGTACAACAATATGAACAATTTACGATTCCGGAAGAGGAATCAATTGATAATGCTTTTGCTAAATTTAACACTATTATCACAAGTTTAAAAGCACTTGATGAGACATTTTCTAGTAAAAATTGTGTTAGGAAATTTCTTAGGGCATTGCATCCGAAATGGCGAGCTAAGGTCACGGCAATTGAAGAATCAAAGAACTTGATGACGTTATCACTAGATGAACTTATTGGCAACTTGAAGGTCCATGAAGAAATTATAAGAAGAGATTCGGAAATGGTCAAAGTCAAGAAAGAACAAACCAAATCCATTGCTCTAAAAGCCAGAAAGGAACCTAGTGATGATGATGATTCAAGTGACGAAAGTGAAGACGAAGAATATGCAATGGCCGTAAGAGAATTCAAGAAATTCTTCAAGAGACGAGGAAGATTCACTAGATCATCACGAGATGAAAGAAAACCGTTCCAAAGAAATAGAAGTGACAACTACGGGAAAAGAAAGTGCTTTAGATGTGGAAGTCCAAATCATCTCATTGGCGAATGTCTAAAGCCGTCGGGTTATGAAAATCAAGGCGCATTTGTTAGTGGAACATGGAGTGATAGTGACAAAGAAGAAGTAGAAAAGCCAAGAGACGAAAAGTGTTTTATGGCAAAAGGAACCGACGAAATATGTTTAGGAATTGACTTGGAGCCTGACGAATGGATCAAGGATAGCGGATGTTCGAGGCACATGACGGGGAACCGCAAGCTATTCTCTACATACAAGGCATATAATGGAGGTAACGTTATTTTTGGTAGTGACTTACGTGGAAAAATCATTGGCAAAGGTACGATTTCTCAAGACTCACTTACTATTGAAAATGTAGAGCATGTAGATAATTTAACATATAACTTGCTTAGTATAGGACAAATATGTGATAATAAATGTAAAGTCACTTTTACCGAAGAAGATAGCGAAATAGTTAAGAATGGAAAAATTGTAGGTAGAAGAATTAGGAAAGAAGGCATATAGGTTATAGGACAAATATGTGATAATAAATGTAAAGTCACTTTTACCGAAGAAGATAGCGAAATAGTTAAGAATGGAAAAATTATAGGTAGAGGAATTAGGAAAGGAGGCATATATGTTATGAAACTGGGAAACAAGCCGGAGGATAGGATATGCCTAACGACCCTAGATGAAAACTCCACATTGTGGCATAGGAGATTAGGACATGCTAACATGCAACAAATACAATCTTTGGCCTCTAAGGAACTAGTTAGAAATTTGCCTAATCTAAAATATGACAAGCATTTTTGTGATGCATGTAAAATTGGAAAACAAGTTCATGCCAGTCACAAAGCTAAGAATATAGTATCCACTACTAGGTGCCTAGAATTATTACATATGGATCTTTTTGGTCCATCCGCTGTGCGGAGCTATGGAGGAAACAAATATACCTTAGTAATAGTAGATGCCTACTCACGATACATGTGGACTAGGTTTTTAAGTGACAAGACCCAAGCCTTTGAAAAATTCGAAATATTTAGTAAAATGATTCAAAATAAATTAGGATGCACAATAGTAGCCATTAGGACGGACCATGGTAGGGAATTTGACAATGAAGTACAATTCGGAAAATATTGTGATTTAAATGGAATATCTCACAATTTCTCCGCTCCTCGTACTCCTCAATCAAATGGCGCAGTAGAAAGAAAAAATAGGTCACTACAAAAAATATGTAGAACAATGTTGAATGAACAATCCATCCCACAAAAATTTTTGTGTCACGCCATAGATACTTCAACATATATTATTAATAGGGTTTCAATTAGGAGAATTCTAGGAAAAACTCCTTATGAGTTACTAAGAGGTAGAAAACCAAACTTAAGCTACTTTAGGGTATTTGGAAGTAAATGTTATATTCTAAACACTAAGGACTACCTCACTAAGTTTGATACAAAATCGTATGAAGGAATATTTTTAGGATAGTCACAAAATAGTAAAGCATATATAATACTTAACAAACACTCCATGAAAGTAGAAGAATCACTAAATGTAACATTTGATGAAACACCACCACCTCCTAAAACTTTACCTTTAGAAGATGATGACTTAGTCGAAGAAGAAGCTATTGAGGTTAGTAAAACAAAACCCATAGGAAATGATAATGAAGACATTAACTTAGGAAATAACAAAATTGTAAATGTTACAGAATCTAGATCACATCCACTAGATAATATAATAGGACATCTTAACCAAAGAACCCTTAGATCACAAGCTCAAGATAAAAATAATTTCTTTTGTTTCCTCTCAGCAATAGAACCTAAGAATATTAATAAGGCTTTAAAAGATGAAAGTTGGGTTATAGCTATGCAAGAAGAATTAAATCAATTTAAGGCAAATGACGTTTGGGAATTATTCCCAAATCCAATGAATATGACCATCGGAACTAAATGGGTATATAGGAATAAATTAGACGAAAATGGAGTAGTTACTAGGAATAAAGCTAGGTTAGTTACCCAAGGTTATAATCAACAAGAAGGAATTGATTATGAAAAAACTTATGCCCCCGTAGCTAGACTAGAATCTATTAGGATACTACTTGCCTACACATGCGCCCTAGATTTTAAGTTATTCCAAATGGACGTGAAAAGTGCATTCCTTAACGGTTTTATCAATGAGGAGGTATATGTGGCACAACCTCCAGGATTCATTGACTTCGCAAAACCTGATTATGTTTATAAGTTAAAGAAAACTTTGATGGACTCAAACAAGCTCCCAAAGCTTGGTATGATCGATTAAAAGCTTTCCTTATTAAACATGATTATTCCATGGGAATGGTAGATAACACTCTTTTCACTAAAAGGAAAGACCCAAATCTCATCATTGTTCAAATATATGTTGATGACATTATATTTGGATTGACTTGTCAAGACATGTGTGATGAATTTACCAAAATCATGCTTGATGAGTTTGAGATGAGTATAAT
Organism: Artemisia argyi; assembly: GCA_030686995.1. NCBI lineage: Eukaryota > Viridiplantae > Streptophyta > Magnoliopsida > Asterales > Asteraceae > Artemisia > Artemisia argyi. The sequence goes on from CM060682.1 coordinate 102,334,999, forward strand.
GGGTGAACTTAACTTCTTCCTAGGATTACAAATAAAACAATTAGAAGATGGAATATTCTTTAACCAATCTAAGTACATTAAGGAAATGCTTAAGAAATTTGGCCTAGAAGACTCAAAACCCATGAAAACTCCCATGTCTACGGAAGTAAAACTCACAAAGGATGATAAAGGTGAGTCCGTAGATAACACCAAGTATAGAGGAATGATAGGTAGTTTACTGTACTTGACGGCAAGTAGACCCGATATCATGTTTAGTGTCTGCCTTTGTGCCCGTTTTCAAGAGGATCCCAAAACCTCTCACCTAGAAGCGGTTAAGCGTATCTTTTGATACATTAAAGGCACTATACACTTAGGATTATGGTATCCTAAGGGATCCGGCATAGAAACCATCGTCTATGCGGATTCGGATCATGCGGGAGACTACGTAGATAGAAAAAGCACTAGCGGTATTTGCACGTTTATGGGATGTTGTCTAACAACTTGGTTTTCGAAGAAGCAAACCGCTCTTGCTATTTCTACCACCGAAGCCGAATATGTAAGCGCTGGAAAGGCATGTCAACAAGCACTATGGATGAAACAAGCTCTTATAGACTATGGCATTAGGTTAGAAAATGTTCCCATTATGTGCGATAACAAAGGTGCGATAGATTTAAGTAAAAATCCGGTGCAACACTCTAGGACTAAACATTTAGAAATACGCCACCACTTTCTTAGGGATAATGTACAAAAAGGGAACATATCTATAGAAAAAGTTGCATCGGAAGATAACATTGCGGATATATTCACTAAACCCCTTAAGCGTGAATTATTCAATCACTTGCGTCTAGGATTAGGAATGATGGAACAAGTTGACTAAATTCTATTGCATTTAGAAAATTTTTTCTTTTAAGTTTTGCATAAGATTTACTTTTCTTCCACTTCTCTATTTCTGAGTCTAGGAATCTATTTCGCACAAAATTGAAGATTGGGAAATACTATTTTCTTTGCATATACTCTTTTGTAAGACCCAATCAATTTTTTTTTTTAAATTATTCTCACATCTAGGAATTGCATGAACATCATTTTCCTTGCATTGTTGACTAATGCTAAAAACATTTTTCTTCCAAAATCATGCATCTCACATAAATCATCAAGGTATATAATCTAATATATATCTTTGACATTCATGATCGAGCAAAAATCGAATCAAGGAGATTTTGGATTGTTTCTTAAGAATTTTTTTTTGCATTTAGAAGTCGAAACAATCACAACTCCACATTTGTTGCATATAGGCACACACTAGGACAAAATCACTCATAACATTGTCATCTTGTTTCATCACTAGATTTTTGACTCACTAGTTGTCTTTGCCTTTGATCTAAGATAGTTTCCTTAGGAAGTTTAAGTGCTCTTGCCTTTATTGGTCTCTTTTAGCTTATTATGTTTTGCTTATTTGCTCTTTTACTTAAGTATTTTTGCATGCATGTTATATCTTGATTAGATTAGATGCTATATTGCCTAAAGGAATTGAACTTGCTTGAATCCAAATCCAAAAACACAACCTTTCTGCAAATTTTTTTGCCAAAAACCCTTTTCTGGCAATCTGGGAACCATCAGATGGGCGGCCCCCTTAATTATGTAAGGCGGCCCCCTTAATTTTAGGGGGACCGCCCCCTAATTCAGGGGACCGGCCATCTGCTAGACGGATTTACAGAATCTTTTCTGCTTTTTAGCCCATTTCAACCTACATTTCCCATTTTTCACCAACATATTTTGTCCTAATCTCCCAAACAAACTTCATCCATCCATAAACACACAAATCTTACACTATAAATATCCCCAATCTTCCAAACTCTCCATTCATCCCTTCATGACTTCTCCAAACAAACCAAAACCAAAAGCCTCAAGGCTTGCAAGGATGACGGAAAAACCCATTTGGCGAAGAAAAAGCCCTCGAAACAAATCCATCATAACCAATGAAGTTGGAAATCACTCAACACCTCCAACCACTTACGTCCCAAAATTTACACCAAATTCACAAGGACATTCATTTGATCCTCTTTACAAACCATACAACATTGGTCAAACATCTTCCTTCTTGCCAAACCACTCATCTCATTCTCCAACCATTTATAATGATCCATACAAGTTTGATCAACCATCCAACTACAGTTCCAACTACACAAACCCAATTCATCCATATCAACACAATGACTCTCTCCGCATTGCCACGGAAAAGCAAAAGTTCCGTGATGAAATATCCCAAATCCATGATCTTAGTGATCTCAATGCCATGCATCTTGCACAACGCAACAAAGGGCAACTTCCATCATCACCCTACAACAATTGCCTACCCCACTATCTCAACTTGGATCAAGTTACAAACCACACTCACTATTGCCCTTGTTGCATCTTCTTTCAAAAACAAATTCTATACTTGAGTGAAGATATTTCTTGGATTGAATATCTCCTCACTCGTCCTCATCTGATACCACCCTTAACACGATACAATATCGTAAGATCCACCTCTTCCGCTCCATACCCCACCCCATATCCCTCTCCATCTAACAACTAAGCCTTATGCTTATGTTCCCCTTCAAGCAACATAAAACAATCAACCATGGGTTGCAAGTAAGTCCAAGTGCTCTCTTAGGGAATATAGGACTATGTCTCTTCTTTTGTTTTATTGTAATCAATATGCTGCAAACATATTGAATGTTGTAATGCTAATCCTTTCTATGATGCTTGAATGAATCTATTTGCATAATTGTTGTTTTGCATGTATATGTGTCTTGTTCTCTTCAAATATTTTTGTAGCCAAGACTTCCATAGCTCGTTCCCTTGGTGCTCTCAAATGAGGGGGAGCATACATTAAGGGGGAGCGTTCTACCCGTTTAATCTTCTTTCACGAATAAAAAAATCCTTTCTCTCTCTTGTATGGGGGAAATATGGCGAACCCTTCTTTTCATTCTAATCTGATCGTTTAATCCTTCCATTGATTGATCACTAGGCCTGATAACATCTGATTACTGCTGATTAGCGTTGCTATGTTGCTTTAATTTGTTATTATTGGGCTGTCATTCTTTCTTGGTTAGGGTTTACGTTTTTTCTTTGTTAGGGTTTGTTTTTTTTGTCCTTTTCTGTCGGCGCTTTATTGTTCATTATTATTAAACAGTCATTCGTTCTGCATTTATTGAAGTTTGATTAGGTGGCGGTTCGTGCAAACCCTAATTTTTTAGGGTTTCTCGTTTTTGTTCCTAATCATTGTTTTCTGTTTGTTTTCTGGTTCTTTCTATGGGTTATGTGTTCAAGAGATAAAGAGATTGGGAGTTCGTTACTTAAAAGTGTGTTAAATTCGTTTAAGAATATGGAGAATAAGAGAATGGCCACGGATGGGAAACCTATGAAAGCTTTTAGGAATGTTCAGGCTGATTCTCAACATTAGCCGGATGTTATAGCTGGCGTGGAACAGATGGAGGGGTTAAAGATGGATATGGCACATGATCATATTAACGTGAAGGAGGATGCTAACACCAAGTCATCATCATATGCGTCTATGCTTAATGCTCAACCTAAGGTTAAGAAGATTAATTTTTGCACTCTGAATCCTTCTGAATCAGTGCCTAATGCTGATCTAGCTATACCATTGTCTTCGGTTGAAGAGGTCAGTAACAGATTCGCTAACACCCTTTTTGGGTATTTCATTGGCAAGCGTCTTGCATTTCCTATTGTCGAGACGTACGTGAAGAATACTTGGGCAAAATATGGGCTTGAACGTGTTATGCTCAAGAATGGATTTTTCTTTTTTCAATTCTCGACTTCACATGGGATGGAACAAGTACTTGCTAATGGTCCATGGTTAATAAGAATGGTGCCTATTATTTTAAACACTTGGACCCCAAATACTAAACTTATCAAGGATGAGATTACGCGTGCTCCTGTATGGGTGAAATTGCATAATATTCCTATTGCTGCATATACAGAAGTCGGGTTGAGTCTTATTTCCACCAAGATAGGGCGTCCTATTATGCTTGATTCGTTTTCAAGTACCATGTGTCTTAAATCGTGGGGACAAGCAGACTATGCAAGGGCCTTAATTGAGGTGTCTTCTGCTATGCCGTTAAGAGATTCTTTGGTTGTGGCTGTTCCTTTCTTAGATGGTTCTGGCCACTCAATGGAAACAATTAATATTGAGTATGAATGGCAGCCCCCTCGTTGTTCAACATGCAAAATTTTTGGTCATCATGATAACCAATGTCCTAAGCTACCAAAAGAGACTATTTCAGTACAGGTTGATGATGATGGTTTTGAGGAGGTCAAAACTAAGAAAGGTAAGGGCAAACAACATAGCACTACTGGTGCTCGCCCTATTGGAGGGGTGAGACTAACTAAACCTAAGCCTAAATATTACTATCGTCCTATCATCAAACCTTCTAATACTAATGAGGCATCTACTTCGCAAACCAAGGATGATGAAAAGGCTACTACAACTGAAGTAGACCCAAGTGATTGTAATGAGAATGCTCCTACACTGCCAAAGAAGTATCATTCTGATGATCTTAGTTTCATGTCACTTAAGAATTCTTTTGATGTCTTTAATCAGGATGATGTTTTGGAGTTAGCCAATGATGAAACAATGAAAGTCACCAATGATGTTGGAACTTGTACTGGTGATTTGGATGATGAGGAAGTGGAAAATATAATGGATGAATCGGCCCAATTTATGGAACAGAAACATAACCGGTTGGACAAAGAGGGGGCAAGCACTCCCTATGTTGAGGGTCCTCATGTATAGTATCGCTTCTTGGAACATCAGGGGTATGAACCTTTCCCCAAAACAAAATGAGGTTCGTCAAGTTATTAATGATAATAATCTTTCTGTTTGTGCTATTTTGGAATCGCATGTGGCGAAATCTCGATTGGATTTGTTGTGCTCCAAGGTATTTCGTTACTGGCATTGGGTGTCTAATGGTTTGTTTTGCTTCAAAGGCTCTCGCATTATTTTGGGTTGGAATCCGGATGATGTTGATGTTAATATTATTACTCAGGATGATCAAGTAATGCATACGCGTATATGGTTTAAGGCTGATAAAAAGAAGCTCTTTTGCTCTTTTATCTATGCTAACAATCGTTATGTTCATCATAGACCTCTTTGGTATAATCTTAGTATGCATAAAGCTTATGTTAGAGGGAGACCATGGTGCTTACTTGGTGATTTTAATGTCGCTCTTAATTTAGAAGATAAATCTGTCGGATCTTCTAACATTGATATTGCTATGAGGGAATTCAAGGATTGTGTGGAAGATATTGAGATTGTTGATGTGAATCAATCGGGTCTTCAGTTTACATGGAATCAAAAACCGTGTGGAGATAATGGTATTCTTAAGAAAATTGATAGAATAATGTCTAACATGGAGTTTATTGATAGTTATTCAGGGGCTCATGCTATTTTTCAACCTTATCGGATCTTGGATCATGCTCCAGCTGTTCTTAAGATTCCTATGATATCTCGGTATAAACCTAAGCCTTTCAAATTTTCTAATATCCTTGTGCATAATTCTAGATTTAAGGAGCAAGTCAAAGAATATTAGAATACGACCATTTCTGGATTCTATATGTTTAAGGTGGTCAAGAAGCTTAAGCTTTTAAAGAAACCTTTGCGTCAACTGTTATATAGGGAAGGCAATATTCATGAAAATGTTAAACGTTTAAGACACGAGCTCGACACTGTTCAGCGTGCGCTTGATTTGGATCCGTCCAATATTGAGATTCGTGAGGAAGAGGCTGCGTATCTTAAAGCCTTTAATGATGCTCTTATTATGGAAGAACGTTTCTTGAAGCAAAAAGCCAAGATTGAATGGTTACGGGTTGGTGATGCTAATAATGCGTATTTCCATAAAGTTGTGAAAGGTCGTAAAGCTAGAAGTCGCATTGAAGTTATTGCTAGTAATGATGGTTCTTTATTAGAAGGTGATCAGGTCCCTTTGGCATTTGTGAACCATTATACTTTCTTTCTTGGTCAACATGGCGAAACTGGTTTATTTTTATCTAATGACCTCTTCATTAATAAGCTTTCGTCTAATATGGCTGATGATATGGTTCGTGATGTGACGGATCAAGAGATTAAGAGTGCTATGTTTTCTATGGGTAATGATAAATCTCCGGGGCCTGATGGTTTTACGGCTGCTTTCTTTAAGGAAACTTGGGATATTGTGGGAGATGATGTCAGTAAAGCCATTCGTGAATTCTTCACCAATGGAACGCTCCTAAAAGAGTTAAATCATACCATTATCGCCCTAATTCCTAAGGTTGCTTCTCCTTCTCGTATAAATGATTATAGGCCTATCTCGTGCTGTAATGTGCTTTTTAAGTGCATAAGTAAAATTATTTCGGATCGTATAAAAGATAGCTTAACTTCTTTGGTTAGTTCTAATCAGTCTGCTTTTGTTCTGGGAAGACGGATATTGGATAATATTCTTCTTACACAAGAGCTTATGCATAATTATCATGTGGATCGTGGCCCCGCTAGATGTGCTTTTAAGGTGGATATTCAGAAAGCTTATGACACGGTTGATTGGACTTTCTTAAAAGAAGTGCTTATGGGTTTTGGGTTCCATCCTCGTATTATTGCTTGGATTATGGAGTGTGTTACTACTACTTCATTCTCGATCAGTATTAATGGTGTGTTGCATGGTTTCTTTAAGGGTAAACATGGTCTTCGGCAAGGTGATCCTATGTCACCCTATCTTTTTACCCTTGTTATGGAAGTTCTTACTCTTATGTTGCAACGTCGAGTCCGCGAGGTTGGTTCTTTCACTTATCACCGATATTGTGCTGAGTTAAACTTAATTAACTCAGGTTATTATGGACGCTTTAGATGAGTTTAAACTTGCTTCTGGTCTTGTTCCAAGCTCGCCTAAAAGTACGGCTTACTTTTGTAATGTTCTCAATCATGTCAAGCTTGCTATCCTCCAGGTCCTTCCGTTTGATGAAGGTATTCTTCCTGTTAAATATTTGGGTGTTCCTTTGATCTCCACAAGGCTTATTTATCGGGATTGTAAAGAGCTTGTTGAAAAAGTTCAAAATAGGATTAAGGATTGGAAAAATAAATCCCTCTCTTTTGCGTGTAGATTACAACTGATCCAATCGGTCCTTGCTTCTATGCACATATACTGGGCTTCAGTTTTTATTATACCTACCCGGATTATGCTGGATATTGAGCAAATGATGAGGGGTTTTCTGTGGTGTCAAGGTGATATGCGTAAGGGTAAGGCTATGGTTTCGTGGGAAGTGGTTTGTTTGCCAAAAAATGAAGGAGGTCTTGGGATTAGAAGGCTTGATCATTTTAATACTGCTCTTATAACTTCTCATATTTGGAGTATTATTACGCTAAAGGAATCTCTTTGGGTGAAATGAGTCCATGCTTACAAATTGAGGGGGCGAAATTTTTGGGATATTCCTCTTCGTGGTAATATGTCGTGGGGATGGAGGAAAATCCTACAGATTCGTCCCTGGGTTAGACAATTTATATGGTACAGATTCGTCCCCTTGTTTCTCTGGCGATTAATAGCAAAAAAAACAAACGAATCCTATTATTAATTAATTTCACCTTCTTTGATTCTTATGCTATCATGGGTCGGTGGTCTTTGTTTTAGATTCGTTTTTTGCTTTGTGGTTTAAGGGTTTCCAACTTATTATTGTGCTCCTTGTTGTTTATGCATGGTTGGATTTACTATATTCCCTATTTTTACATGATCGTGGGTCGGTGCTTGCTTATCTAATTTCACTTCCTGTCGTTTTCTGCATGGTTAATATCGCTTTTATTTTTGTATGTTATTATTATATTGGTACGATTGATAATGAGGGTCGGTTAGGAAGTACGAGGTTTATTTAATAACATCTTAGGGTTCGTTTCAATTTATTGATTGGTTTGTCGATTGTGGGATTGTCGTTTTTTGTTAGTCGGTTTTTTAGGGTTTTTTTCCGTTCGCTTGCAAGTTTTCTTTAGGGTTTCGTTTGCTGTTATGGATTCATCTAATATATCTTCCAAATCATCCACTGCTCCTAATTCGAATCTAATCTCTAATGCACCTATTTTAAAGTCTATCTTAAGAAATAAAGGTGCTGCTAATGTTATTAAGCCGCATGTTTCAGCTGCTGAATTATTATCATCTGTTGGGCAACATGAGGGTTTAGAGGAGGATTGGTTGAGGAGTGGTCTTGCTGCTAAGCTCAAGAGTGTTGATGGTCCGATTTTGAGTAGAGATGGTAAGGTTTTGAAACCTTATCGTGTGGTTAAATTCGCTGATCAAGATGTCTTGTCTACGGATCAGAATATGGAGGTTGGGAATGAGAAGAGTTCTAGTGGAATGACTAAGGCTGCCATGGGTGATGCAAATCAGGTTTCTAGTGTTAAACATGTTTCTATTGCAACTCAAGGGACTAGTACGAAGGATTCAAGTCAACCTAATGTTGTAAGTGCTAATATTGGTGATAATGGTAAGTCTTCTAATGCTGCTGGTTCACAACCAGCCCCTAAACTCTCATATGCTTCTATGTTTACTAATAAGAACACGTTCAAATCTGTTAACATTTGTGAATTACGTAATGAGGAACGTGTGGAAGGAGCTCATGTCACAATTCCTTTGAAAGAAATTAATGATGTTTCGGCCAGATTTGCTAACACTATTTACGGGTATTTTATTGGGAAACGACTTGCATTCCCTATTGTGGAGAATTATGTTAAGAATACATGGGCTAAATTTGGATTGGAACGTGTCATGTTAAATAATGGCTTCTTTTTATTTCAATTTTCCACTAAGGATGGAATGGATAAAGTGTTAGAGACTGGTCCGTGGTTGATTCGTTCTATTCCTATCTTTTTGAACATTTGGACGCCTAATATTAAGCTTACTAAGGAAGAGGTAACTTCAGCGCCCTTATGGGTGAAGTTACATAATGTGCCAATTGTTGCTTATACGGAGGTTGGATTGAGCTTGATTACGACTCAAATTGGTAAACCTATCATGTTGGATTCGTACACGAGTACTATGTGTGTTAAATCTTGGGGTCGGAATTCATATGCTCGTGCTCTTATTGAAGTGTCTTCTATTAACAAGTTAATGGATCATGTGGTTGTGGCAATTCCGTTTCCTAATGGTTTAGGTCATTCCTTGGAATGTATTGATATTGAATATGAATGGCAGCCCCTAGGTGTGATGTGTGTAAAATTTTTGATCATGATGATGCTGCTTGCCCTAGGAAGGTTAAGCAATCGAATGTGAAGTCTACTGTTGATGATGAGGGTTTTATGGAAGTTACTAAGCGTAAGGGTAAGGGTAAGGTGCCAACTCATGAGAAGGTTATTGATGGTGTTCGTTTTGCTAAACCTAAGGTTACTTTTAACTACCGTTGGCAGCCGGTTTCTAAAACTAAAGGTGGGTCTGATGGAGCGTCGTCTTCAAAGGGTAATAGTACTTATAAGGAACCTACTGTTCCTAAGGAAGGTGTGGAGAATGGTGCTTCTTCTTTAAAGGATCAAGGTATTAATAATGATATGAATGTGGAAGCTGGTCTTAATTCATTGGATAATCAAGTTAATTGTGATGTTCCAGCCTCTTCTAAGTATATTCATGATGATTTAAGTGATATTATCACTAACAATTCTTTTGGAGCTCTAAGTGGTGATGTGACCAGTTCTGAATTCAGGTTTGAAGAGGATTCATCTCAAGAGAAGAAAGGAGTTCATGTTGTGGATAGTGATACGGATACTGAGGTTGATGAGTATATTGAATGTGGTAAGCGAAACACGGTCACAAGTAATAAAAAGGAAGCAAGCACTTCCTCTAGTGATGTTCCTCATGTATAGTATCGCTTCTTGGAATATAAGGGGAATGAACCAATCCCCTAAACAAAATGAGGTTCGACAAGTTATTTATGAGAATAAACTTTCTGTTTGTGCTATTCTTGAATCTCATGTTGCTTGTTCTCAGTTGGAAGGGCTTTGTAAGAAGGTTTTTAGGAGTTGGAATTGGACTTCTAATGGTCAATTGTGTTCTAAAGGTTCTCGCATCGTTTTGGGCTGGAATCAAGAGGATGTTGATTTAACCGTGATTACTATGGATGATCAAGTTATACATACATGTATTCGGTTTAAAATTGATAAGAAAGAGCTGTTTTGTTCTTTTATATATATGCTCATAACCGTTATACTCATAGGCATCCTCTTTGGCAGAATTTAATGGTTCATAAGCAATATGTTAGGAACCGTGCTTGGTGTCTTCTAGGTGACTTTAATTCGGCGCTGAATTTAGAAGATAACGTGGAGGGTTCTTCTAATATATTGCTATGAGGGAGTTCAAGGAGTGTGTTTATGAGATTGAGGTTTTTGATGTAAATCGTTCTGGTTTGCAATTCACTTGGAATCAAAAACCAAGAGGGGAGGATGGTACTCTAAAAAAGATTGATCGTATTATGGCTAATCTTGAATGTACAGATGGTTTTGTTGGTATTCATGCCATATTTCAGCCTTACCGTATTTCTGACCACTCCCCGGCTATTCTTACTATTCCTACATCCCATAAGTTTAAACCGAGACCATTTAAGTTTTATAATGTCCTGGTTCAGAATCCTCGGTTTAAATTGCAAGTTAAGGAGTGTTGGAATGTGTCTACAAGTGGTTATTACATGTACCAAGTTGTGACTAAACTTAAGTCGTTGAAGAAGCTGCTTCGTAAGATGCTTTTTAATGAAGGGAATATCCATGACAAGGTCATTAGACTTCGTCATGAGTTAGATACTGTTCAACGTGCTCTTGATGTAGATCCATTTAATGTTTCTATTCGGGAAGAGGAGGCATGCTATCTTAATGCGTATAATGATGCTATTTTGTTAGAGGAGCAGTTCCTTAAGCAAAAATCAAAGGTTGAATGGCTCCGAGTTGGGGATTCTAACTCGGCTTATTTTCATAAGGTGGTAAAGAGCCGAAAAGCGAGAAGTCGAATTGATGTGATCAGCAATAGTGATGGGGTTCGGTTTGATGGAGAGAAGGTCCCTAATGCTTTCGTTAGTCATTATGCTTCTTTCCTTGGTCAAGAGGGGTATACAGTTCCGTTTGATAACCATGATCTGTTTATGTCTACTCTTGATCCGATAGTTGCTGAGGAGAGATGGTTCGGGATGTTTCTATGCAAGAAGTTAAGGATGCTTTATTTTCTATGGGGGATGACAAATCTCCTGGTCCGGATGGGTATACGGCGGCTTTCTTTAAAGGAGCCTGGGATATTGTGTCTTCGGATGTTACTAAGGCGATTCAGGAATTCTTTACTAATGGTAAGCTTTTGAAGGAAGTGAACCATACTATTATTGCTCTTCTTCCTAAGATTACTTCTCCAACTCGGATTAATGACTTTAGGCCTATTTCTTGCTGCAATGTATTATTTAAACGTATTAGCAAGATTATTGCTAACCGCATCAAGAATAGTTTAACATCCTTAGTTAGCTTGAACCAATCAGCTTTTGTTCCGGGTAGGAGGATTTCGGATAATATTTTACTAACTCAGGAGCTTATGCATAATTATCATGTTGATCGGGGTCCGGCGAGATGTGCTTTTAAAGTGGATATTCAGAAGGCTTATGATACGGTTGATTGGAACTTTTTGCGGCAAATTCTGATTGGTTTTGGTTTCCACAACCATATGATTGGTTGGATTATGGAATGTGTGACATCGGCTTCTTTTTCTATTAGTGTTAACGGTAATCTGCATGGTTATTTTAAGGGAAAGAGGGGTCTTCGGCAAGGTGATCCGTTGTCGCCTTATCTATTTACCCTTGTCATGGAGGTTCTTACTCTTATTTTACGGAAGCGGGTTCGCAATTCTGAGCTATTTACATTTCATCATCATTGCTCTACCTTAATATCATTAATCTTTGCTTTGCTGATGATCTATTTCTCTTTGCTCATGGTGACGTTGAATCGGCTAGAGTTATTATGGAGGCGTTGGACGAGTTTAAGCAAGTTTCTGGTCTAACCCCGAGTTTGCCTAAGAGCACGGCTTATTTTTGTAATGTTCGTAACCATGTCAAGCTTGCCATTTTACAGGTGATTCCGTTTGTTGAGGGTAGCCTTCCAGTTAAGTATTTGGGCGTTCCTTTGGTTACTACTAGGCTGATCTTTAGAGACTGTAAGGAGTTGGTTGAGAGGTTGTCTAATCGTATTAATGATTGGAAGAATAAATCCCTCTCTTTTGCTGGAAGGCTTCAACTTATTCAGTCTGTGCTATCTTCTATGCATATTTACTGGGCTTCGGTTTTTATCCTTCCTTCCCGTATTATCCATGATCTTGAGCAGCTTATGAGGGGTTTTTTGTGGGGTAAGGGTGAGGGGCAGAAGGCTAAATCTAAAGTTGCATGGGAGGTGGTTTGTCTTCCTAGGCAGGAAGGTGGGCTTGGGATTAGGAGGTTGGATACGTTTAATAGTGCGCTGATCACTACCCATATTTGGAGTATTGTTACTGGTAAGGAGTCCCTATGGGTTAGATGGATTCATTCTCATAAGCTTAGGGGGCGTAATTTCTGGGATATCCCATGTCGTGGTAATATGACATGGAGTTGGCGTAAAATCCTTCAGCTTAGATCCCTTGTTCGAAAATTTATATGGTATAAATTAGGGGATGGCTCTAAGGCTTCAGCATGGTTTGATTCTTGGTGTTTGCTAAGTCCTATATCTCGTATTGTTTCTCCTCGTGATATTCACCGGGCTGGTTTTAATTCTAATTCTACTGTTCGGGAGATCATTACTTCTAATGGGTGGGCTTGGCCTAATGATTGGATGGTTCATTACCCTGCTCTTGGTTCTATATCAGTTCCTCAATTGGTTGATCACATGGCTGATTCTTTAGGGTGGCGTTCTAATGATGGGGTGTTTCGTCCATTTCGGTTTCTTTGGTTTGGGAGTGTATTAGGCCGTGTGATATTAACGTTGATTGGTATCACCTGGTGTGGTTTTCTCATCGGATTCCGAGGCATGCCTTTCACTTGTGGTTAGTTATAAAGAGGTGGTTGCGGACTCAAGATATGTTAAGGCGTCAAAATACTTCAGACGAGGATCCGTTGTTGTGTCCTCTTTGTAAGACGCAATCTGATTCTCATGATCACCTTTTCTTTTCGTGTTCGTATTCTATGCAGATTTGGAATTCATTGAAGATGTTTGCTGGTTTTAGCTCCTTGCCTTCTTCGTTGGATGCTATTGTTAGTCCTCTTATTGTGTCGGCAAAGTCGAGGTCTGTTCGGAGTGTTGTTTCTAAGCTCATGTTTGCTGCCACGACGTACTTTATATGGCAAGAAAGAAACAGCCGGCTTTTTAAGAAGCAAATTAGATCAGAAGCTCAAGTTGTTGATTTAATCAAGTCCACGGTTCGGTTGAAGCTTCTCACATGCAGGTTTAAGGAGACGGCGAATGTGATTGATCTCATTCGTGTGTGGAAGTTGCCCTATTCTCTTATGCATACATGATGTCGAATTTTTCTATGGAGTTGTGGCATATGCCGGTTGATACGGTCTCTTTGGAAGTTGCTTGGGGCATGGTGGATTGTTTTTTGGAGATCCAATTGAGAGATGTTCTCTTTGTTCCTTACTCCAAGGTTTTCCATTCATACTTAATTGCTGAGGGGTGTATGGTCATCAATTCACCATGGTTTTTTTCTTATTGGATTCCAAAGAATTGGCTAGCCCACAAGTATATGGATTGTGGTAAAGGCAGTGGAATTCCATATTTGGTTCTCAGTTCACCAAAGGTGATTTTTTCACCTAAAGAATTGGCTAGTTCTGAGCAAACGGCTACAGGTAAAGACATATCAAATTCATTTATAGTTTCTGATTTGCTAATAAATCAGATGGTTATCAAGTGTACCATAGTTTTCGAGCTTAAACATTTGGCTAGTCCTGAGCAAACGGCTACAGGTAAAGACAACTCAAATCCGTTTATAGTTTCTGATTTGCTAATAAATCAGATGGTTATCAAGTTTACCATAGTTCTCGAACTTAAACATTTGGCTACTCCAGTAGTGATGGCTATTGGTAAAGAGACATCAAATCCATTATTTTCAATGATTCACCTCTCACAGAAGTTTACACACCTGGAAGTGATGAGGATAGTTTGTAACGAATATGATTTGATGTACTCTTGGTCATTTGTTGCTGCAAAGAAATGGTGCTCTTCAAGGTGGTGCCATTCATGGAGTTTGGCTGTTTGGTTTTTTGATGTTGCTGGTTGGAAGCGGGACGCTCTCTGGATTCAAGATTCTTCTTGGTTTTATTCCTAGTTAGTTGCTTGTGATGTTTAGCTTGGGTTGTTGTGCTTATGGCCTGTCATAAGCACTAGTTTTTTCAAGTTTTTGCTTGAGGTTAATGTGGCATTTCAGCCACATTCCATTTGTACTTAACTTATTTTTTGGTTATATATATTTTCCGGGGTAATCCCCTTTACCCAAAAAAAAGATTGGTCCTGGAGATGTGGCCTCGGCCTGGTTTGATCATTGGTGTTCTTTAAGCCCTATTTCGCAATATGTTTCTAATCGAGATATTCATAGGGCTAGCTTTGAGCTTTCGACTACTGTTAAGGGTATTATTGTTAATGATTCGTGGGCTTGGCCTGATGATTGGCGTTCGAAATACCCTATCTTGTTTTCTATACATCCTCCTAATCTTATTCCTGATTCGGTGGATCGGCTTATTTGGAAAACTTCGGATGGAATTGTTAGTGATTTTTCTGTTGCTACAGCTTGGGAGTGTATTAGACCAAGAGGTGTGGAGATTCCTTGGTTTAGTGTTGTGTGGTTCTCCCATTGCATCCCCCATCATGCGTTTCATATGTGGTTGGTTACTAATCGCAAATTGAAGACCCAAGATATGCTGAGGCAATGGATTGTTAGTAGCAATACTAACTTAAACCTGCTTCAGTGTCCATTGTATGGAATGCAACCTGATTCCCATGACCACCTTTTCTTTGAATGTTTTTTCTCTTTGCAGGTTTGGTACCAGGTTAAGCGTTTGGCTGGTTTGTCCCATGTTCCGGATTCTCTCCCTTTGATTGTGGATTCTATTATTCCTATGTCTAAGAAGAGATCGGCTAGAAGTGTTATTGCCAAGTTGATTTTTGCGGCTGCTTCGTATTTCATTTGGCAAGAGCGGAATTACCGTCTTTTCAAGAACCAGAAGAGATCTAAAGATCAAGTTGTTGATGTTATCAAGTCTACCGTTCGTCTTAAGCTTCTTACATGCAGATTTAAAAAGACGACGCAAGTGGAGGCTTTTTTACATCTTTGGAAGTTGCCCAAGTCCCTCATCCGGATCCCTAGTTGATGTATTGTCTATTTCATAGTGATCTGATGGATTGGAGTTCATTGAGGTATTTGAGGTTGTGTGCTGATTTCTTGGAAGTGAATGGTTCTTATCGGGAGTGCCAATTGAGAGCTGTTCTCTTTTTTCCTTCTCCAGGGTTTTTCCCTCAGGGTTTTTTTCTTGGGAAGGTTTTTTTAAGGAGGCAGTCTTTTTTGGCTCATCTTTCTTCCGGTAAGATGGGGATGGGTCGTTTTGGTGATATGTGTACTTTGAAGTGGTTTTTCCCCATTGGTTTTCTTTTTTTTGGGTAAAGGGGAGTAATCCTGCACCCGGTAAAATACATTAATCAAAAACGTTTAAGTACAATGGAAGAGAGTGAGTCTCTCATCGAAGTCCCTAAGGACACTACCACTACCACTATATAAGAATGACATGCCATTCTTATAACTACCAGATCTAAATACAACTAACGATGACTAGCAATAAAAATACAATACATCACAACTCAAATAAAATTGAAGTCTTCTTAGTCATCCAGCGATCCAGATCATAAACATGCGAACATCCAGCTTCAACCAATTGCGTCTTCTATTAGTATTATGCATGGCATAATCTAATAACCTAATAAGAGTGACTTCCGTAGCAATTAAATTTGAAGCATAAACATGGTCTAAGCGACCCAACCTCCAGCATATCCGAGCTTGAACCAATCTTCCAACAAATCCGAGTGACACACAAGAAGACTACCATGATCAAGTCAATGCAAATACCCTAGCAATGAACCATTGCAACATAACATCCACATAGAGTACCAATGAACCATTAGATAAGCATTCAGTCCGGATTCAAGGAATCAAAAGATACCCATCACTACTACCCATCATGCAGCAAATTCTTGACATAATCAAACAGTAACATCAACAAAAATAACCAATATGTAAAGAATTAGCCATAAACAGACATAGGGTTAAAAACCCTAACTAATCAGCCACCATATGATCCGTACAATACTCCAACCGTAGCAACAATAAATGACATAATAAGGAGCAGAAATCGAACCAGGTTGCTATAATCATAGGGATTAACCCTAACTTCCAATACCATAACAATCCAAGAGATTAGAGTAAACCCTAACCTTCGAATCAGCATATTACGAACCATACAAATAAGCCAATCCAATCTTCAAAGTCTAATCGTAATATGCAACTTCAATCACAAACCCAGCGACATAATGAATCAAACACAGGCAAGTGAACGAAGGATAGTTTTTGAACAAGAATACCATCAAACTTGACTTGCATCTCTCTAAAACCCACATAAATCCTTAGAACGTCAATAGTGGCTCAAACACACGACCAGGATAGCGTAGATATCCACACACAGACCAAACTCACGATCAGCAGCACATGCACCAACATGTCAAAAACCACAACCCCTTGCCAAGGTTGACATTCAGTAAATCAACCAGATCCATAATCACCAACAAGTACAACATATGAAACCCTAAATAACTAGGGATTCGTTCACAATAAGCGCTTCACAACCCAATAGAACGCACCATGTAAAATGTAATCGATCTATATAAAACAAATCGACTGGAATTAAATACAGAAACATGCCACGATCACCAGCAAGAAGATCGTATAAGATAAACCCATGAATAATAACGATCGAACCAAAACAGCATAACCCAAAGAAAAAGAATAAAAGATCGACCAAAGAATAAACCTTATGCATATGATCGATCTTACCCAACCCATAGATATAACAATGATAGCATATGTCCAACGAAACCCTCTGATCATCCAAGTAATATAGAAACGATTTAAAGAACAATTAAACCGACTAAAGAATTGATGTGGAACAAGGAATACGATCAGATATATGGAGCGAATTTGGAAACCCTAAGATAGTACGATAATCCCAAACCGACTAGAACAAATTTAAAGCTAAGATCTGATTTAAGAAGTGTAAACACGAATGTTTAAACACCAATTAAGATCAAATCATTAACAGAAAACGAGTTCTAGGGAACGATTTAGGAAGATCGATTGATCAGATAAGCATGTTTAGGGTTTCGCAAATTCGCCCACACCTAGAGAGAATATTAGGGTTTGTTTCTACATTCCCCATTTGTTTTCTTGTTAAAGTTTATTTCTAGTTTGCTCGTTTCTGTGGCCTGTCACAAAAGAGCTTGAGGTTAGTGGTTGGTTCAAGCTTTGTCTTGAGGTTAATGTGGCATCTCAGTCACATTCCATTGTACTCTATTGTAATGTTGTTGTGATTTATATATTTTACCAGGGTGAATCCCTTTACCCAAAAAAAAAATCTTCTTTCACGAAGCTTACTCGGCTTAACCTTTTTGATTTTACAAAAAGGGAGAGAAGAGAAATGTAAACTCTATAATACTTGTCTAAAAACAAATTTTAGATCTATTGAGTTTAAGGTTTTGTAATAATCAAAAAGGGGGAGATTGTTGACATAAATAATGCCTAAAAACATTATTAACATATTATCAATATCTCTATGTTTTGATTATTACAAAATATAAACTCATAGAACTAAAACTTGTGACATAAACAAGTATTTAGTGATTAACATTCTCTTTACATCCAATGAATAAACAAAGTGTTTAGTGCAATTTATGATCAAAGGAAAACTTAATTAAGTATTACAAAGTTTATAAACATATTATTTATTTTTGAAAAACACTTTTGGTAATAAAGAAAAATGTTTTATTCATACTAAATATATGAATTCAAATTTTTAACCAAAATCAGTTAGTTTTTCACCAAATAAACTTTCCCCACTAAAAAACAAAAAATCTGGCCGTTACAGCTGGGCGGCCCCCTTAATTATAAAGGGCGGTCCCCTTAATTTTAAGGGGGCCGACCTTGATTTAAGGGGACCGGCCACGCTCCTTTGTCAGAATCTATTGCCTATAAATACCAACTTAAATCTGGAATTTTTCTCACCTTTTGCACTTCTAAACTTTCTGTTCTAGATCTCCATTTCCAATCTCTTAATCCTTTGATCATACATTCTTAAATCTTTGTTTCAAAGTGATCCAAACATCATCCTATCAAGTGCAAGAGAAGAATACTTCTATCCCTCAAGACAAGAAGTATTACAACTTGTTCTGATATCCACATCTAAGTTGTTAGAGCATCATCATTGTATTTAACTCATTGTGTGATTAGTTGTGAATATTTGTTAGAAGATAGTTTAGTTGGATATATATATATAGTGTGATTCGTTAGTAGTTAGTTGTGAAGAAAATTGGTGTGTAGAAGATAGGTGTAAAGAAGATTGGTGTGTAGAAGATAGGTGTGAAGACGATAGGTGTGAAGAAGATTGGTGTGTAGGAGATAGGTGTGAATAAGTGGTGTGATTAAGTAGTGAATAGGTGTGAAATAGTTGTGTAGAAGGTGTGAATAAGTTGTGACGTAGTTGTGGTGTGTAAATTGGTGTGTAAGGTTTTCTCCGCCATAAGGGAGCTCGTTGACATAGTGAAGAAAACTCCCGCGTTAGGTGCTCGGGGAGTGGAGTAGGGCAAGGAATGTGACCTTGTAGCCGAACCACTATAAATCTCTTGTCTCGCGGTTCGATCTTTCCAACTCTCATCTATTTCTTTGCTTGCATTATTATTGCTTTATCGTACATATTTATTTATTTTTATTTATTTTTTTTTGGGTAAAAGGTCTACGACCTGGCAAATATATTATCCAAAAAAACATTGAAGTACAATGGAATGTGGCTAAAGTACCACATTAACCTCAAGCACAGGCGCTTGATAAACACAACTGCTAAGCAGTAAAACAAATATGCACAACATGTGCAGCTAACCAAACCAACATGCTAAACAAAGCAACTAAACAGCAAAAACACAAAAATCAAATAGAAACTATTTCTTCTTGCGTCCTTGCACCTGGAAATCTCTTGGAGAACCGTTCTTGGATTTGGAATAATATGCAATATCTTCATAGTTCTCATAGACTTCATCTTCAAGTAGCTCAACTTCAACTTCTTCAGCAAATGTAACCCTTTTCATAGGACTCTGCACTACATCAGGTGTAGTAAACGAGCTAGACGAATGAAATTCAGAATAGGCCACACTAGTAGAAGCACCATCATTAAGGGAACCATGTTCCCGTAAACCATCTGTATCCACATATACCGGTTGCTCAAATTGTGAACGTCCACCCTCCACAACTGCAGCAGCCCCTAAATCACACTTCAAAGCACCATTAGATGTACCACTCGAATTAGAATCAACATTAGAAGACTTAGGAACAGCCCCCTCCTTATTTTGTACTTTCCGATTCTTCTTCTTGGTAGCCGGTTTAGAAACAGGTTGGTAAATAAGATTTGGCTTCGTAGAAGCCTCCATAACCCCTTTCTTACCCATATCATAAGTATGACCAGCCTTTGTAGAGTGAACCTTACCCTTTACCTCATTATCTTGTTGAGTCGAATCCTTAGTAACCCGCTTACGCCTAAGAGGACATACATGATCATCATGATTGAAACAAACACACTTAGAACACCAAGATGGCCACCATTCATACTCAACTTCAAGAACTTCCATGTAATGACCCTTACCCTTAGGTAAAGGAATTTCAACCTCAATTGATTCCAAAACATCTAAATCAGCCGATAACTCAATAAGTACCCGAGCATATGAATAACGTCCCCAAGGGTTCTTACACATATCATTAGTACCTGCATCAAACCGAATGATCCGGCCCAACTGTTTTGCAATCAAACTTATACCAGCTTTAGAGTATACGACGGATGGTATATCATGTATGCATACCCAAACCGGTACCTTAGTAATCTTCTCCTTCTCAAGCCTCATATTAGGCACCCAAACATGTAAGAATAAAGGCATTGATCTAATAAACCAAGGACCACCAGTAAGAACTTTATTCATACCTTCGAGTGACGAGAACTTGAAAATAAAGAAACCATTCCGCAGTATAACATGTTCAAAGCCGAACCTACCCCAAGCATGCTTGACATAATCTTCCACAATAGGAAATGCAATTCTTTGACCGATGAAATAACCGTACAATGAATTAGTAAGTTTAGTACACATATCATCCACAACAGCCAAAGGAATAACAACTCTTGAACCCGACCTAGTAGCTTCATCAACTCCACCAGATTTTGAATCACTAGTTACATTAGGCCCACAAGAACCTCCAACACTACTCCCATCAGCTAGCCTTTCTCCCTTTTCCTTTACCGAACTAACCATTGTAACCCCCAACGAATCAGATGCTACAGTATTAGTAGACTCAGGAACACCCGGATTAGAACTAGCCAAACATACCTTTTGTT
The DNA here is from genome assembly GCA_030686995.1 of Artemisia argyi. Taxonomy (NCBI): domain Eukaryota; kingdom Viridiplantae; phylum Streptophyta; class Magnoliopsida; order Asterales; family Asteraceae; genus Artemisia; species Artemisia argyi. Next base: position 102,355,660 of record CM060682.1, read on the forward strand.
GTAAATCAACATTAGGAGAAACAACAATGGAACCATGATCTTTAGGTAGAACAAAACTCCCCGTTTTTCCTTCCAAACCTACACTTTTCAACAAAGACTTCAATGGCATACTGGAATTATTAAGAAGCTTGCCATCAATATTCCCAATCCTAGTTGCCAGCCCCGTAGCCTTAGGAGGCTTATAAACAGCCTTAGGAGGCTCATTACCATTCAACCGACCAGTTTCCATATCTCTCTATAACCCACGTGTATCACAAAGAACCAACAGCAGCTAATGCTTAGCACTTGTACCACAAATGACCCACAACACCAAAACAAAGGATGCACTTACAATTCCAAACCCTAATTCAGGTAAGAATGAACACAAAACCCTTACCGAGTAATCTGTTGAGTTAAGCCCCTTAATACGCCATTAACAGAAATTGCAATCCTAGAAAAGGAGGGAATTGGAATGAGACCCTTGCGTAGCAGCAGCAGCTAATCAATCCAAGAATAATAAAATCGACCAAGTCGACTTCAAAAAAAGAATATTGGAATGATGAAAGCAAATCAGAGTTTTCAATACCCTAAATCGACCTGATTTAGAGGATATTGAAACCGACAATTATAATAAAAACAAACCGACTAGAATAAATTCTCAATCGTCCTTATAAAGGGTTAAGAGGATTCAGGATCGACTTAACAGATTTACAACAAGATAAGGATCAATTTTGAATGAAATCGGTTTAAATAAAACCCTAATCGCATGAACACCCCAACAATCCCTTTGGTACTGAATTGATCCACGATCCAAGATAACTAGAGACAAACAAAGAGTTTTAACCCTAATATATATTAGATCGCAGCAAGAATGAATAAGGAAGGGATAATTAGGATGGAAGTCGATTGGAAGATTAGGGTTTCCAGCAAAAACGATTTTTAATACCCTTCAAGATGTAACACCAAAATCAGAATCAAGATGAATTCGGCACCAATATTGATCAAACTAATGAATAAATCAATTAGCTTAAACAAATCGTTGAACAAATCACAAGATTTGGGCAGATATTGATGATTAAATCGATTTGGCAGCAAGGGGATAAAAATCGCCTAGAGAGAGTATTTTTAGGGTTTAATTTCTTATCGTACATATTTAGTGTTGTTCATATTGTGCATGACTTGATTTCATATAGCATCGAATCTATATTTTTGAAAACAAAGAAAATTTTCAAACAAACTCTTATAACAAATTAAAAAGACGTAAAACTATTCAACCCCCTTCTAGTTTTCTACAAGGTTGATGGCGTCAGAATTTTGTTCTTGACGCCGTCACCTTAGGAAATCTATATATAGTCTTTGTAATTTTCATTCAAAAGAGAGGAGAATTTTAGGGTCGACTTGAATAAACCCTAGCACGACTTTTACAGTATTTTCAAAGGTTTTCACCCCTTGAAACCTTTCATGTTCAATTAAGATAAGTATCCTTTCAATTCATTCAATATGTCTATGTGTTGTTTGAATATATCTTACGCTTGTCTTGATTTTAACATGCTAGGCTAGATCTCTTGTGTGTTTGCTTAGATGTAATGAAACCTAGATGTTGATTATAGGTTGATTGCTTGTTTATAGTTGTAATGGATGAATGATTTCGATGTTAGGCTTAAGAAAACTGGCAGACTTCCATAGTGTAACTTGCTTGAACGTCTTAAGAAACATGAACCAATGCGTACTAGGTTTTTATGGTTGTATTTAATGCATGAGCGAATTCTAGTGATCCCATGTTAGGAGCTTCTTGCAGGCTCGACATAGGAGTGAAGTAGGAGCTTATAGAGTTGGGGAATTACGTACGCCACCCCACGATTGGTGTTATGGAATATAACCCGTCATCCACGCAACTGTAACAAACAATTAACCTGTAAAAGATATCTACGGAGTAGTAAGTAAACACAATTCTCCCATTTATTGTTCACATCACTAGTTTAATTAGCTTCATTTACATTTTTGTTATTTTAATTTGATTGCATCTTTAGTTATTGGGTTAGTTGATTAGCAACTAATTTCGCCCACTCTTCCAAAACCCGAGATTTTAATTGCTTTTATAAAAATATAAAAATACAAAAAGAATCATCCCTCACCTCTAGACCTAGTTTTTAGACTTTCTAATCCTAGCGACACTATTCCTGAGTTGAACGATCAATCCCCCGGTACTTGTCACTATACTATACTACAACGATCAGGTACACTGCCTGGTGGGGGTTGTAAGCTTCTCGAGATCCCTCGAGAGGTAAAGCCTGGTGCAATTACCACGCATCAAGTTTTTGGTATCGTTGCCGGGGAATAGTTATTGTCTAGGTTAGGATTTCTTTTTATTAGGTCTACTTGCTAGATTCCTTTCTAGTAAGATTTTATTTTACTTTTTAGGTTTTCTTTAGTCTATCTTATTTCTTCGTGCCTTTGTTCGTAATCTTTACCATCCGACATCATGGAAGGTGGTAACATCTTTGAACCCATCAACCCACCACAACAAGACCACCAACAAAACCCACCACTAGCAAACCAACCTCTTAGGCCCCGAACCCTAGGAGAGTATTCCCGACCTAGCCACCAAGGCTATCGAAACACCATTGAGCTCACCAAAGGACCCAATGTGTCCCCCTTGCGATCCGACACCATCCGGTTGGTGCATAGCGGATGTGCATTCCATGGACTTCATTCCGAAGATCCAAATCAACATCTCAAGGACTTACTTAAAATCGTAGATTCTATAGACCTTGATGTTACAACTAGAGAGACGACCCGATTACGCCTATTCCAATTCTCTCTACGTGATCAAGCTAGTCAATGGCTTGAACGTTTACCCGCGAGATCCATCACCTCATGGGATGATCTCACCACTCGTTTCCTTGCTCAATTTTTCCCACCTGGGAGAACTACTAAGCTTAGAAATGATATCTTGATGTTCCAACAATGTCAAGGCGAAATTCTATATGAAGCATGGACTCGTTTTAAGGACTTACTCCAAAAAGTCCCTCATCATGGCATAGATCTTTGGCTCCAAGTCCAAAACTTCTATGACCATATCGATCTCTCCACAAGGCGAACCATTGACCAATCGGCCGGTGGCAAGCAACGTGATCTAAGTGCGGAAGAATCATGGGAACTCATAGAAGATCTTGCTCTCTATGACAAAGAAAGTTGGAATGATCCCCGTGATTTGAACAAAACGGTCAAGGCGATATCTTTGCCTTTGAACAATTCTAGCACTCCCGACCGTAGGATCATGGAACTTGAGGACCAAGTCAAGTTTCTCATGAAATCTTACGAAGCTCTCCTTCAAGCCAAGTGAACAAAATCACTTCCTCATGCGAATTATGTAGTGGTCCCCATGACACTCGTGATTGCGTGGAACTCCCCGGAAAAGCTTTTGCGGACTACGCATCTTCGCGTACCGACGAAGCGGGAGATAAGTGGTACACTTTCAAACCCGAGCCAAACCCTTACGGTGATTCCTACAACCCTTCTTGGAAAAATCACCCGAACCTTAGGTGGAAACAAAACCAAAACAACTCTTCCAATCCGCCTAATCGTTACCAATCAAACGGTCCACCCTCCAACCGTACTTTCAACAACAATCCTTCTAATAACTATGGTAGTACCAACAATCTTGAAGGATTGATGTCCAAGTTTATGGCATCTCAAGAAGCTCGCATAGCTAAGTTTGAAACCAAATTCAATCAACAACAACTGGAGATGACCAATAAGATTGACAACTTGTTGAAGGCCCTCAACAACCAAGCATTGATTACACCTAGGAAGGACACTAGGGATCCCAATAGAGGAATCCAAATTAAGGACCTCTCGTCATCCAAACATGTCCACTTTGTTAATGTTGTCACCATTAAGCCAATAGATAAGGATATAGAAGAAAGTGACAAGGATGAAGTTGGGGTAGAAACCGAGACTAGGAATGAAATTAAGGAAGTTGAGGTTAATAAGGGAGAAAAGTTAGAGGTAGTAGAAAACGTAGAAGAGTACTTTGATAAGTTGCCCGCCAAGGAAGAACGGGAATATCACAAGGATTTATTCAATGATCCCGAGACACCATATATCCTTGGTTCACCCCTTATTAAAGTAGGTGATCCCTCTAACATCAACATACCATGAAACATTGGGCATATACATGTATGGAAAGCTTATATCGATCCTAGGTCTCCTATTGTCATGACTAGGACTTATTATAATTGGGTAATGAAGAAACAACTTGGTTATAGGATGATGCCCAATAAGAATTTGATAAGTAATTTTGTAGGTAGAGTGAAAGGATTGCATGTAATTGTAGGAAACTTCACTTATGAGACCGACTTTGTGATAGTGGAGGATACTATTCTGGTGATAGATGATTGCTTAAGTCAAGTAGTGTTTGGAAAACCGTTCGTTGAGGCCTTTAAGATGGGTTATGATCCGACTCTAGGGATAGTTAGATTCAAGGAAGATAAGGATGAGATTGCTTACCAAATGCCCTATAAGATTGAACAATACCGCCTCTTATCAAACATAGAAAAGGAACACAAACAAGCGGTTTACTATAGGAATGATGAGGATAGACGTAGAGGAGTAGAGTATGTTATGAATAAAATACTTGGTTTCTACAAAGAATCTTGCAGCTAGGTCCGGAATACAAAACTAATATAGGAGATAACCTAGAGGATGAGACCAAGGATGAAGTCACGTGATTGCCAATGACCTTGAGTCTAGCTACAAGACTCGTAAAATTCTCTCTAAGTGTGGGCGATTTTCTAACCCCCATTTCCTAAATCATTTTTTCTCAATTCGATCCTTGATCTCTTGTTTTCCTGATTCCTCTTGATTCTAGTGATTAACATTAGTGTTTATCATTGATTAATCTGGGTGGGTGATGTAAATCTTGATTTTTTGGGTCGAATTGGTGTAAAAAACGATTTAGGGTTTGTGAAACTTCAAATCGTTTTTCTCTTTTGTGAGGGTTTAGAAAATCGTTTTTGGTTTATCCCAAACTATTCTAATCGTTATTCATAAGTTTCTGCCTAACCAGATCTTGTGAATCATTTCTTTAGGGATTAATCTTATTTTTATAAATCATTTTTAGGGTTCTGATCATAACCGTCTTTATTCATTCTATCCCTAAATCGATTTTATGTTATCCCTAAATCGTTTTTTTAGGGATTTTTATCCCTAAATCACTGTTTAGGGTTCTTTTTGAACCGACTTGCTTATTGCTTATCTATAATCGGTTTTATTGATCCTTAATATCCCTTGATTGCTTTAAGTCGGTTTCTAACCTTCTTCTATATAAGGATCGATTACTTTAATCCCTTGCACATTGGTTGCATTATTGTGACGAAATCCAGCCTAGGGTTTTGTTTTTCTTAATGTGCTTTGGATTCTGATGCGTATTGGTATTGGATCTGACGCTGAACGTTTTCTAGACTCTTTTAGGGTTTAGATTATTTCAACTTGCAAGTAACTGGTGGTACGTTGCTGCTGCATGTCACGTGATTTTTTGGATGTTCATTTGATGAAAGTGGGTTTAGAGAGATGCAAGTCAAGTTTGAAGGTAATCTTGTTCAAAAACCTCTCTATCTATCACAGATCTGTATTTGATGTCCATTCTCATAGGTCGTGTGATTGATTCTATGGAAGTTAAGGGAAGTTAGGGTTTAACCCTATTGTATGTTACCAAGGGGAAGTCAAGATCAGCTTGTGAATGTTTATCTCATGGTTATATCACATGTGCTCTAATTCTGATTCGTTGAAGGTTTGTGGGACTATGAAGATGATTATGGAAGTTTGGACTACTATGAAGAATTGAAGACTCAAGTTTCTACTTGATTTGCAATTATTTTTTCTTTTATATTCGTTGTAGTTTATGTTCAATTATTAGTTATAAGCGTGGCCTGTCACACTTATATTGTAAGTTATAAGTATGGTGTTTCATTCCTATAGGTTAGTCTGTAAGTGTCCTAAGGGACTGAGATGAGGGAAGTCACTCTCATCCTTTGTACTTCAACGTTTTTTGGTGTAATGAATTTTGCCGGGGTGAATTAACCCTTTTACCCAAAAAAAAAGCTACAAGACTCGTAAATAAAGAAAAGCACTTCTTGGGAGGCAACCCATGCTTTGTGTGATTTTTATTTGTTTGATTGTCATTTGTTTCCATATGCATGCTTTATTTTTATTGTTGGTAGATCATGTTTCAAAACTTAAATGGTGAAAATACTTTATTTTGTCGTTTGGCTTTGTCTTAACTTCATCCAAAGGTATTTCGCAAAAGATAAGTGTAAGGGGAAACCCCAAATATGTTTTTAAGAAACAAAATTGATCATGATTCTCCACAATATTAAATGAACATGTATATTCGTATTTGTTATAGTCAAATGCTTGTATCGAGTCATAATGATGTTTTGCAGGATTTTCCAGGAAATAGGACATAAGTTTTCTAGAAATTTTCCGGAAACTTAATGTAAGAATTTCTGCAGGTCACTTCTGACGGCGTCAGGAAGAAATTCCTGACGGCGTCATGTGTAAGAATCCGGAAATTTCACTAGTTTTGTTTTTCTAACGGAGTCTTAAAGTTTTTGTTAAATCTTTAGTTTTATAAACTCCAGGAAATCTGCAAACATTCATTCCACAAGCATTATATCTTACATTGCTTTCTAGGATTTGTTAGCATATATAGATTGCCGCCGATTTTACGCGAGGTTGCCTTGTTTGTTTTCTCAGGTTTAACAGGTTATGTTTGACAAGAAGATGATTTATATTCTGGAAGGGAAGCTTTGATTGTTCATTTTCTTGGAGGAAGATCTAACCTTGTTACCGCACTATCCATACCGAGCGAATCAGGGGAGTATTTGATTTCATTCTTTTGCCTATTTCACTTTTACATTCTTTAATTGAACATTGGGGACAATGTTCATCCTAAGTGTAAGGGGAGGGTAAATGATGATACCTTATAGGATACACTTTCACTTGAGTTTGTTTGTTTGATGGTAGGTGTGTAATAAAACTATGAGAAATACTTGTTAGTGTAATTTTAGCGCCAAATTTAAAATTTTTTACAAGATTTAGGAGTGAAACTTTAGCCTTAACAAGCGTCTCATGGATAGGAGTCGTATGACTAGCACAAAACCGTACTATTAAGAAAATTTTTTTCACCCAAATATGTGAGGTTCGCCTTTAGATTTGATAGGAAAAGCATTTACTATTAGTGCTTATGAGTGTACCGGTAGCATTTAGATTCTAGAACTTGCGTTAGTGATGCATCCCGAGACCGCTAGTGAGACTACATTCGTGTAGTAGGATTTACTACATGATAAGAGGCATTAGGATCACCCATGTGTTTAAACCCCGTATCATAATTACTTGACCATTTAAGTCATATTACTTGGCTAGTTAAGTCAATTAATTTTTCCCACACCTTAGCGTTGTACTCATTTTTAGTACACGAAACCCCTAGTACACCCCTCCGAGCCTATCTTTTCGTTTCTAACTTTAAGCATCTTACTTAAAGGAAGAATTTGTTACACCCCACTTAAATGTACAACCAAATCGCCTTAGCCTTCCGTGTATGCACTCATCTTTAGTGCATTATTGTTACATGTTTAAACCCTTAGTTAATTATCTAATTGATTACATGGTTGCTAAGTTGAGTCATATCTTGTACATATTGTTTTGGGAATTGGGACTCATGGGTAAAGTACTTATGTTATGGAGTAATGGGGAAGAACATCATATATTACCCCCATATGTGCGTTAATCTTAAAAGTACTCCAAGTGTTTTGATTATCTTGATTCGAGTCATTAGATTAGTTTATTGTAAAGTATGTAAAAATTCCAGTGTAAGGGGAATGTACATTCCCTATGATGTATTATTTTGGATGGTAGGGTAAAAGTGTATGCAAAAAAAAAAAAAAAAAAAAAAAAAAAAAAAAAAAAAAATCGAAAAAAAATTAAGAAAAAGAAAAAAAATAGAAATAGAAAAGAGAAAAAACATACGGACTACCATCCCATTTCATTCTATGTTTATTTTATGTTTTTGTTATTTTTGATTTATTAGCTTAAGTCGAGTCTAGTCTTGGCTTAGCAACGCCATATTGTACATGTAATTAACCAAGATGATTAACTCGCCACCAGTAAAGATTGCCTATATCCAACAAAACCTTGTATTCCATATCCCTACACCTAACGTTATAACCCTTTAAAAGACCTCTTTGATAGTTTATCCTAGGTGCTTATGCCATGTGGTGGAGGTTTGATCCTTTCCCATGCCTATGGTAATCTATTTTGCTATGACAGGTAGTGAGAGATGTTTTCCATTTCCATATTGTGATATATACTTTATTACACCCGAGAGATGTAAGTATCTAAACACTATTTGTGAGGTGCTAGTGTATCACCTCCGTGCTTGTCTTTGGTCTTTAGTGGAACGATTATTTGTTGTAATTACTTTTATATTAGTGTTAAATGACCCCTAAATTGTATTTTGATTTGAATAAAAGCGCATTTGCTTGAGGACACGCAAATCTCAAGTGTAAGGGTATATGATGAGGCGAAAAATGATCTGTATTTAGAGGGTCATTTAAGCCCGGAATTGAATTTATTTGATCAAATATTGCCGTAAATCATTCCTTTTGTGATTTTAGGTACTTTTTGAGTGAATTCTGGAAAAGGAAGCATTTTGGACGTTTTTGGAGCATAAAAGTGAAGAAAACGGGAAAGTCTTAATTTTTCTTGCTGGGAACAGTACCTGATGGCGTCACAAGTTTCTTAATGACGGCGTCAAGAGGAAAAACAAGAGGTGAAGAGTATGGAGTCCATGACGGTTCAGATGACTTTTGCATTAGGACGTGATGGCGTCACCAAGGCCGTCAGGACCCCTTAACACATGATGGCCCAGAGGAATTAAGCTCTTGACTGCGTCAGATCTGGATCTAGGCAATCTGATTTTATTATAGGCGGCGGGTTGACGGCGTCAGAATTTTGTTCTTGACGCCATCACCTTAGGAAATCTATATATAGTCTTTGTAATTTTCATTCAAAAGAGAGGAGAATTTTAAGGTCGACTTGAATAAACCCTAGCACAACTTTTAAAGTATTTTCAAGGGTTTTCACCCCTTGAAACCTTTTATATTCAATTAAGATAAGTATCATTTCAATTCATTCAATATGTCTATGTGTTGTTTGAATATATCTTACGCTTGTCTTGATTTTAACATGCTAGGCTAGATCTCTTGTGTGTTTGCTTAGATGTAATGAAACCTAGATGTTGATTATAGGTTGATTGCTTGTTTATAGTTGTAATGGATGAATGATTTCGATGTTAGGCTTAAGAAAACTGGCAGACTTCCATAGTGTAACTTGCTTGAACGTCTTAAGAAACATGAACCAATACGTACTAGGTTTTTATGGTTGTATTTAATGCATGAGCGAATTCTAGTGATCCCATGTTAGGAGCTTCTTGTAGGCTCGACATAGGAGTGAAGTGGGAGCTTATACAGTTGGGGGAAGTACGTACGCCACCCCACGATTGGTATTAAGGAATATAACCCGTCATCCACGCAACTGTAACAAACAATTAACCTGTAAAAGATATCTAGGGAGTAGTGAAATCTAAGTAAACACAATTCTCCCATTTATTGTTCACATCACAAGTTTAATTAGCTTCATTTACATTTTTGTTATTTTAATTTGATTGCATCTTTAGTTATTAGGTTAGTTGATTAGCAACTAATTCCGCCCACTCTTCCAAAACCCGAGATTTTAATTGCTTTTATAAAAATATAAAAATACAAAAAGAATCATCCCTCACCTCTATGCCTAGTTTTTAGGCTTTCTAATCCTAGCGACACTATTCCTGAGTTGAACGATCAATCTGTAACCTCTCGTAAATTTCCCTTACGATTAGTAAATGTACACGAACAAATAAAACGATGTTATGATAATTTAACACCATTTTTACGGGTAACAATTTTTTTTTATGTTATGGCTTGATATTGGAACCACTACGATAACTGTGATTGACTGTTTTCCCAGGAACGATGCTTACACACACCTAGATACCTATAATTATTGCGAACTATAAATATATATAAACGTTTATATTTATAACAATACATTTCATCTAAATACCGTAAACTATTTTTATATTCCCCGAACCTACGAAACTTCCCGAGAACGCTCACTAATATTTTTGAACTTCGACACGATACTCGAAACACACCATGTGGGCCCCCAACACCCAATGGGCCACGGATACAATTTACACACCAAACGGACCAGTTTTCTTTCTTTTTTTTCTTTGGACCGACAAAAACCACAAGCCCACCAGGCCACAAGCCCAAACACACCTTGTTTATTTTCTCTTTTCTTTCTTTGTTTTCTGTCGCGACCACGCCCAAAACACCCCTATTTTCTTACGATTTCTACACATAACATGTATATGTTTTTAATTATCTCGTTTCCCCTTGTGCCCAAGAACCATGAACAATAAAACTTACACACTTTCTCACTCGTTTACTACCCCAGAAACAACCTAAGTGAAACACCAAACTTGTATTTGAAAGATAAGCTTAAACGTGGCATATTATTCCTTGTTGCCTCCCATGCTCCCCAATGACAAGTAAGCGAACACTATACACCTTGTGAGGAGTCAGGAATGTACATGGAACAATCTTACAAGATCTAAGCTATGTAAACTAACGATTGGACAAGAGGAGAGGCGTAACTATTCGCCTAACATGCACACACCAACACTTGTGATCTTAGCTTGTTTTTACCCTTCAAAACTCACTATAAAAGACCCCCATGCAAACTCAGAACGTCACATACACTCATACGTACCACATTTCACAAAAATAGTAACGAGAAGGAAGTTGTGGAGGACATACGGATTGCCAAGAGAACCACGACTCAAGTGAACCTAGGAGACCAAGCTTGGAGCCTCTTGAACCTTTGGTGGAACGTGAAGTGAACCACAAAGCCCTCGTACCATTACACGATCCTTACACGTCATTTTACACCACATTTTAGAGGTGAGGTGAGGCCTTGAAACCTTATTTCTATATATATATATATATATATATATATATATATATATATATATATATATATATATATATATATATATATATATATATTTATATATATATACGTACGTTTATGTTTGTGCACAAACACTTTATATCTATAACTCGTAAAGTATAAACACAACAAATATATTTTATGTATCGTACTATTACTTGGATAGGCCATTAACGAGAACCTCTAATAACTTTGAACTTATATTAACGTATACACAATAAAAATCACACGTTTCTAAGTCATGTTGGACCTATACGATTTTACTAAAACACTTAGTTTATTTTCAACTTTTATAGTTTTTACGTATTGAGTTTTGGCTTATACTTTGACCTCGCCATTTTAATATTCGACACATGACCATCTAATATTTTTGTACAAACTAATTATCTACCTAGTATACTAATGAGACTAATAAATAATGAGGCTTAACAACTTGATTTTGTCACTTGAACAAGCCTAAAGCAAAACGCTATTTCATAAGGTTTTTCAGGAAATAAAAACTATATATGGGCCGATAAGCCCAAAAAGCTAGTTTTAGCTTATTACGATAAGCTAGGTGTAAAAGCTTTTTTGAAACGTTATTAGGACTTAAAATGATGGACTTTGATAAACCCAATGTTCCCCCAAACCCTTTGGATCGAAAAACGTTAACGGGCCCTTAATTGGACTCGTTAAGCCCATTTTATGAAAAATAATGAAAATAAGCTAATAAGCTGTTAAAATAAGCTATTCTACACTTCCTGAGCTTATTGGAATAATAAAAATTGTTAAGTTTTGAATTTGGTAATTTTTGGACTAAATTTGCAAAATTTCGTTAACTAGGAACTAAAAGTGTCAAACGTGTAAACTTTGGGTAAAAAGTGTCAAAACAGTTTTCTAAAGGTATAAACTATTAATATTGAAACATGGGATTGAAAAATGTAAATATTGATATAATTGGACCTAAAACGTAAATATACATAACTTTGGACTAACGACGTAAATATTTTCCGTTAAGGGTAAAATGTGTAAAATTGAGAAACTTAAAGGATCAAATAGTATTATTGATTATTTTTAAATAATAAATTTTATATATAATTATATATATATATATATATATATATATATATATATATACATATATATATATATATATATATATATATATATATATATATATATATTGAAATAATAGAAATGATAAACGTAACTTTATATATATATATATATATATATATATATATATATATATATATATATATATATATATACGTATAAAATTTATATAACGATAATTAAATTTTAGACGATGAAACAATACGAAACCATGATCTATTTTATCTACGACGTAACACATCACCTATGCACATTATGGATTATTCGTAACTAATAATAAACGTTCGCAATAAAACAAGACTTAAAACTGAAACTTGCCAAATATTTTTGGTTGTGTGTGAAGCCGTTGCCTTGCATCATTGAGATTACGATTATTCTATTGTACTACTAAGGTGAGTTCATAGCCCACATTTAAGTTGTTTTTGTGGGGGGGGGGGGGGGGGGGGGATACATGCTCAAAAACCGAACACAAGTCTTTTCCTGATATTATTGTTGCTTAAGTAGCTATTGCCAAAAGTCACTCGATCATGAACCTTAATCACTTGAAGGGTGAACGTAAATAATTGTGAATAGATCTATTAGGGATTGACAATCCCCATTTGGTTGCTAGAGGAAAGTCATCAAATGCACTTTATTTGAATATCATAGGTTACTGGCAAATACCTATCTTGGGGGCTATTTATTTCACATCATTATTACGGATAATTTTGCTGTCTGTTAAATCGTTGAGTGTCATGAGCTTAAGGCAATAATGAACGTGATTTCTAACTTGTTTATTCGTATCTATATACAATAAACACCTATCTCTTGTGTTCAAACTCTTAATTACAAACCTATGAATTTCACTCAACTTTTGTTGACTTTTAGCATGTTTATCTCAGGTAACTAAATGGAATGGATAGCAAAGGCACGAAGTGGGCAAATTAAGAAACGTTTATTTTCTTTGAATAAAAACTTGTTGTTGAATAATGAAACCTCTTGGAAACATGAATATTTGGTATTTTAAATAAAGCTTAAAACAACTCATTTGAGTTGTTTTCTATAATTGTGACAAAGATCCATGATATAATACCCCAAAAGTCTTCCGCTGTCATTATAAGTCTTCCGCTGTATTGATCGATTTTGGGGGTGTTATAGATTGGCATCAGAGCTACGGTTATAGTGAACCAAGTGTTTTTGGAACATTGGACTATAACTACACTTTAAACGGGACAAATTTTTTTATAAAATACCATCCTACGCCATTCGTGCCTGAGCATTCCAATAATTGGTAAAAAGTATTATTTACTTTATAGCATTTTAAATTGATTATAATTATGCTTACATTTACTAATCGGGAAATTATTACAGTGTCATGTCTTTGAACACCCACCCTATCAGCTTGTCATCGAACTCAGGAACTGAAGATGTTACTTCAGCCTATGCTACCTCACCTATGCCTATGTCTCCTGCTACCGACAGATACATGCAAAGCCAGCAATTTCTGCCAGCATCTGACACAGAGGCTTCTCCTCTGGCATCATCTGGTCCGATTCGCCGATCTAGGCAAATTAGACAACTTCAGCCGTATGAAGCAAGTATTGTTGTACCAGCACCAGCTCTTGTCATACCACCTGAATCAGTTGTGCCACCACTACCTGCACCACCTGTGATACCACCACTACCTACTATCTTCTACAGCCAAACTACTACTGTGCCACTAACACCATCACCCATAGCATCTCCTCCACTAGCATCACCACCTGCACCTTACCGAAGTGTCCCAATATCACCTCACCAAAGGACTTACCCAATCCACCCAACCACCTCAGAATCTTGTGTTCACAAGCCAGTGGATGCTCGTAGATGGTCGTTCTTGTTGCCAATCATGCGATATTGGAGATCTCAAGAAGGAAAACCAACAACAAGGGAACTTGGGGAAAGTTCTTACTCCACCTCCCGAATTCTTCCAGTCACTGGGGAACCCATACATCACACCATACCATTGTTAGCTGCAAGAATGGTTCGCCACGAAGATCGAATTGATTCCATCGCTAGTATACTCAACAAGATTCCACATGAGCTTCTAGAAATTTTTGAAGATGATATGAACAGTCTCATAATTGGTCATCTTGCAATGGAAGATAAGGTTGAAAAGTTGGATTCTCTGTTTTGGGAGTCAATGGAATTCATAGGAGCACTATGTGGGGCTAACACTTCAACAGAAATAATGATGGGAACTTTAGACCGAGAACTTGAAAGGATCAACACTGAGAACCTACGCCTTAGGCAAGCCCTGCTAGAATCTCAAGAAAGGGAAAGGACTCGAGATCAAACCATGGAAACGATGTCCACTGCCATTCAAGAACTCCAAAACCGCCAAGACAAAGCCATAGGGAAACCATGAGACCATCGCCTTGTTAGTGAAATCAATGTCCTACCAATAAGAGAATCTTGTCGTGTTTTGTAAACATTTGCACAAGTACCAATAAGTGTTGCAACACCTTGACATTGATTTATGGAAATTTATTTTATCTTTATTTACGTTGCAAACTTTATACATTATATCGTAATGTAATAGTTCATGCAGGTCAAACTTATTTGTAATTCCTATGTGTGTCATTCCAACATACGATAATTATGACTTAAACCTTTTCAATGATCGAATCATTGTAACTACGACCTATATTTACTATTTATTACTCGATATGTATTTCAACGTGATAGGACTATTATAAATGTTCTAATGATATACCTTCTTTTATAATAGCAACATGGCTAGAACTAGGAGAACAACCACGACCGCCGCACCAACAAACCCTGAAGTTATGACCCCGGCAGCGATCCAGCAAGCAATTGCTGATGGTGTCAATGCCGTTTTAGCTGGACAAGCCCGTAATAGAGATGGAAATGCACCTGCACCCCGCTACTGCACTTATAAGGACTTTATAGCGTGCCAACCAACGTATTTTCAAAGGAACTGAAGGAGTGTCGGAATTAGCTCAATAGTTTGAAAGAAGTGAAACTGTTTTCCAAAGAAGTGGATGCTCAGAAAACAAAAAGGTAAGCTTCGCAACGGGAACACTGATGCAAGACGCTCTATCCTGGTGGAACTCTACCGTTCAAACACTAGGAGCAGAGGCAGCACATCAACTTACTTGGATTGAATTCAAGGCTAAAATACCAAAGAAGTATTGTCCCCGTTCTAAACTACGAAAACTCGAGGATGAGTTCCATGCCTTAATGGTGAAAGGCGTTGATTTGAGAAGTTACAATCGGAGATTTCAAGAACTCAAAGTACTATGCCCTACCATGGTACCCGATCATGAGAAGACATTAGAGAAATATGTCGAAGGACTCCCTAGGAGTATTGAAGGAAATGTCACCTCAGCAAACCCGCCAACCTTGGAAGCAGTAATGGAACTTGCTCAGAAACTTCTTGACCGAGAAGTGAAATACAATGAGCTTAAGAGGAAATTGGACGATAAGAGAACCACCCACCATCACAACAACAACCAACAAAGCAACAACAGTCATCACCACAACAACAACCACCGCAACAATAATCGAAACCACCAACAATATCACAACAATCGGAGCACTCAACAGCAGAATCAAAGACAAGAGAAACCCTGAGTCTATGCCGCCACGGAAGGTGTAGGGTACAACGGTCAGAAACCTCAATGCCAACGATGCAAACTTCATCACGAGGGTCGTTGTACCGTCCGGTGCGACAAATGTCGAAAGATCGGTCATCAAACCAGAAACTGTAGGATTCCGGCTACAGGAAGCAACACACAGATTGTATCACCCACTTGTTACGGATGCGGAGAAGTAGGACACATCCGGAGGAACTGCCCAAAAGGAGATGAACCAGCCAACGCCCAAGCTAGGGTATACCTACTCGGAGATGGAAACGGACCTGATGTAGTCACTGGTACATTTCTACTAAACCATCATAATGCTAGAGTATTGTTTGATTCGGGCGCCGATAAGAGTTTTATATCAGATACGTTTGCCCCTTTAGTTAATGTTACCCCCTCTAAGCTAAACACCACCTACGAAGTCGAAATGGCTGACGGGAATTTAATAGATACCAATACTATCATGAAAGATTGCACCCTAACCCTATCCGAAAAACCTTTTGCCATTGATCTTATGCCGGTTCAACTTGGTAGTTTTGATGCTATCGTCGGCATGGATTGGCTATCCCACCATCGTGCTAGGATTCACTGTGACGAAAAGGCCATCCATATACCACTCAAGGATGAAACACTCATTGTCCAGGGCGACAAAAGCAAACCTCGATATGGAATTATCTCATGTATGCGAGTGATAAAATACATGAAGGAAGGATGTCAAGTATTCATGGCTCAAGTTACGGAAAACAAGTCATCCGAGAAAGCAGCTCGATGACGTTCCTATCGTTAGGGATTTTCCTGAAGTATTCCCTGAAGAATTACCTGGTATTCCACCCGCACGTCAAGTAGAATTTCAGATTGAACTAGTGCCTAGAGCGGCACCAGTGGCTAAAGCACCTTATAGGCTAGCGCCATCTGAAATGGAAGAATTGTCAGAACAACTAAAGGAATTGTCGGAAAAGGGATTTATTTGACCAAGCTCATCACCTTGGGGAGCTCCAATTTTATTTTTTAAGAAGAAGGATGGATCCTTTCGAATGTTCATCGATTACCGGGAGTTGAATAAGCTTACGGTAAAGAATCGATACCCATTACCTCGAATTGATGATCTGTTTGATCAATTGCAAGGATCGAGTGTGTACATAAAAATTGATCTGAGATCGGGATATCATCAGCTAAGAGTTCGAGAAGAGGATATTCCGAAAACTGCATTCAGAACGCGCTATGGTCACTACGAGTTTCAAGTAATGCCGTTCGGTCTGACCAATGCACCAGCAATTTTCATGGATTTGATGAATCGAGTGTGCAAACCTTACTTGGATAAGTTTGTAATAGTATTCATTGACGATATTTTGATCTATTCTCGCAACAAGGAGGAACACGCGGAACATTTACGAATCATTCTAGAACTGCTCAAGAAAGAAGAACTGTACGCTAAGTTCTCCAAATGCGACTTTTGGATTAGCACCGTACAATTTTTAGGACACATCATAGATAGTCAAGGCATTCACGTAGACCCTGCAAAGATTGAGGCTGTAAAAGGTTGGTTGTCTCCTACAAACCCCACAGAGATACGTCAATTTTTAGGTCTCACAGGTTACTACCGAAGATTTATTGAAGGATTCTCCAAGATTGCAAAACCTTTGACTAAGCTAACCCAAAAGAACGAGAAGTACATCTGGGAAGAAAGGAAGAAGCAGCCTTCCATTTGTTAAAATGAAAGCTTTGTGAAGCTCCAATATTAGCCCTCCCAGAAGGAAATGAGGACTTTATAGTATATTGTGACGCATCTTATCATGGACTAGGAACAATTTTGATGCAAAGAAGCAAAGTGATAGCTTATGCATCTCGACAATTGAAGAAACATGAGGAAAACTACACGACTCATGACTTGGAGTTAGGAGCTGTAGTGTTTGCGCTCAAGTTATGGAGGCATGATAACGCTCAAAGTTAACATGTTTTTATAAGCGTTATTAGTGTTTTTGTGTATGTTATTTGGTTGTTTTTATATGCTTTTGCCACTAAATTGTATCAAAGTATGTTTTTGTAGCATATGTAGCCAAATGCAGGAAAAATGGAGAAAAAGTGAAGAAAATGAAATATACGCGATTACACGAAGATTCCTGAGCTCAAAAGTCCAATCTATGAAGTAATTCATATGAGAACCTAAGTTTTGACATCTCAAAGTTCCAAGTTCAGAAGTTAATCAAGTTTGGATAGTACATAAAGAACTATACAAGGAAAAGTCGAAGTCCAAAACTGCCAGGAATTCCCATCCGATCGGTTGGTGTGAAACAGATCGGATTGCCATAATAACTTTTCTCCATCCGATCGGTACCAACCCGCAACCGATCGGATGGCCACTACTGTATGTTTTTGCCAACTTTTGTGCACGAATCTTGGTCTTTTGTCCCATGGTTCTAGGCCCTTTTTAGTGTCTTATTGTCCAAGTTCAAGCATTTAAGTTCCTATATATACCAAGAGTGTTGGACAAGCCTATAAGGACCTCAAAAGTGCATAACTCAACACACCATTGAAGATACCATTTACTCTCATTACTACACACAATTATTATCATCTTCTAGCTCTCTAAGGAGGAAAATTCATGCAGAAAGAACCTGGAACTTTGGAGGACCAAGGAAGCAACATTTGGAATACGAAAATCTCAAGAAATCATCACCAACTCTTAGGTTATCAATACCTTGTCATTTGTTATCAATTTCAAAGCATTGTAAGACTTATAACCATGGATTCTTATGTTAAATATTCTGAGTTTATTTGCATGTTTGCCATGAGTGGCTAGTAATCTTTTTACACTTGTTTTGATGATGTTTTATACTTAGTGATAGTTATGATTGTGATAACATGTTTTAATTCAATTTCAAGTCAATCCTAAGAACCAATTGTACCTTAAGTTTCATCGTGACATTTGTTTAGCCAAGGTTAACTAATTGATAATAGTTTCAAAGGTCGAAAGATTTGTTATTACTCAACTAGTTATAATCATTTGTCTATGAATGATTGTTTTTCACCATATTTATTCTTGACTAAACAAAGAAACAAGAAGTATGATTATAATGAGAATTCTTTTATAACATCAAATCGGATTGTTTGTAAACCTTTAGTAGGACGAAAGTTTAAATGTTTACAAACGATTGTGACCTTTTTGTCTATAAAGAGGTTACCTTTTGTATTGACCATTTCCAAAGAGTATTTGATTGGTAATAAAAGTTTGTCTTGTGTTTAAGATATCCACCATACCTTATGAACCTTGGATAGATCTTGAATTGATTGGTTTACACCTAAAGCTTGTTTTTATGAAATAAAATCTTGACGAAGGTTTAACTTGTAGAAACAATAGATTAGATCACCATCTAATTATCTCAACCAACATGTTATCTAAAGTTATCACAATCATGTGTGTCATTAAGTAGAAAACTAGTCTAAACAAGTGTAGTTTTTAATTTATTGAATTTGCTTATTATCTTATTTGCGTACATTAGAGATTTACTTTTAGACTTATATTTTGATTCACTCACAAATCCCTGCGAACGATCCTGACTTACCATCATATCTTGCTATAACGGACGAGTACACTTGCTCGTATGTGTTGTTTCTAGATTTGGTAACTCATCCTTATAAATTTAAAACTTGCACTAACAAATAGCACATCAAGTTTTTGGCGCCGCTGCCGGGGATATTGATCGTGTTTCTTTAAGTTTTAAAAGTCCGTTTCTTTTCGTGTTCGTTTTCTAAAAAAAAAAAATCCGTAGCAACCAACCGATCGGATTCACTTCCAACCGATCGGTTTCCCACATTTTTATTTTTACCGTAGCGTCCATCCAATTGGTTTGGATCCCAACCGATTCGGATTGATTTTTTTTTCTGTTTTTATATTTTTTATTTTTCTTGTTCTTTTGTTTAGGTAATTGTCTCGATTATCTTGATAGTTGTATGAACACTCGTTCTACTACTAAAAAGCTTAGTACACCTTTATCCGATCCCGAAAGTTTGTTTCGTAAGAAGAGATCTTCAACTATTCTTAATTGGTTTGATAATCTTTCCGAAGAATACCCAATTTCTAATCTTTTTGAACCAATACCCATGGCTGACGATTTACCCATGTGGGCCGCCAATAGAACCGTAGCACCCATTCCTGGAGCTGCTATTGTTGTCGCCGACCTTGGTGAAAACTTTACCGTTAAAGGTCACCATCTTTCTATGATCAAAGACAGTCAATTTGATGGCCGTTCGCGGGCCGATCCGCATAAACACATTGCCGAATTCATTGAAAATTGTGGCATGTTTCGTTATGGAGACACTAATGTCGATGCTATCAAGCTCAAACTTTTTCCATCATCACTCGCCGGAGATGCCAAAGTATGGAATAACGAATTAACCCCAGGAACTATTAATACTTGGGAGGAGATGAGGCAAGCTTTTGTAAGCCGATTCTTTCCACCTGCCATGTATGATAGACTAATGGGAGAAATCCGTGCTTTTTCACAAAATCCTAATGAATCTCTTGTTGAAGCTTGGCTTCGCATGAAAGATTTGCTTCAAAGTTGTCATGGTCATAATTTAGGACGAGGAACAATAATCCAAATCTTTTATCATGGTCTTGATGAAGCATCTCAAGCAATCCTTGATGCCGGAGGAATTTTCCTTTACAAAACACCAAACGAGGCATATCAACTTCTTGAAGATCGAGTACTTCTTAAACTCGATTGGTCAAAAGATTCCAAAACCAAACCCTTACGGAAAACCGTTGCTTTTGCCGAAAGTTCAGATAATTCAAAACTCATGGACAAAATAGAATCCTTGTCTTCTAAAATGGACTCGCAATACAAAGATATAAAAGGAGAAATGAAACAAATGCGAGATGGCTGTAATAATTGGAGGAAATCACACATAATCCGAGTGTGATGACCAACCTATGAATGGACCCAACGAAGGGGAAGCTAATTATGTCCAAGGAGGATATCGTGGAGGAGGTTTTCGTGGTAATTATTACGGAAGAAGTTCTGGAAATTGGCAAGATCGCCAACAAAGGGATAACAACCGTGATTTTCAACCTCGAACAGAAAATTCAAACCCGACAAATTCAGATAAAAAGGAAGAATCTGATTTCGAAAAAATGATGAGAGAATTCGTAAATGCTCAAAGAACCACAAATGAGTTTGTAAAAACTCAATTTTTCAATCTCAAAACCAAAGTTGAGAAAGGTCAGAAAAATCATCAAACTTCTATTCAGGATCTTGAACAAAAATTTGGTAGACTTTCTGATCAATTTTCTTCTCGAATTCCTGGTACATTACCAAGTAACACCCAATCCAATCCAAAACCATCTGGATCAAACGATAAGAATTATCGTCCACCACACAACAGAAATGAGCATATCAATGCTGTATTCACTCGAAGTGGTCTCTCATATGATCCACCACCCATTCCTACCGATAATACTCTTATTCAAGAAGAGGAGGAAGAAACAGTTGAAGAAGAACCAACCCAAAAACCAACCGTTCCACCAATAAAGCCTTATACACCAAAAATACCATATCCACAAGCCCTAAGAAAAGAGAAAAGAGAGGAGCGAAATAAGAAGTTTTTAGAGATGATCAAAGAAGTTAGAATTAACGTACCCCTCGTTGATGTTCTAGCTGGAATGCCCAATTATGGGAAATTTTTGAAAGAACTTCTTAATAATCGAAACAAGTTAGAACAAATTTCCGCTACCGTTCTTAATGAAGAATGCTCTGCTATAATTCAAAACAAAATTCCACCAAAACTTGGAGATCCCGAAAGTTTTCTTATACCATGTACATTAGGAAACAACATCACATGTGATGCTTTAGCCGATTTAGGTGCAAGTATTAATTTGATGCCCTATTCGTTGTATTCTAAACTTTCCATCAATACATTAAAACCTACTAAGATGAGTATACGATTAGCCAACCATACATACCAATATCCTGTTGGGGTTGCTGAAAATATGCTTGTTCAAGTTGGTAAATTTGTCTTTCCTGTGGATTTTGTTATCTTAGAAATGGAAGAAGATAGTCGAGTACCCTTAATCTTAGGAAGACCTTTCTTAAACACTGCTGATGCGATGATTAAAGTTAAAGGTAAAGAACTAAATCTTGGAGTAGGAGAAGATCGAATTACATTCTTAATCGATAAAGCAATGAAGTATCCAAATTCCAGTGATGACACATGCTATAACATTGATGTAATTGATGAAGTCACTGAAGAAGAATTGGATGCATTACTTGACGATTCGAAACCATTCATGACTACTTCAGAAAAGATTAGTGAAACAGATTTTGATAAAGAATTTGAGAAATTCATGGAAATAAAATTAGAAGAAGAGGAAGAAGAGAAATTTGAAGATATCACTGAGAAAGATCAATTGAAAATCAATTCATCTCTAGAAGAACCACCCACTGATTTAGAACTCAAAAACCTTCCCAATAATCTCGAATATGCTTACTTAGAAGAAAATTCACTTCTTCCAGTAGTCATATCGTCGTTGCTCGAAACAAATCAAAAAGAAAGACTCGATTCTGTTCTTAGGAAGCATAAACGCGCTTTTGCGTGGAAAACTTCTGATATTCCAGGAATTAGTCCAGATTTTTGCTAACACAAAATCAATTGTGAAGAATGTTCTAAACCCTATGTAGAAAGACAACGTCGACTCAACCCGAATATGAAAGAGGTTGTTAAGAAGGAAATCATTAAACTTCTTGATGCAGGAATTATTTATCCTATCGAGGATAGCCCATGGGTGAGTCCAGTTCATTGTGTTCCAAAGAAAGGAGGAATGACTGTAGTGACAAACGAAAGGAATGAGTTAGTTCCTACTAGAACTGTCACTGGATGGCGAGTATGTATTGATTAGAGAAAACTTAACAAAGCCACCAGGAAAGATCATTTTCCTTTACCCTTCATGGATCGGATGCTCGAAAGATTAGCAGGAAACAAATACTTTTGCTTCCTTGATGGTTTTTCGGGATATTTTCAAATTCCTATCGATCCAGCCAATCAAGAGAAAACCACATTTACATGTCCTTTTGGAACCTACGCTTACCGGCGTATGCCTTTTGGTCTATGTAATGCACCTGCAACTTTTCAAAGGTGTATGATCGCAATATTTCAAGACATGCTTGAAACATCTATGGAAGTTTTTATGGATGACTTTTCTGTTTTTGGTGATTCTTTTGAAACTTGTCTTTCCAATCTCGATAAAATACTTGAAAGATGTGAAGCTGCACATCTAGTTCTTAATTGGGAAAAATGTCATTTTATGGTAACTGAAGGAATTGTGTTAGGACACAAGATATCAAGTTCAGGGATGGAAGTAGACAGGTAAAATAGATGTTATCACCAAATTACCACCACCAACTAACGTTAAAGCCGTTAGAAGTTTTCTAGGACATGCCGGTTTTTACCGCCGATTTATAAAAGATTTTTCAAAAATATTACGTCCTATGACTAAACTTTTAGAAAAGGATTCTGTATTTGATTTCAATGCTGACTGCATTAAAGCTTTCGAAACATTGAAAAGTCAATTGACTAGTGCCCCAATTATGGTTGCACCTAATTGGTCACTACCATTTGGAATCATGTGTGATGCAAGCGATTTAGCTGTTGGAGCTGTTTTAGGACAACGTGATGGAAAACATTTTCGTCCTATTTACTTTGCTAGTAAAACACTCAACAATGCTCAACAAAACTATACGGTTATGGAGAAAGAATTATTAGCCGTAGTTTTTGCATTCGACAAATTCAGATCTTATCTTGTGCTTTCAAAAACGATAGTTTTTACCGATCATTCCGCACTCAAATATCTGTTTACCAAACAAGATGCAAAACCACGTCTTATCAGATGGATTTTATTACTGCAAGAACTTGATATCGGAATAAAAGACAAGAAAGGAGCAGAAAATCTTGCAGCAGATCATTTATCACGTCTCGAGAATCCAAATTTGGAAGAATTAAAAGAAAATGAAATTAATGATTATTTTTCAGAAGAAACTCTCATGACGATAGATAAAGATGATGAGGAGGAAATACCATGGTTTGCAAATTACGTAAATTATCTTGCAGGAGATATTCTTAAAAAAGGGATGAGTCACTACCAACGTAGTAAGTTCTTTTCAGAACTAAAATACTATTATTGGGAGAAACCTTACCTTTTTAAGATGCGCAAGGATGGAATGATACGAAGATGTGTTTCGGGTGCTGAAACAAGAAAAATTCTTGATGAATGTCATCATGGCCCAATTGGGGGACATTATGGTCCATCCACTACAGCTAGAAAAGTTTTTGATGCTGGATTCTATTGGCCTACAATTTTCAAAGAAGTGTATACTCTTGTTCAAAACTGTGATGCGTGCCAAAAATCCAGTAACCTTTCTCGAAGAGACGAAATGCCTCAAAAGAGCATTCAAGTCTGTGAAATATTCGACAATTAGGGAATTGATTTTATGGGACCCTTCCCTAAATCACACAAATACGAATATATCCTCGTTGCAATCGATTATGTTTCTAAATGGGTTGAAGCTGAAGCTCTTCCTACTAACGATGCACGAGTTGTTGTCAACTTTCTCAAAAAGCTTTTTGCTCGTTTTGGAATTCCTAAAGCTTTAATAAGTGATAGAGGATCCCATTTCTGTAATAAAAAAATGGAGAAAGTAATGAAACGATATGGAGTTCATCATCATTTTGCTACAACTTATCATCCACAAACTAGTGGTCAAGTCGAAAATACCAATAGAGCTATAAAAAGAATACTTGAAAAAACGGTTAAAGACAATCCTTCCATTTGGTCAAGGAAATTAGATGACGCTCTATGGGCATTTCGTACGGCATATAAGACACCAATTGGTACGACACCGTACAGACTCTTGTATGGGAAAACATGTCATCTACCGTTCGAACTTGAACACCGTGCTTATTGAGCGTTAAGAAGCTGTAATCCTGATTTAAAAATAGCTGGAGAAAAGAGATTTTTGCAATTACATGAACTTGATGAGTTAAGACTTCAAGCTTATGAAAACACCAAGCTATATAAAGCAAGAACCAAAGCGTATCACGATTGGAAGTTGAGAATTCGAAAATAATTCAAAGCTGGAGATAAAGTTCTGCTTTTTAATATGAAATACAAGTTTAAAGCTCCAAAACTCAAGCCAAAATGGTTTGGACCATATGTAGTGAAACATGGATTTTCATCAGGTTATGTTGAACTTTATGACAAACATGGTAGAAGTTTCATTGTAAATGGGCACCGAATTAAACTCTATTATGATAAGGAGCAATTAAACGTGATTTCTAATGAGGAAATTTCATCCAAATTTGAATATGAAGCTATCACATTCATGGCTCCACACAAGGAAATGGTTCCTTGGGCACCCAGTAATGGTTTTATCTATGATGCTCTTCCTAGAGCATGGGAAAATGTTAAATTGGAAAACATAGATGAAACAGGAGAGGGAATTGTGATAGGGAATGTGTTGTATATCCCTAAAAGGAAACATAACATTAAAAATTCATAATCTATTTCGAAGTTTGAGTCCGGCTGAGGACTCGTTAATAAAACAAGCGCTTCTCGGGAGGCAACCCGTGTGTTTTATTTTATTTTTGTTTTTGATTTTCAATGTTTATACCCCAAAGTTTTACTACTTGGGCGAACTTAAGTGTGGGGGTGTGCCAATAATTTGAATAAAACTGCAATGCTTTTTGTTTGTTTGTTTTTGTTTCTAATAATGCAGGTGTTGATTACAAGAAACAGAAGATTGGATAACACCGGATATCATGGTTTATTTTCTCATTTTCCCTACTTTCATGCTTTTTCGTTTATCACATTGAGGACAATGTTTAACTTAAGTGTGGGGGGGGGGGGGGGTGAGTAGGTAAAATAAGAAATTAAGTCTAATATCGATTTAATTTTTAAATTTTGTTTGTCCTTGTGATCTAGTTGTTTTCACGCTTTTAGGAATAATTTATTAGAATAACTGGATCTATCCACTGGTAAAATTAGTAATTTTGAAAAATTTGAGATGTGTCCCGATTAATATTGCAATCCATTTCTGGGATTGATAACATTTGCTAGCGCATATTATAACCCTTTTCACTAAATTGTGAGGATTTGAGCCTATTTCATATTTAGCACACATCTTTTATGCTTGAATCTTTTGATATGAGTGTGCCGGTGATTTTATTTATCCTAGAACTTGTACTTGTAAATCATTACGAGACCGTTGTGAGATTACGTTTTTGTAATATAAGTATACATACGTGATAAGAGGCAACCTTAGGATTTTAACCAAATAGCCTTCATTATTGATTTGTAGCTAGTCACATTGATTAGTTAATTTCCAATTTTTAACCCTTTTGTTAGCGTTCATTTTTAACGCTAGATACCCTTAGTTACACCCTTCGAGCTATCCTTTTCGTTTTTGATAAATCCAGAAAAATACAAAAAGATTTTACACTTTAAACCTTAGCCTAACCCTTGTCAAAGTCTAAATGGTGGGTTGCTAGTTGCTTGGTTGTTGGATAATTTCTGATGATTATTAGTTAGCCACACTTCACCAATCATGTGTGTGCCATTCCGACAAAGACGGATACTGCAGCTTCTTATTTGTATTGTTTTGGTGATGCTTAGGCGAAGTGTGGGGGAGTTTAAAAAAATAAATAAATAAATAAATAATAATAATAATAATAATAATAATAATAATAATAATAATAATAATAATAATAATAATAATAATAATAATAATAATAATAATAATAATAATAATAATAATAATAAGTCATCGTAATTATAAGGTGACAATTATAGCAAATGTGCTATATATGTGAATAAATGAAATTTTGTGATATGTTGTTAGCCAATGTGCTACGTATGAAGAATATTATTATGGCGAATCGATGTATCGTTATTTGAAGAAGAGGAAGATTGTAACTATAATCATTTACGGGTTCGTGGTTTGTTTGGTGACTAGCAACAATGGGACTCAGACTTTATTTTATTTTTCTTTAAAACCAATTTCATAAATATTTCCCATGCCTTATCCCTACCCTTACCAAATTACTTTATCTATCCAGATATTGTAATGGCTTTGTGAGAATGTCAAGTGCAAGAATATTGTAGTGACCATCCGGTTTTTGAGTAATCAAGAACTCGCGCCAGTAATCTATTGTGTTTTTGTATGAGATGTTTAAACAGAAGCCTGGTACAACCCAAAGCCTTACATTACAACCCGAATAAAATACCTCTTTGATATGTAGACTTGGTGCTTACGCCATTGCGGTGTAGTTTTGTTTCTTGTACAAGCCTATGGTAATAATTAGATCATGACTGAGCAATGAGTGTGATTTCTCTTATATATACTCCACTTCTTAAATAAATGAGTGATTGAGTGAATTATACTTCGTTCCTTATTCGTGAGGTGTTTAGAAATGTTAATCAAGCAAGAAAATCATTGGGTATTGTCAAACATCTCGATTTTTCACCATTCAAGATTAAAAAGGATGAATCTTATCTTGTACTTGTACTTGGTGGATTTGCATCACATTTTTCTAATCATTTTTGGTTACCATGTGGATATTTAGTTTTCTTCTAGATTTGCTTGAGGACAAGCAAAGTTTAAGTGTGGGGGATTTGATAACGCTCAAAGTTAACATGTTTTTATAAGCGTTATTAGTGTTTTTGTGTATGTTATTTGGTTGTTTTTATATGCTTTTGCCACTAAATTGTATCAAAGTATGTTTTTGTAGCATATGTAGCCAAATGCAGGAAAAATGGAGAAAAAGTGAAGAAAATGAAGTATACGCGATTAAACGAAGATTCCCGAGCTCAAAAGTCAAATCTATGAAGTAATTCATATGAGAACCTAAGTTTTGTCATCTCAAAGTTCCAAGTTCAGAAGTTAATCAAGTTTGGATAGTACATAAAGAACTACACAAGGAAAAGTCAAAGTCCAAAACTGCCAGGAATTACCATCCGATCGGTTGGTGTGAAACTGATCGGATTGCAATAATAACTTTTCTCCATCCGATCGGTACCAACCCGCAACCGATCGGATGGCCACTACTGCATGGTTTTGCCAACTTTTGTGCACGAATCTTGGTCTTTTGTCCCATGGTTCTAGGCCCTTTTTAGTGTCTTATTGTCCAAGTTCAAGCATTTAAGTTCCTATTTATTACCAAGAGTGTTGGACAAGCCTAAAGGACCTCAAAAGTGCATAACTCAACACACCATTGAAGATACCATTTTCTCTCATTACTACACACAATTATTATCATCTTCTATCTCTCTAAGGAGGAAAATTCATGCAGAAAGAACCAGGAACTTTGTAGGACCAAGGAAGCAATATTTGGAATCCGAAAATCTCAAGAAATCATCACCAACTCTTAGGTTATCAATACCTTGTCATTTGTTATCAATTTCAAAGCATTGTAAGACTTATAACCATAGATTCTTATGTTAAATATTCTGAGTTTATTTGCATGTTTGCCATGAGTGGCTAGTAATCTTTTTACACTTGTTTTGATGATGTTTTATACTTAGTGATAGTTATGATTGTGATAACATGTTTTAATTCAATTTCAAGTCAATCCTAAGAACCAATTGTACCTTAAGTTTCATCGTGACATTTGTTTAGCCAAGGTTAACTAATTGATAATAGTTTCAAAGGTCGAAAGATTTGTTATTACTCAACTAGTTATAATCATTTGTCTATGAATGATTGTTTTTCACCATAATTATTCTTGACTAAACAAAGAAACAAGAAGTATGATTGTAATGAGAATTCTTTTATAACATCAAATCGGATTGTTTATAAACCTTTAGTAGGACGAAAGTTTAAATGTTTATAAACGATTGTGACCTTTTTTGTCTATGAAGAGGTTACCTTTTGTATTGACCATTTCCTAAGAGTATTTGATTGGTAATAAAAGTTTGTCTTGTGTTTAGGATATCCACCATACCTTATGAACCTTGGATAGATCTTGAATTGATTGGTTTACACCTAAAGCTTGTTTTTATGAACTAAAATCTTGACGAAGGTTTAACTTGTAGAAACAATAGATTAGATCACCATCTAATTATCTCAACCAACATGTTATCAAAAGTTATCACAATCATGTGTGTCATTAAGTAGAAAACTGGTCTAAACAAGTGTAGTTTTTAATTTATTGAATTTGCTTATTATCTTATTTGCGTACATTAGAGATTTACTTTTAGACTTATATTTCGATTCACTCATAAATCCCTGCGAACGATCCCGACTTACCATCATATCTTGCTATAACGGACGAGTACACTTGCTCGTATGTGTTGTTTCTAGATTTGGTAACTCATCCTTATAAATTTAAAACTTGCACTAACAAATAGCACATCAAGTCACTACTTATATGGCACCAAATGTACCATGTACACAGACCACAAGAATCTTCAACATATTTTGAATCAAAAGGATTTGAATATGAGACAACGTCGCTGGCTAGAGCTGCTCAGCGATTATGATTGTGAGATACATTACCACCCAGGAAAGGCTAATGTAGTAGCAGATGCGTTAAGCCGAAAAGAACGATTGAAACCCCTTCGAGTTAGATCACTAGGGATGATTATTCACTCACCCCTTCTATCCCAAATCCTTACCGCATAGAGCGAAGCACCTAAAGAAGAAAACCGACCCAAGGAAAAGATTTACGGTATGCCCGAGAATAAGAATGGTTTCGTGAAGAAATCCGATGGAACACTGTGTTTCACGGACAGAAGTTGGATCCCTCTGGTTGGAGGTATTCGTGAGCTCATCATGTATGAGTCCCACAAGTCAAAACACTCCATTCACCCAGGTTCCGACAAGATGTATCAGGATTTAAAGAAACTATATTGGTGGCCAAACATGAAGGCTAACATCGCAGAGTATGTTAGTAAGTGTTTGACGTGTTCAAGAGTAAAGGCAGAACATCAGAAACCTTCAGGTCTACTTGTACAACCTGAACTTCCTATGTGGAAATGGGAACGAATAACTATGGACTTCATCACCAAACTTCCAAGAACCTCATCCGGATACGACACAATATGGGTTATTGTGGATCGTCTCACAAAATCCGCTCATTTTATACCCATCAAAGAAACCGATGAGATGAATACACTGGCTCAGCTGTATGTAAAGGAAATTGTCACTCGACATGGAGTACCAATTTCAATCATCTCGGATCGAGATAGTCGTTTCACCTCTCACTTTTGGAAATCATTACAGAAAGCCTTAGGAACTAAACTAGATATGAGCACCGCATACCAGCCTCAAACTGATGGTCAAAGTGAAAGAACTATTCAAACCTTGGAAGATATGCTCCGAGCATGCGTTATTGATTTTGGAAAAGGTTGGGATAAGCACTTACCATTAGCAGAGTTTTCATACAACAATAGTTACCACGCCAGCATAAAAGAAGCACCATTCGAAGCACTGTACGGTAGAAAGTGCAGATCGCCCGTTTGTTGGGCAGAAGTTGGAGAAAGACAACTTATAGGACAAGACCTTGTTCGGGAAACCACTGAGAAAATCGTTAAGATTAAGCAATGCTTGCAAGCAGCCCGAGACCGACAGAAAAGCTACGCCGACATAAGAAGGAAACCCATGGAATTTCAAATAGGAGATAGAGTCTTATTGAAAGTATCTCCCTGGAAGGGAATGGTACGATTTGGAAAACATGGAAAGTTGAACCCAAGATACATCGGTCCATTCAAAATCCTGGAAAGGATAGGACCCGTGGCTTATAAACTCGAACTACCCGAAGAACTTAGTCGGATTCACGACACCTTTCATGTGTCAAACCTTAAGAAGTGTTTATCCGATGAATCTCTCGTTATTCCATTGAAAGAAATTCGACTAGATGATAACCTTATCTTTACCGAGGAACCCATTGAAATCATGGATAGAGAAGTTAAACAACTCAAGCAAAACCGTATCCCTATTGTCAAAGTTCGTTGGGACTCCAAGCGAGGACCGGAATATACTTGGGAGCGCGAGGATCAGATTCGCTCCAAGTACCCACATCTCTTCACCTAAGACACCCTTGGCAACTATCTTAGACTAGAATTCCGGGACGGAATTCCCTGTAAGAGGTAGGTAATGTAACCTCTCGTAAATTTCCCTTACGATTAGTAAATGCACACGAACAAATAAAACGATGTTATGATAATTTAACACCATTTTTACGGGTAACAATTTTTTTTTATGTTATGGCTTGATATTGGAACCACTACGATAATTGTGATTGACTGTTTACCCAGGAACGATACTTACACACACCTAGATAACCTATAATTATTGTGAACTATAAATATATATAAAACGTTTATATTTATAACTATACGTTTCGTCTAAATACCGTATACTATTTTTATATTCCCCGAACCTACGAAACTTCCCGAGAACACTCACTAATATTTTTGAACTTCGACACGATACTCGAAACACACCATGTGGGCCCCCAACACCCAATGGGCCATGGATACAATTTACACACCAAACGGATCAGTTTTCTTTCTTTTCTTTTCTTTGGGCCGACACAAACCACAAGCCCACCAGGCCACAAGCCCAAACACACCTTGTTTATTTTCTCTTTTCTTTCTTTGTTTTCTGTCGCGACCACGCCCAAAACACCCCTATTTTCTTACGATTTTTACACATAACATGTATATGTTTTTACTTATCTCGTTTCCCCTTGTGCCCAAGAACCATGAACAATAAAACTTACACACTTTCTCGCTCGTTTACTACCCCAGAAACAACCTAAGTGAAACACCAAACTTGTATTTGAAAGATAAGCTTAAACGTGGCATATTATTCCTTGTAGCCTCCCATGCTACCCAATGACAAGTAAGCGAACACTATACACCTTGTGAGGAGTCAGGAATGTACATGGAACAATCTTACAAGATCTAAGCTATGTAAACTAACGATTGGACAAGAGGAGAGGCGTTACTATTCGCCTAACATGCACACACCAACACTTGTTATCTTAGCTTGTTTTTACCCTTCAAAACTCACTATAAAAGACCCCCATGCAAACTCAAAACGTCACATACACTCATACGTACCACATTTCACAAAAATAGTAACGAGAAGGAAGTTGTGGAGGACATACGAATTTCCAAGAGAACCACGACTCAAGTGAACCTAGGAGACCAAGCTTGGAGCCTCTTGAACCTTTGGTGGAACGTGAAGTGAACCACAAAGCCCTCGTACCATTACACGATCCTTACACGTCATTTTACACAACCTTTTAGAGGTGAGGTGAGGCCTTGAAACCTTATTTCTATATATATATAGTACGTATGTTTATGTTTGTGCACAAACACTTTATATCTATAACTCATAAAGTATAAACACAACACATATATTTTATGTATCGTACTATTACTTGGATAGGCCATTAACGAGAACCTCTAATAACTTTGAACTTATATTAACGTATACACAATAAAAATCACATGTTTCTAAGTCATGTTGGACCTATACGATTTTACTAAAACACTTAGTTTATTTTCAACTTTTATAGTTTTTACGCATTGAGTTTTGGCTTACACTTTGACCTCACCATTTTAATATTCGACACATGACCATCTAATATTTTTGTACAAACTAATTATCTACCTAGTATACTAACGAGACTAATAAATAACGAGGCTTAACAACTTGATTTTGTCACTTGAACAAGCCTAAAGCAAAACGCTATTTCATAAGGTTTTTCAGGAAATAAAAATTGTATATGGGCCGATAAGCCCAAAAAGCTAGTTTTAGCTTATTACGATAAGCTAGGTGTAAAAGCTCTTTTGAAACGTTATTAGGACTTAAAATGATGGACATTGATAAACCCAATGTTCCCCCAAACCCTTTGGATCGAAAAACGTTAACGGGCCCTTAATTGGACTCGTTAAGCCCATTTTATGAAAAATAATGAAAATAAGCTAATAAGCTGTTAAAATAAGCTATTCTACACTTCCTGAGCTTATTGGAATAATAAAAATGTTAAGTTTTGAATTTGGTAATTTTTGGACTAAATTTGCAAAATTTTGTTAACTAGGGACTAAAAGTGTCAAACGTGTAAACTTTGGGTAAAAAGTGTCAAAACAATTTTCTAAAGGTATAAACTGTTAATATTGAAACTTGGGATTGGAAAATGTAAATATTGATATAATTGGACCTAAAACGTAAATATACATAACTTTGGACTAACGACGTAAATATTTTCCGTTAAGGGTAAAATGTGTAAAATTGAGAAACTTAAAGTATCAAATAGTAATATTGATTTTAAAATAATAAATTTTATATATAATTATATATATATATATTGAAATAATAGAAATGATAAACGTAACTTTATATATATATATACGTATAAAATTTATATAACGATAATTAAATTTAGACGATGAAACAATACGAAACCATGATCTATTTTATCTACGACGTAACACATCACCTATGCACATTATGGATTATTCGTAACTAATAATAAACGTTCGCAATAAAACGAGACTTAAAAACTGAAACTTGCCATATCTTTTAGGTTGTGTGTGAAGCCGTTGCCTTGCATCGTTGAGATTACGATTATTCTACTGTACTACTAAGGTGAGTTCATAGCCCACATTTAACTTGTTTTTGTGGGGGGGGGGGGGATACATGCTCAAAAACCGAACACAAGTCTTTTCCTGATATTATTGTTGCTTAAGTAGCTATTGCCAAAAGTCCCTCGATCATGAACCTTAATCACTTGAAGGGTGAACGTAAATAATTGTGAATAGATCTATTAGGGATTGACAATCCCCATTTGGTTGCTAGAGGAAAGTCACCAAATGCACTTTATTTGAATATAATAGGTTACTGGCAAATACCTATCTTGGGGGCTATTTATTTCACACCATTATTACGGATAATTTTGATGTCTGTTAAATCGTTGAATGTCATGAGCTTAAGGCAATAATGAACGTGATTTCTAACTTGTTTATTCATATCTATATATAATAAACACCTATCTCTTGTGTTCAAACTTTTAATTACAAACCTATGAATTTCACTCAACTTTTGTTGACTTTTAGCATGTTTATCTCAGGTAACTAAATGGAATGGATGGCAAAGGCACGAAGTGGGCAAATAAAGAAACGTTTATTTTTTTGAATAAAAACTTGTTGTTGAATAATGAAACCTCTTGGAAACATGAATATTTGGTATTTTATATAAAGCTTAAAACAACTCATTTGAGTCGTTTTCTATAATTGTGACAAAGATCCACGATATAATACCCCAAAAGTCTTCCGCTGTCATTATAAGTCTTCCGATGTATTGATCGATTTCGGGGGTGTGTTATACAATCCCCCGGTACTTGTCACTATACTATACTACAACGATTAGGTACACTGCCTGGTGGGGGTTGTAAGCTTCTCGAGATCCCTCGAGAGGTAAAGCCTGGTGCAATTCCCACGCATCAAGAAACATAAACATGATAACTAAAGCTTGATATACATACAAAACCAACAACACACTAGGATACGTGAGTAAGGCGGTCTAGTTTCCGAGTTAATATTTGCATCACTTAGATTATTCTAAACCCAGGTGAGTTTTCATAGCCTCATACTTTTTAAAATTCTTTCACTCTAAATGCTTTATAAACCCTGTGAGGGGGATACATGCTAAATGCTTTACTTAAAACCGAATACAAGTCTTTTTCTTTGGTTGTTTGCATGAGTAAACTAACTGCCACCACTACATAACAAAATTTCATGAATCTAATCGTTTGGGATATTTTACCCTCGCGAACGCAAATATAGTTGATAGATCTATTGGAGTTTGACAACTCCCGTTGGTATTAACACCCCACTAGGTGGTACCAATAAGTACTATATTTGAATCCACTCAAGGTATAACTTTGGCAAGTTATCCTTCTATCCCCTCATGTTGGGTCTGCAGCCCACATGACTCAGATCGTTAAGGTGTGATTCATGAGCTTAGTGCAACATACTAAACTCTTGATAATTGTGCATGCATCACAATTATCACAAAACTTGCATTTTTCCAGATGGGTGTAACAACTGAACCCAGGGAACTTGTATTCACTAACCCCTAAACCTATGATTCTCACTCAACACCTAGTGTTGACTTTTTATGCATGTATTCTAGGTATATTACTTCTATGGATCCATGGCAGAAGGAGGTACTAAACTCGGAGGACTTTTCATGGTTATCATTCAAACACAACCAACCTAACTCTTAGATTTTTGGGACTTCAACAAAAATAAAAGTATATCTTTTATAATTAAAACTCTGATAATTATGAATGATAACTAAATTTCCAAAACGTCTCTTTTCGAGTCATTTTCTATTACTGTATCTGTGATTCTATGAAGTAATACCCCAAACACTTTATCCACTGCGATCAGTGAAAAATGGGGGTGTTACAGAATGGCATCAGAGCTTCAGTTGTAGAGAACAAGGTCAAAACCTAAACTACAACTATTTTTCCTAAACCCGAGAAAGTCCTCAGTACCTCTGCCATCCTCCATAACCATACGTGCTAAGGTAAGTATAATAATTGCCTGCTTAACTGCTAAATGATTTACAGTATTTTCTTTATTATATAGTTATGTCTACTCCCCACTACTCTACCCCTATCTCATCTAGTCTACATCCGTAGAATGATCTTTCCTCTCCGAATGTACTAGATTATTCCCCTAAACCCTATAACATAGAAGACTCTAGGAATAGTTTAGATAAACCTTCACCCTTAGGATATACCCCTTCTTTAGATAACCCTCATTTAAAACACATAAGAGATTTTTATGCTAAGACATCACCCCTACCTCCCCTAAACCCTATTATACATCAACTTTTTCCTACCTCTAGAACAGAACCCCATGGTTTCTTTTTTCTGAGAGAACAATATATACCTAAACACCCTATCCCTACCTATACCCCTAGATATGACCTTAGGAAACCCTATACCTTAAACCCTACCCCTTACTTAATAAACCCTCCCATTCCATCCTGGAAAGATGAAATTGGAGAAAAACCCTCTAGGTTAACTCTAGAAGATGAGGAAAACCAATTAGAGGAGATTTTAAATAACTTAGATGAAATTTTTCTTGATCTCCTTGAGAAGATAGAAAAAGGTCATAATAATAATAAACCCTAATTCTCTCTCCCCATGGAGAAATCCGGCCGCCTTTCTCCATTATTTTTTCGGCCATAAAATTACCCCCCACGTCCTCTCTACTCTTTTATGATTCCTTTTTCATATTGAGTATGCAATACGTTGGGGTGTATTTTTTATTTAAGGAGAAAGCGGCTGTTGTAATTGTTTTATGTCTAGGATTTCTCTTACGTGGCGATTGTTTGTTTAATTCCCTTTTGGTCGTCCCTGAATTATATAGTTTCTCTATTGATTAATCGGTCGGTGGATTTAATATCTCAACATTAATTAATCGAATGTGTGGGTTTTATCACAATCGCTATTCGTTTCTATGATTGCTGATTGGTTCAATTTGTTTTTAATATTATTTAGCAGATCGTGGGTCGGTTCTTTAACTTCATTGTACAAAGTGGTAAATCATTGTTTCTGCTTCCATTATTGAGCCGATTTTTCTAATTAGGTGTGTGCTGGTGATGTGCTTCATGCGGTACTCAATGAAAACCGAAACCCTAACTTTTTAGGGGTTGGTTTTTTATTATACGATCTGGTTGTTTCATTGGATGCCTGTCAAACCTACTTGGGTTTGTTTAAGGATCTCTTGATACTTTTGGTTTCTGAGTGAATTGTACATGGGTTTAAGAGAGAAAGATGTCTATTATGATCGATCTTGATGGTGGGTTTCGCTTACTGCTGCAACGTTTATGATTCTTTTCCAGTAGATCGATATGGATGTTTATTGTGTAAGTTAGGGTTTCGTTACCCTATGTTTGGTTTACTTGGATCAGCACTGCCTTGCAACTGATGTGTAATTGCTTGATGCTACTATTGTTGTTGCAATGGAGGTGGTGTTGGGTTTTTGTTTGTTCGTGAAGGTGGATATGCGTTGTATGTTGATCGCATGGCAGTTTGGTGTACATTGGTACCATTCTTGATCTTGCTACTATTTTTCTATTATGTTTAGTGGATCGGATTGCCGTGGTCATGTGTGGAGCCTGGATTGTTGTGGTTGGAGTTTAGGGTTTATCGTTAACCCTTGTTTGTTTGTTGTTCATTCTTTCAAATGTTAGATTTAATTTTAATCAAGTTAAGCTTGTAACTTTGTATGGGAATCTGCTGCTGTTCGAATAGTGATGGAAGTTAAGTTGAAGGGTCTTATTCAAAACCCTTATTATCATCTTTCTTAGACTTGGTATTGATACCGTCAGGTTAATCAGTTGGTCTTGTGATCGATGGTGCTTAACCTATGGAAGTTAGGGTTCGTTGAAACCTTAGTTGGCTGCTATGGCACGTGGCCTGTGATTGGGTAAGTTCAAGGTTCTAAGATCGACGTCAATACTTTTTGGATCCGTACTAGGTGGAGATGTTTGGATCGCATGGACTTTGATGTTATGTTCTATGATAACTATGGATTTGGTGTTGTCTTGTGGTAACAAGTAGTTACTTTTCATTTTTATATCCAATTGTATAGTCATTGATAGGTGTAAGTTTATTATGTAAGTTATAAGAATGGCATTGCTATTCTTATATAGTGGTTGCATGTAAGTGTCCTAAGGGACTGAGATGAGGGAATCACTCTCATCCGTTGTACTTCCATGTTTTTTTTTTTTTTTTTTTTTTTTTTTTTTTTTTTTTTTTTACAAAAAGGTAAAATATATTAAATAAAATAAGAGTTATGTACATAGGATAGCACAAGATAGACCAGGAAAGGACAACCCCTAACCCAAACACATCTTGCCTAGAAACAGAAAATCAAAACAGAATGGACAAGTTCAAACTGATAACCAACAATGCTAAGATAACAAAGAGAACAAATAAACAACCAACACTGCATAAACCAAAAGCAACCCTGAACATCAAAACTCAGTATATAGACAGCTTAGAACTAGGACCACTTGAGAACTCTGAATACATGGGGCACTCAAAAGGAATCAACCAAAAGAGCTCCAAACATCACCATTCACAAGCAGTCATAGCAAGCATAAATACTGCAGTCTTAATAACAGGAAAGAAGCTGATACAATAACAGTGTAACATAACTCACAGCCACAGATATAATCTCCAACTCAGAATCTCAGCATAAAAACACCAGATAACTTGGTCAAAAGAAAGCATCCAGATCAGCATAAGCTTGAACCTCAGATAAGGAAAAGGATGAATCATCAAGACATCAATCATCCAATAACCTTGTCTCGTTAAAAAACCTTGCCAAATAAAAACCCTGTGGGAAAACTTTGAGCAAGGAAAAAGAGTACAAGGTATGTTCATATTAGAGTACCAAATGATAAAAAGAAATGAAGCACAACACCTGCTAACATAAACCACCTCATACCCCCACCCATTAACAAATAAAACCACAAAGAAAACAATACCAACAATGAAATTGTACCCAATAAGCCTCCAAATACTGAACAGATTAGGAATAAACCTGATATTGATCACCAACACAGTCTCATTACTCATTAAACTCATTTGAGACCGAAACATCCAATACATGATGCGCAGAATAAAGAATCGGTTCCTGTAGTGCATAGCCATCCATAACTCCATACTACAAAATAATGACCAGCGCAGGAAGCTATCCTCTCATCTGTAGTGCATAATAACTTGCTAAAACCACAAATACCCGGATAAAAAACATGATTACAATTCCAGAAACCAGTACCCAAAAGAAGCCAACAATCCCAACAATCACAAGTATAAAATGATCTGTCAAAATAATAGAAATTACAAACCATCACAAAATCACCCTTAGAATACTGATTTGCAGAAACATTACAAACCCAAAGCCCCAAATTCAATAAGAATTTGTGCAAACCCACAGTCGCCAAAGAGTCATGTAACACCATTAATACCATTGTCGCAGCAGCTATAACTCCTCAACGGGATTTTCCAAATATGCGCAGCCTTCGATTCTACAGAATGCTTAATCTTAAGACTTAACAGCTTGTGCCTAACAGTATCAATGATAATCTTAAAAATAGTCTCCTCACTTCTAAAATTCTTTTGAAATAACCTGAAATTTCGCTCTTGCCAAATATAATATACCACAGCCCCAAAAGCTAAACGCTGAATCACACTCCAAATAGAATTATTAGCAGTTCTATTGGAAATTCCAGAAACAACTTCAGCCCAAGTGAAAGAAGTATCATCAAGCTTACACAAAAGTTTAAGGTTACCCCAAACAGCCTTAGAAAAATCACAAGAAAAGAATAAGTGAGCATGGGATTCATCAACGGCATTACATAAAGGGCATAAGGTACTAGAAATGTTAAACCATCTAGATATTCGATCCGAAGTTTTAAGTCTCCCCCGCATAGCCATCCAAAGCACGAAAGCGTGTCTAGGAATACATTGAGTGAACCAAACATGCTTATTCCAGATAACTTTAGGGCTATCAATCCTTAAAGCTTTCCAAGCTTCTTTAACACTAAACTCCACATCCTTATTATCCTTATTAATCCATAAAACCTTATCCTCAAACTCATCAAATAAAACAGGAACAGGCACATTTAAGACATCACCAAAAAGATTGTTCCATTCATTGGGCCATTTCCATCCGCTAATGTCAATCCAATCGGCAACCTTATCATTAGTATCCAACCCATTTTCAGTAAGAAAACTGTGAGTAATAACCTTACACAGCGGGCCATTAGTGTGCCATTTATCAAACCACATAGAACATTGTTTACCATTACCCAATCTATACACCACAAATGCTCAAATTTTATCCCTAAGACCAAGAATATGATTCCAACCCGAAGCACCATGTTCAGGCTTAATATCAAACCAAATATTTCTATCTTTGATCCTATAAGCATGAACCCATCTAACCCACAGCGAGTCTTTCTTACTAATAACATTCCAAAGGTGCTTAGTGATTAAAGCCTCATTCATAAGTCTGAGAGGTTTAAGACCAAGGCCCCCCTGATTTTTAGGCTTACAAATATCTTTCCATGATACACTAGCAATACCACTACCCTTACCCCCACCGGACCATAAAAACTTTTTACACAGTTTATCAATGCTATCACAAACATGATTAGGAAGAAGAAACATCGAAGCCCAATAAACATGAAGCGAAGTAAGAACATACGAGATTAACTGAAGTCTACCCGCAAAAGATAAAGTTTTGTTTCTCCAATCATTAATGCGATTCTTAACCTTCTAAATCAAGCTTCTACAATCCTCATTCACAATTCTCTTACCGGACAGAGGGATACCCAAGTATTTCAATGGCAGAACACCAATTCTAAAAGGCATGACAAGCAAAATATTATCCCTAACCATATGGCACACTCCCAAAAAAAGCAACACTTTTAGTAAGACTAGGGAATAAGCCAGAACACATAACAAATTCATCTAAAGCTCTTCTAAGAATACTAGCAGAGATTAAATCACCATGACATAATAAAAGAAGGTCGTCCGCAAAACATAAGTGGGTCAGTTGAAATTTCTCACAACCCCAATGAAACCTAAACCGACCATCCCTTCTAATCTGTCTCTTAACCATCACATTAAATGCTTCCATAACGATAGTGAACAAATAAGGCGAGATCGGGTCACCCTGCCTAAGACCCCTTTTACTTTTGAAAAATCCATGCAATTCACCATTCACACATAAAGAAAAGGAGGCAGAAGTTAAACATACCATAATCCAGTGAATCATGGAGCTGTGGAAGCCAAAATGAACGAGACACTTCTTCAAAAAGTCCCAATTGACCGTATCGTATGCCTTCTGTATGTCCACTTTGAACGAGCATTTGCTAACATCACGCGTCCAATTATATCTCTTAACAAACTTTTGAGCAAGCAAAATGTTGACACTGATCTGCCTACCCGGGATAAATGCACTCTGGTTACAATCAATCAGACTACAAAGACCTTCTTTAAGCCTATTCGTAATGACTTTATTGATGCACTTGTAGATGACATTTCCACAAGCAATAGGACGATAATCAGACACCTTCAAGGGAACTTGCAACTTAGGAATAAGCGAGATAACATTAGCATTAAACTCGCCAAGAAGTTTACCAGAACTGAAAAACTCTTTAACCGCAGCACAGACATCAACACTAACAATGCTCCAAGCCGCTTTAAAAAACTTTGAAGTAAAACCATCCGGGCCAGCCGCTTTGTCATCATCAATACTAAACATCGCTTCTTTGATTTCGGTATCTGAAACAGGTCTAACCATATTCTATGCAACAGAAGGATCAAGCTTCTTGGCAAAAAGATCCTCACAGTCTTCTAACAGAATGACCTCATCTTCCACCCCCAAAAACTTTTGAAAATTGTTAACAAAACACCCCGGCACATCATCACCATAGAATTTGTTACCCTGCTCATCACACACCACTTGAATCCTACCCTTGTTCACCCTATTCTTAAGAAAATTATGAAAATACGACGTATTTTGGTCACCATCCTTCAACCACTGAATCTTGGTTTTCTGCCTAAGAAGGTTAGCCTCATCCCTCACTGCTTCCTGATACTTCAATGTTTTTTGGTTAATATATTTTACCTGGGTGCAGGATTACTCCCCTTTACCCAAAAAAGGTCATAATAATAAGAACTTAGATAATCAACCTGACTATAGTAGTTTAAGAAAGACTTTACAAGAAAACCGTTTTAAAATAGCTAAAATACAGAAAACCCAAATGAAACATCACCATAAAATAGCCTTTGCCCACTTTAGAAAAGAT
Organism: Artemisia argyi; assembly: GCA_030686995.1. Lineage (NCBI taxonomy): Eukaryota > Viridiplantae > Streptophyta > Magnoliopsida > Asterales > Asteraceae > Artemisia > Artemisia argyi. The sequence continues at coordinate 102,397,376 of CM060682.1, forward strand.
AATAGATAATGATGAGGAAAACTTAGAAAACACTAAGTCATGGAATTAGGAAATTAGGAAACTTTAGAAAACTCTAAGTAGATAAATAACCCTTGGAGATATGCCTTAGAATATTTAGAGCCTATAGGATAAGTAGAATAGAAAATAAATAAAACAAGTTAGGATTTAGAAACTACCTGGTACCCCTCAATTAGGATAGATTAGATAACTAGACTTAGGAATGCCTTAGGACACCTTTAACTCAATAGAAAACCCTTAGGAAAACTTATAACCTACCCTTAACCCTTACCATTAGGATCTTAGGAAACCCACCCCGATGTCTTAGGTATATAGAATCTCTAAACTATTTTAAATTTCTCTTACCCTAACCCTTTCAACATTTTTTCCGCTTTATCGATGGTGAGAATCCTCATTCTTCACCATAGAGATCTGAATTCTTTCTCCTCCGATTTCTAAACCTTCACTTCATTCCTTAGCTTTCTTAAGCTATCTTCGTTCTAGTTAGAGATTCTACCCCTAACTATCCCATATGTAAATATATGATCCTCATATATAAGCATATTCCTGAGCTAGTTTTCCCCAATCCCCTTTAGTAAACCCCAAAACCTTAGTTAGGATTTCCATACTTGAGGTTAGAAATAACATTAGGATAACCCTAGAAAACATAAACTTAGGAATAGAAAACCTTAGACCATTAGGATTAGAAACCAAAACCCCTACCTCAATAGATATAGGAAAACATTAGGATTAGAATATAGATTAGGTAAAACCTAGGATTAGATAACCCTCACCCTAAGCCTTTAGACCCCTGGTTTAGGATAGACACATTTACCCTATAGGAATAAGTATATTTAGGTCATAGATTACCCATACCTAGCCCTTAGGATACCCATACTTATACACTTGAAGATTTTAGATTATACCTTAGGATTTGACAATTTTTAGAATACCAATTAGGAAATTTAACTTAGGAAATACTATGGATATTATCCTACCCGGTTTTAAGTACCTAGGACATAAAATAGACAACCTAAAACAAAAGAGAAAACCTGAAACTACACCTAAGAATAAGGATATACCTTTTTTTTTGGTAAAGGGGTTAACCCCGGTAAATATATAACCAAAAAACCTAGTCAACCCTTAGGAAAGAAAACAGTTAAACCTAATCTCTCTTTAGAACCCTCTACCTCAATGGAACCAAACACCTCACCCTTAGAAATTAGGATTAGTTAGGAAAAATTAGAAGAACCTTAGGGGGAAAACAAAACTCTAGGAAAAAATCTAGTAAATCTAAAACTCCATTAAGATATTCTCCTTCAGGTATCCTATACTCTTACTCTTCCGTTTAATCCCATCTTTTCATTTCTCTCCTTCTACCGTTTAAATCTTCTCCTCCTACTTCTTCCTACTCTTCCGTTTAAAATCTCATTTTCCCGCCTTTTTCCCCACTCCACAAATTAAAACCATAATTTTCCATTTTACCCACTCCTATAATTTTTCCCAACTAACCCCAACCCTAAAATTCTCTCTCTCCCTAGGGGAGATTTCCGGCCGCCACCCTCATCTACTTTCCGGCCATTATATCTGCCAATTCGTCCTCTCTATCTCTTTTTGAGAGATATGCAATACGAATTTGGCATCTATATTCTTTGGAGGGTGGTTGGTAACCTTTAATTCTTTTATCTCTATCGGATTTCTTCTCTTTTTATTTTCCAAAACCCTAACTCTTTATTAAATCAGAATCGTTCTTGTTAGGGTGTTGGATCGCTGTGGGTTACTAGATCGCACCTATTATTCTTTTTATTTGATGTCGGTGTTAATTCGCTGGTCTTTATAAGGGTGTGATCTTTATGCGATTAAACCCTAAACGATTGCTGTTGTAATCGCTTTTGGGGTTTTAATTGTTTTGGCCGATCGTCTATATTACATGCTGATTATTATACGATCGTTATATGGTTGTTTTGGGTGATCAAAACCTCCCTCTATCAGCCTTCTTCGAATGGTTTATGAGGGATACTCTCTTGAACGATACCCTAATTAGGGTTTCGTATTTTCTTGGTTTTGTTGTGCCTGGTGATTGTTGCTGCTGCACGTTAACGTTTATATCTGGTGTTCTATATTGGACTGATGTCCATTCATGCCATGCTTGTCGATCTATTGATCGTGATTATCCTATGGTGTTTGGTCCTGGATGTCGACTATGGTTGTGTTGAGGCTGCTTCAGTTTTGGATCGTGGGTTTGGGAGAGTATCATGTTCTTTGTGATGTATGTGCATTGTGTTGCTGCTGATTTATCTTGAAGGTTAAGTTTTTAGAGTTCTTATTCAAAAATTCTAAGGATAGATTGGATGTGGCTGGTTCTTATTTGCTCTTGCTGTTGTTCGAGCGTATTTGTTGGTTGCATATTCGATCTTATGATGATGCATGGTTCCTTTGTTCTTGCTGAATTGATTATTTAAGTGTCTTTTCATGGGATATTGATTTTGGCTGCTTGCAAGGGGATCGTGACATGTAGGTTAAGTTTCAAGGGTATCTTATTCAAAAATCCTTGACTCGTTCAATAGGAATGCTTCATTATTTCTATTGATCGTTTAGTGGTAGTTCGATCTATATAATTGGGTTCTATATTTTGTGTTGGATCGATGCTGCTGTGGTACGACCTCATGTTGGTAAGTTCACGTTCATCAGCCTTGTGTAGGTCGTTTTTTGCAGGTTAGGGTTGTTTAGCCCTATGTTTGTCTACGACTGATCAAGATACATTGTTTTTCATTCTTGCTTGAGTTTCCTCCATTTTGAAACTTGTAGTAGATGCGGTATTGGATTGAGTTGTAGTGTTGGTTTGGTCCTGGTTGGATCAATGAAGATCGGTGTAGTTGATGGATCTATTGTGTGGATTGGCGCGTGTCTATTCTACCATGGTTTCGGCTGCATCGTTGAAGGTCATGAACTTCTATGACGACATGGGAAGATTCAAGTTTTTACTTGATGTTTTTATTTGTAAATCTTATGGTCGTTGTAGTTTTCTGTTCATGTATTTGTTATAAGAATGGTTTGTCATTCTTATATTAGAGTATTTGGAGGTCAGTTGCACATGTTGTGCATGTTTGTTTTAAGAATGGTATGTCATTCTTAGATAGGTGTCTTGTAAGTGTCCTAAGGGACTGGGGGCGAGGGAAATCACCCTCGTCATTTTGTACTTCAACGTTTTTTTTTTTTTTTTTTTACAAAAAAGGTAAAATATATTAAATAAAATAAGGTTATGTACATAGGATAGCACAAGATAGACCAAGCATATCTTGCCTAGAAACAGAAATACAAAACAAAATGAACAAGTACAAACTGATAACCAACAATGCTAAAATAACAAAGTTAACTAATAAACAACCAAAAACTGCATAAACCAAAAAGCAACCCCTGAAACATCAAAACTCAGTATAAGACAGCATAGAACTATGACCACTTGAGAACTCTGAATACATGGGTAACTCAAAAGGAATCAACCAAAAGAGCTCCAAACATCACCATTCACAAACAGTCATAGCATGCATAAATACTGAATTCTAATAAACAGGAAAGAAGCTTGATACAGTAGCATTGTAACATAACACAAAGCCACAAATAGAATCTCCAAACTGCAGAATCACAGCAAAGCAACACCAGATATCATGGACAAAAGAAACATCCAGATCAGAATAAGCTTGAACCACAGATCAGCATAAGCTTGAACCTCAGATCAGGGAAAGGATGAATCATCAAGTCTTCAATCATCCAATAACCTTGTCTCGTTAAAAAACCTTGCCAAATAAAAACCCTGTGGGAAAACTTTGAGCAAGGAAAAAGAGTACAAGGTATGTTTGCGTTAGAGTACCAAAAGATCAAAACAAGTAAAGCGCAACATCCGCTAACATAAAACACCTCATACCCCCACCCATTAACAAAGATAACCACAAAGAAAATAATATCAGCAATGAAGTTGTACCCAATAACACATGTTGTGGTATCAATCACAACCACAGTCTCCATACTCATACGACTCATATGAAACAATATCATCCAATACAAGTTACCAGCGCAGAATAAAGAATCGGTTCCTGTAGTGCATAGCCATCCATAACACCGTACTACAAAATGATGACCAGCGCAGGAAGCTATCCTCTCATCTGTAGTGCATAGTAACTTGCTAGAACCACAATCACCCGGATCAAAAACAAGATTACATTTCCAGAAACCCGTACCCAATAAACAGCAACAAACCCAACCATCATAAGAATAATCAGAGCTCCAAATACTAAACAGAAAAGTACTAAACCTGATAGCAATCACAAACTCAGTCTCGTTACTCATTAAACTCATTTGAGACCAAGTCAACCAATACAAGTTATCAGCGCAGAATAAAGGATCGGTTCCTGTAGTGCATAGCCATCCAAACCAGCATACCACAAACAGATGACCAGCGCAGGAAGCTACCCTCTCATCTGTAGTGCATAATAACTTGAAAAAATCACAAACACCCGGATCAAAAACATAAATACAATTCCAGAAACCAGTGCCCAAGAAACACCAACAAACCCAACAATAACAAGATCTGATGAACTTACAAACCATAACAAAATCATCATAAGAATACTGATTAGCAAAAACATTTCCAACCCAAAGCCCCAAATTCAATAAGAATTTGTGCAAACTCACAGTCACCAAAGAGTCAAGTAACACCATTAATACCATTGTCACAGCAACTATAACTCCTCAACGGGATTTTCCAAATATGAGCAGCCTTCACAGAATCCACGGAATACTTAATCTTCAGACTTAACAGCTTATGTCTAACTATATCAACGATAATCTTAAAAATAGTCTCCTCACTTCGAAAATTCTTTTGAAACAACCTAAAATTACGCTCTTGCCAAATGTAATAGACCGCAGCTCCAAACACTAAACGCTGAATCACACTCCATATAGAATTATTAGCAGTTCTAATAGAGATTCCAGAAACAACTTCAGCCCACTTAAACGAAATATCATCCAGCTTACACAAAAGTTTTAAATTATCCCACACAGCTTTAGAAAAGTTACAAGAGAAGAACAAGTGGGCATGAGATTCATCAACACTATTACATAAAGGGCAAACAGTACTAGAAATATTGAACCATCTAGAAATACGATCCGAAGTTTTAAGTCTTCCCCGCATAGCCATCCAAAGCACAAACGCGTGTCGAGGGATACATTGGGAGAACCAAACATGCTTATACCACATAACTTTAGGACTATCAAACCTAAACGCTTTCCACGCTTCTTTGACACTAAATTCAACATCCTTGTTATCCTTATTAATCCATAAAACCTTGTCCTCAAATTCATCAAATAAAACAAGAACAGGAACATTTAAAACTTCACCAAAAAGACTATTCCATTCATTAGGCCATTTCCATCCATTACTATCAATCCAATCAGCAACCTTATCACTAGTATTCAACCCATGCTCAGTAAGGAAACTATGGGTAATAACCTTACACAGTGGGCCATTAGTGTGCCATTTATCAAACCACATAGAACATTGTTTACCATTACCCAATCTATAAACCACAAAAGATCGAATTTTATCCCTAAGACCAAGAATATGATTCCAACCCGAAGCACCATGTTCAGGTTTAATGTCAAACCAAATATTTCTGTCTTTGATCCTATAAGCATGAACCCACCTCACCCATAGCGAGTCTTTCTTACTAATAACGTTCCAAAGATGCTTAGCAATTAAAGCCTCATTCATAAGTCTAAGAGGTTTAAGACCAAGGCCCCCCTGATTTTTAGGCTTACAAATGTCTTTCCACGATATACTAGCAATACCACTACCCTCACCCCCGCCAGACCATAAAAACTTTTTACACAATTTGTCAATACTATCACAGACATGATTAGGTAAAATAAACATCGAGGCCCAATACACATGAAGTGAAGTAAGGACAGAAGAAATTAACTGAAGCCTACCCGCAAATGATAAGGTTTTGTTTCTCCAATCATTTAACCGATTCTTAACTTTCTGAATTAAACATCTACAATCTTCATTAACAATCCTCTTACCAGACAAAGGGATGCCTAAGTATTTTAATGGCAGAACACCAATACTAAATGGCATAACAAGCAGAATGTTCTCCTTAACCGGGTCAGGCACACTCCCAAAGAAAGCAACACTCTTAGTAATACTAGGGAAGAGGCCAGAACACATAGCAAACTCATCTAAAGCTCTTCTAAGAATACTAGCAGAAATCAAATCACCATGACATAATAAAAGCAAGTCGTCCGCAAAACATAAGTGGGTCAGTTGAAATTTCTCACAACCCCAATGATACCTAAACCGACCATCCCTTCTAATCTGTCTCTTAACCATCATATTAAATGCTTCCATAACAATAGTGAATAAATAAGGCGACGCCTTTTACTTTTGAAAAATCCATGCAATTCACTATTAACACATAAAGAAAAAGAGGCTGAGGTTAAACATACCATAATCCAGTGTATCATGGAACTATGGAAGCCAAAATGAACAAGACACTTCTTCAAAAAATCCCAATTAACTGTATCGTACGCCTTCTGAATATCAACTTTAAACGAGCATTTGCTAACGTCCTTAGTCCAGTTATATCTCTTAACAAACTCTTGAGCAAGCAAAATGTTATCACTAATCTGCCTACCCGGTATAAAAGCACTTTGGTTGCAATCGATCAAACTACAAAGACCTTCTTTCAGCCTATTCGTAATGACCTTACTTATACACTTATAAATGACATTACCACAAGCAATAGGACGATAATCAGAAACCTTCAGAGGGACTTGTAACTTAGGAATAAGCGAGATAACATTAGCATTAAACTCACCAAGAAGCTTACCAGAACTAAAAAACTCTTTAACTGCAGCACAAACATCAACACTAACAACACACCAAGCAGCTTTAAAAAACTTAGAAGTAAAGCCATCCGGGCCAGCCGCTTTGTCATCATCAATACTAAACATCGCTTCTTTAATTTTGATATCCGAGACAGGTCTAACCATATTCAAAGCAACAACAGGATCAAGTTTCTTAGCAAAAAGTTCCTCACAGTCATCTAAAGGAATAACCTCATCTTCCACCCCCAAAAACTTTTGAAAATGGTTAACAAAGCACCCCGGCACCTCATCACCATAGAACTTATTACCCTGCTCATCACATACCACTTGAATCCTACCCTTGTTCACCCTATTCTTAAGAAAATTATGGAAATACGATGTATTATGGTCACCATCCTTCAACCACTGAATCTTAGTTTTCTGCCTAAGAAGGTTAGCCTCATCCCTCACCGCTTCCTGATACGCATTACAGAAAATATACTCTTCATCTCTAAGACTACTATTATTGGGATCTTGATCTAAACATAACTGCACTCTTTTAAGCTCAGCCTTCAAAGTGTTAACTTTGCTAAAAACGTTCCCATTAATCCTATTCATATTCCTCAAATGTTTTTTCATATTCTTAAGACGTTTAGCCAAAACAAACGTACGGAACCCAAAAACCTCAATACCCCAATTATCTCTAACCAAAGGAATAAAAGAGTCCTTCTCCGCCAAAAAGTTTGCAAACCTAAAAGATCTAGGCTTAACAGGCTTGGCCAAAGAGTAATTTAAAATAGCAGGACAATGATCCGATGAGAGATAGGGCAAAAATTCAGCAAAGCAGCTATCATAACAAGAAATGAAGCTACTATTACCCACCACTCTATCTAATTTCTTAAGAATACCAGATTCAGGATCAAGACGTTTTTGAATCCAAGTGTAAAACATACCTTTGGAAGCAATATCATCAAGCTCCAATGACTCAACACAATTCCTGAAATCTTCCATATCATGATCTTTAGCAGCAGTGACTTCAGAGCAATCACTAATATTCAGGGCAACGTTGAAATCACCCAGCAAAACCCACGGCTCACCCTTGACGAGATCACTATGAACAGCTAAATTCTTCCATAACACCCGTCTTTCAACACCTTTGTTCTTGCCATAGATAAAAGAAACAAAGTGTTTTCTGCAATCACGAATAAAATAAATTTCAAAATGCATAGATTGTTCAGAATGAGAAACAAGATTGGCACTAACTACATTGTTGTCCCACCCAACTAACATTCTACACACGCTTCTACAGTCATCCATATTAGAAACCCATGACCAATTACGAAACAAACTGTCACCAACACTCTTAACCGACTTCTTCCTAAGATGAGTCTCCACCACAGCACACATACACAACCCTTCTTCTCTAATAAGCGATATAACTTCATCTTGTCTAGTAGTCTGAGACAGACCCCGGACATTCCAAACACCAATTTTGTAACTCATTTAAGATTGGAATCAAAGGGTGCAGGCACACCACCCTCTTGAACCATAGACGTATCCACATCATTGAAGACTTCATTCTGTGTCATAAAGGAAGCTGAACCAGTCGTAACCTCCTCTACTTCATCCAAGGAATGAGAATCATTCATATCAGATAAATGCCCATTAATCCTATCACTTCTTATATCCTCACATCTGCTCGAGTAGTATTCCAACATCTCATCAGTCCAAGTCTCTTTACAATCCTTATCTAACGACTTATTAGACAGCATAAACAGGTCAACCTTCAGTAAATCACGCTCCTTTTGCAAATTACCAATCTTAGCTAACTCCGTACGATAAGCATCATCATAACATTGCCTGAGTGAAACATCACTACTATCATGCGTAGTCAAGACGGTCTTCTGCATCATCAAATTAGCATTACTTTTGGCATTAAAATTGAGATTCTGGTTAAGTAACACGATACTTTCAGACAAGTTTTTGATTTTCAATTCTAACTGCTGTTCATGAGACCCATTCGTCATGATTCTACTATTCCACTTTTCCGTATAGTATTTAACCATGTCAACATTCCAACTCTTAACAACACTTTCTAAAATAGGAATACCAGAACCACACGCCTTTTCCACTGCAGCCTTCACAGCATTCCAAACATCAGAATTATCACTAACCTGATCACTACCCAAAACATCAAATCTATTACTAGTACTAACATTCTTAGAGCCTAAACCATCATTCAACTTACGACCATCACCACTGTTGCTGCTATTACCATTATTATTACCGGAACTGTTACCCGAATTCTTCTTCTGCACATTCTTTTTGTTACCAACTGAAGTATTAGTCTGATTGCTGTTACTACCACCACTACCCACTTCAACTTTATCTTTACCTTTGTTAATAGTCTTCCCATTATCATTCACAACAACACTCTCATCAACCTTACCTACATTACCACTTTTCACTGGTTCTGATTTATTACTAGTCTGCTTATCACCCACATTCCCCGTATTTACCTTACTAGTGTTGTTACCACTAGCCGTGTTAACAAAATTACCTCTTCTAACCTGATGCCCCCCAATATTCCCTTGTCGTCCATTACTACCAACACCCCTATTCCTTCTAAACCCAGCAACATTCCAGCCTTCATCCACATTAACATTACCCGAACTATTATTATTATCACCACCATTCACATCATTAGGCTTCACATTCTCACCATCCTTATTCACTTTCCTAGCCACATTCACTTTATTTTTGCAATCACTCAAGTAGTGTCCAAAAACCTTGCACTCCTCACATCTTGGCGGAACCCAATCATGTTCAACCCTCAGCCTCAAAACCTTACCCAATTTCTCATACCACAATTCAACAAAGTTAACAAACGGCTTTTCAGAATCAATCTCAACTAACACCCTAGCAAACGTAGCCCTGCCATATGGCTTTTCACAAATGGAAGTAGTCATCCGGTCCATAATAATTGGGCTACCAATTTGGCTAACTATCCTACTGATCCCCTCAACATTCCAAGCTTCCAAAGGAATGTCATGAATTTTAGCCCAAACCGGAACCTTCTTAACCTCAGGTCTAGACATGCATAGCCCTGGTTCCCATTTTTTCACAAACAAAGGCCTATTATTCACTAACCAAGGGCCTTTCTCAATAACCAACTCCATCCCATCATTAGACTTAAAGTCAAAAAAACACATTCCATTCTGGTTCATAATGACATTATCCAACTGATACAACCTCCACATACGTTTCAAATGATAAACCAAATCAGCATAATTCATACGAAACCCGACAAAGAAACCAACCACAGTATTACCCCACCTCTTACACCCCTCTTCCAAAATCGGATCCATCTTAGCCACTTTCCTATTTTCACCAATAATAGACGGAGGAACATAATGCAACTTATTATTACCATTCCCACCATAACTATTTGAAACAGCCTCACGAAAGGACCTACTATTCTTTTCATACACACTATCTGTCATTACCGTATCCTTAACATTACTAGACTCACCCACAGCAAAATTACTCACCTCGCTAACACCCTTACCAGAATCACTAACATTCACATTAACCTTAAACAAACCCGGAACCCTAACATCACCAAAACTTACTTTAGTAGGGCTCCTAGGTTTATCAGAACCCACATTTTGCTTCAGATTAGAACTCTCCACACTAGGTTTAGACACATCAGGACCATTATCTTTGCTACACTTAACATTCCCCTGACCTAAATCACTAGCAGGCAAACCATTAACATCCCTAGACCCACTATTAAGATTACCCACATCACCAACAGACTTAGCACTAGCAGCAATAGACTCATTATTCAAACTTTTAGCAATTTCATCAATAATGTCTTTGTTACTATCATCACAATCAAATGAAATATTATTATCCTTACCAGAATTCACCTTACCAGCCTCAGAACCATCACCAACACTACCCCCATCATCAATACCAGAGCATGAGCCTCCAAAATCCTCACTACCCTCCACAGACTCAGAAGCCCCATCATCACATTCCAAATCGTCCATATCCATTGCTTCATTATTGCCCCGAGAAACAGATCTAGTCTTCTTAGAATATAGATTCCTAGGAACCTTAGATAACATATTAGTATGTTTCATAGCAGATTTACTCATAGGATTCATAGTACGAGTAGTTTTTTTGGGTTTAAGAGCTGAATCCGTCCTGTGAGAGGACGGATTAGTATTAGGATCAGGGTTAGAATCCATGGAAATTAATGAAACAAATTCATTAAAACCGATGAACAGTGAAGATGGTTTATTATAACGGAAAATGAATTGAAAAAGGCGGAATGAAATTGAAAGGTGAATTAATGAAGAACAAACAAGGATCTACAGTAGCAGATGTATTATTATAAGATTGGAATTAAAAATAAAATGGATTTAAGGTGTATTGATGAACAGGAAAACCGTATAAAACCCTAGGTTATACAATCGCCCATAGTAGTGTGTGTTTTAATACTTCAACGTTTTTTTGGATAATGAATTTTGCCAGGGTGTATTAACCCTTTTACCCAAAAAAAAATAATTTTTCCCAACTCCACCTACTCCAAACTTCTTATCCTTTTCTATTTCCCCTATTTTACCATTTTATCCTTTTTCCTTTCTCACTCCACTCCACTTCAATAAATCCTTCACTCCATTTTCCTTCATTTTTATTTCTCCGTCATTTTACACTCTATTTTCTTCTCTCTATATTCTCTCCCTACCTCATTCTGCAATGTTCTATTAGCTAGAACTTGTATTTCTTGTCATAACGCAAGTTTCTATTAGTTAGAACTTGTAATAATATCTACATCAAACTTTAATCCTCAATATGTTTGACTATGATATTAAATCTCGCTTTGCAAGAAATTGTAAAAATGAGATCTTCTACGTCCGTCATTCTAGTCTTAACATGGGAATCTACCATGTGACAAGTTGCTAAACCGGAGAACTTTAGAACTTGTCTCTATCATGACTAGAACTAGTCTCTATCATGACTAGAGCTTGTCTCTATCATGACTAGAACTTGTCTCTATCATGACTAGAACTTGTCTCTACCTTGACTAGTATATTCCTCTACCGTATCTAGAACTTGTCTCCACCGAGATGAGAACTAGTTGTCATCTCAGTTGGAACTTGTCTCTAAAATATTCCCCTACCATATATCCTTAAATATGGTAAAGCTCTCTTCATTTTCCACCGATACTACTTAAGGATGATTTATGATGACTATCCTCTTAAAATGAATTAGGATGTTCCTACATTTTAATGTGAAAGTTATAAGTCAAATAGGTTAAGAATTTATACGCTCCTGTTTTCAAATATTGGGACGCCTTTATTTGCAAATAATGAGATATGAAAACCTCTGTATCTGGTATCTGTACAAGAAATTCCTACTCCGCTTGTACAAAATCTTCTTTCTTTTCACATCATTTTCCTCGGTATCAGAAGATAATTCTCTTCTTCCTCTATTTTCTCGGCTTATTCTCTCCCCTACTCCTATAATCGTCTAAATCTCGGGATGAGATTTTCTCTAAGGGGGTAAGACTATAACAACCCAAAAACACCCATTTCTATCATTCCCATTACAAATACCTATAGTAGGTATTTCACAGGTAAATTTTTACTTTTTTATATGAATTATTACTTGCATGACTCACTAGACCTGCTCACATATCCACACAAGACAAATAACTCAACACTCACATCCTATAAACCCCAGGTATGTCAAGCATAAAATCATACCAACACCATATAAGTAATTCACCAATCTAAAACACTAAACATAACACAAAACCCTAATAAACACTAAACTAAAACTTAAGTAGGATTATGTGCTTATTTAAACCTATATGCTTAGTTTAACTAGTATGAATGCGTCTAAGGCTTAAGTATGAGTTTCCTTAGGAATATTAGGAGATATTAGAACCATTAGGCTATAGAATAAACCCTTTAGAACTTAGATACAAACCCCATAAGCCCTAAAACATAACTAGGTCATAGATAACTAGAATTAGGTCTAAACCATCCCAAAACTTCCCCATAGGTCACTACCACTTAGTATAAGCCTTTTGGAACTTAGGAATAGTTATTAGACACTCATAGGACACTATTCTAGGCACTAAACCATAGGATAAACCCTAGTCTCTCACTAAACACACTTAGGTCATTTAGGTTACAAAACTAGGTCAAACCTTCCCAAACCTTTCCCATAAGTTACCCTCACTTAGAATAAACCCATTAGGACTTAGGATTAGTCACTAAACACACTTAGGAACTTAACTTAGGCACTAAACCTTAGGTAAAGCCTATAACACTTAATAAGTAGAACTAGGTCTAAACTTAACTAAAACAAGTAAAACCTAAACATAAGCACCTCAAACACCTCAACCTAGCACCCTAACACCTTAGTCATACCTAAGCACACACCCTAACACCTCTAAGCACCCACACAAGTAGGTGCATCACCTACTTGACTAATCCACCACTAATTCACCCTAAACCACCACTAATCCACCCCTAATCACTGTAAACCACCCCTAAATACCCTAAGCAGCTTACAAGAACGTCTAAGCTAGCAGGCAAGGTGGTGCATCACCTCCTTTCACCCACGGTTCCATTTTTTTTTTGGTAAAGGGGTTAACCCCGGTAAATATATAACCAAAAAATCGTTAAGTACAAATGGAATGTGGCTGAAGTACCACATTAACCTCAAGCAAAAGCTTGATAAACTAGTGTTTATGACAGGCCATAAACACAACAAACCTAGCTATATTACAAAGCACCTAACTAGGTATAAAAACAAGAAAAATCTTGAATCAAGCGAACGTCCCGCATCCACCTATAAGCACGAAGGGAGCAAGGCGACCCAGGAAGTTTGCCTCCTTAAAAACCCTTTCCAAGAAAAACCCATAGGGAAAAACCTTGGAGTAGGGAAAAAGAGTACAACCCTTACCTGGCACTCCCTTCGTGAAAATAACAAGCACTTGGAATCTTCCATTTATCCAGCAGTAGACGAGATCGAGTGGTTAACTTCTTGAACTTGAAGGTAACCAGCTTCAACCGAATGGTAGAGACAATAACTTGGACCACTTCATCAACATTAGAGTTCTTTTGATTAAAAAGCCTAGCATTACGCTCCATCTAAATGTAATATGTAGTAGCCGCAAGCAATAACCGAGAAAGAATGCTAACAACAGAACGCCCTTAGCAGTAGGAATAATGAACGCAATGACATCATCCAACGAAGGCGAGATCCCATCCATGCCGGATAAAGACCGAACCTTCAACCAAACCTGCAAAGAAAATGGACACTCAAAAAACAGGTGAGGGTGAGAATCCGGAACAATTTCACAAAGCGGGCATCTAAGGAGACTTAGATCAACATTAGGCCCAACATCCGATTCCCGAAGTCTATCTTGAGTTTTCAACTTCTGCCTAATAACCAGCCATAAATGCACCGCATGCCTAGGAATACAATGAGGAAACCACGGTATTTGAAACCAATCGACATGATCAGCTCTAGCACGAAGGGATTCCTAAGCTAAAGCAACCGAAAAAGGTCTAACATTGCCATCCAAATCCCACCATAATAAACCATCATAAGCATCATCAATTAGATTAGGAACCGGGAGATTAACTAAATCCAGAAATCTAGAATACCAATCAGCAGGCCATCTCCAAGAACCATTAACAATAACATCACAAACAAAATCCGATAAGGTAAGACCAGCCCGACTAATGTCTCTAGGAGTGAGAATATCACGAATAGGGCTAATATCACACCACATGTCAAACCAAACAGAAGTAGACCTACCATTGTTGATCATATGCCAAATAAACGGACGTACCTTAGGTCTAATAGCAAGCAGCTTACGCCAACCCCAACTAACATCACCCAAACAAGGAACATCCCAGAAACTCCTACTACGAAGTTTGTAAGAATGAATCCACTGAACCCATAAAGACTCTTTATGAGTTAAAATACTCCAAATATGCGTAGTCATAAGAGCAATATTAAAATCAGCCAGTCTACGAATACCAAGCCCACCTTCACGTTGAGGCATACAAATAGAATCCCACGCCACTTTAGCCTTACCCCTTTTCATTTCCCCTTGACACCATAAGAAATCCCTCATGAGCTGCTCCAAGTCATGTATAATACGAGCAGGAACGATGAAAATAGACGCCCAATAAATATGCATCGAAGACAACACGGATTTGATCAATTGCCTACCTGCCAACGAAAGAAACTTATTACGCCAATCATTCACACGCCCTTCTAATTTCTCCACAAGAACCTTACAATCCCTATAAAGAAGCCGAGACGAAATGAGAGGAACGCCCAAATATCTAACCGGAAGAGAACCTTCTGCAAATGGCATAGACTGAAGAATCATAGCTTTTAAGGCACTAGGAACATTACAGAAAAAAGCAGTACTCTTGGGAATACTCGGAACAAGACCTGAAACATTCTTGAAATCCTCTAAAGCTTGCATAATTACATAAAAGTAAGCCTCATCCTACGCCATACTCTGAAACAACGAATCAAAGTACAACACTAGCCACCTTAGAAACCATTCGCCACAAGAAACCCTATCTTTTCCCCGACGTCGCTTCAATCCCTGACATAAACTGAACTTCGGGACGAAGTTCCCTTAAGGGGAAGAGACTATAACAATTCGCATTTTCAGGTTAACTTCTATTCCCGAAAAAATTACTATTCATTCCTACTATTCACTATTACTATTCAAGTTAACTTCACTCCCGAAATTTTTATTTCATATTCTCGTAAGTTAAACTATTTTAATGATAATCCGAGAGTTTGACACTCGTCGGATCATTTCTGCAAAAAACACGAAACCGTGTCCGAGATTTACTTTTAGGTTTAAACGTCATTCCAGCATCCCGATATGTCCATAAAACACTATAAACAATAGAAATATGATTTTCTCTCATTTTACGAAAATTCCTAAAGTTTTGGAATTTTACGTTTTCCAGTTTAGCGTTTTACGCGAATTATGCGTTTTATACCCGCGTTTCCAGTTTTAACAGCGTTTAAGCAACCCGATAGAACTTATCACTCATTAAATATGCTAAGATAGGTTATATTAATAAGTTCTAACATATTTATTAGTTTTATATTTTTAGGATACCCGATTTTAAGTTTCATGACTTAATGACTTACCGTTTGCGATTACTGGGACCAAAACTCACTCCGTAAGTCTAGATAAGTATCAAAGTCATACAAGACTTCCCAAAATTCTATCCTAAGCCACATGGGGCATTTTTGAATGAGTCACAAGGATAAGATCATAGGAAACTTACATAGGAAGCTTTAGCATGTTAAGTAAACTTCATCCTTAAGTCTTAGGAAATATCCTAATACTTGCACCTCCGTAAGCCACCTTCCTAACCTCCTCTTCATGCTATAAATGCAAGGCTCATTCCTTCCTTTCTCTTCATTCCAAAACGACACACACACAATCCATAAACCTTGATTCTTTGATTTCCATGTTCCAAGTTACACATAAGAGTTGAAGGCCTAGTTAGTCTCTACATGAATCAAGAGCTTGTTTGGTGATTCCATGGTTGAATTAGGAGCTACACAAGGTGATTAGGGGCTGAGGTTAATTGGTTTTCACAAGGGTTATGTAAAGGTTATCAAGGGTTTACAAGAGTTGTGGTGAAGGGTTTACAAGCATAGGTTTAGTGTCCTAGTTTCATACTTGACTTCCTTTCTTTAGAAAGCCAAAAGTTGTAAGAAACCCTGATGAGACGAAAAATGAACCACTTTTAGGGGGTCATTTAAGCCCGGAATTGAATTTATTTGATCAAATATTGCCCTAAATCGTTCCTTTTGTGATTTTAGGTACTTTGGGAGTGAATGAAAAGTAAGCAATTCGGACATTTTTGGAGCATAAAAGTGAAGAAAACGGCAAAGACTTAATTTTCCATGCTGAGAACAGTACCTGACGGCGTCAAGAAGAAATACCTGATGGAGTCAAGAGTAAAATCCGTGATGACCCAGTGAAAACCTGAAGGCATCACAACAAGGGCGTCAAGACTATTTTTGGTGAAGGCCTGCATAAGGAGTACACATGACGGCGTCAGACCCAGATCTAGGCAGTCCGAGGAATTATTTGGCGGCGAGATGACGGCGTCAAAAATTTGTTCTTGACGCCGTCACCTATCAAAATCTATATATAGTTTTCTATTTTTCATTCATAAAAGAGGAACTTGTGTGGAGAATACTAGGGCCGAACTTTGTAAACCCTAGGTCGTATTTTACAGTATATTCAAGGGTTTTCACCCCTTGAATCCTTTCATGTTTAATTGAGATAAGTCTTCTTTCAATTCAATCAATATGTCTATATGTTGTTTGAATCAATCTTATGCTTGTCTTGATTTCAACATGTTAGGCTAGATCTATCATGTGTTTGCTTAGATGTAATGAAACCTAGATGTTAATTATATGTTGATTACTTGTTTATAGTTGTATTGGATGAATGATTTCAATGTTAAGCTTAAGAAAACTGGCAGATCTCCTTTGTGTAACATGCTTGAACGTCTTAAGAAACATGAACCAATGTTTACTAGGTTTTATTGGTTGTATTTAATGCATGAGCAAATTCTAATGATCCCATGTTAGGAGCTTCTTAGCCGGCTCGACATAGGAGTGAAATAGGCACTTATAGGATTGGGGAAGTAAGTGTGCCACCCCATGAATGGTATTAAGGAATACAATCCGTCATCCACGCAACTGAAACAAGTAATTAACATGTAAAAGATATCTAGGGAGTAGTGAAATATAAGTAAACACAATTCTCCCATATATTGCTCACAACTCTAGTTTAATTTAGTTTTATTTTCATTTTAGTATTTTATTTTGATTGCATCTTAGTAATTGGGTTAGTTGACTAGCAACTAATTCCGCCCAACTCCTTCAAACCTGAGATTTTTAATTGCTTTCATAAAAATATAAAAAAATACAAAAAGAATCATCCCTAATCTCTAGACCTAGTCTTTAGGTTTTCTAATCCTAGCTGAACGATCAATCCCCCGGTACTTGTCATTATACTATACTACATCGATCAGGTACACTGCTTGGTGGGAGTTGTAAGCTTCTCGAGATCCCTCGAGAGGTAAAGCCTGGTGCAATCCCTACGCTACCAAACCCTAATACACTTTCTTGCTCAATATCATTTTCATGCTATTTATATTTCATTCATGCTATATATGGTCTTGTTATTATATTCATGATGTACAAAAACTATTAAAACAAGTTTTGGAAACTATATATTAACTTATGTTAAGTAAACAAGAAAACTAGTGACTTATATTGAGAACCACGACCAAAATAGAGTAACCATGATATGAAACACTTATCTACTATTATAGAGGACTTAAAAAGGAAAACATAGCAATTTGAACCACCTAAAACGAGTACACGAGTCAAACGTTATGGCCAAAAGAAGTTAGCAAACCTAAAGACGCCGAAACTGCCTAAAACAAACTGTTAACGATCTGACCATTTTGAAAGAGGCCCTTCTGGTCCGATTCATCAAAAAGTTAAAACACGAAAGTTGTCCGGAACGACGTTTTCGTTCAGGTTCAAAGAAGCTCGAGCCCTGAAAACGCTTAACGAGTGATATTTTTCTTCAAATTCTTAACAGCCCCTTTTTAAGACCAAATAACCATGTATTTGTTATGGCTAAGTAAAACCAAGAGGTCTAATGACCATAAAGCTGATACCACATCCATGGCTAAGGCCAAGGATGAGTCTCAAGACCATGGTAGCCATGACCAAAGCCACAACAAGGCCACAGCTAAGACCTTAAAGCTTTCTAAATCGAAATCATTGACTAAAGTTTTAGTCGTAACAAAACAAAACAATTTGGATCTACTCCATCAAAATAACCATGAGACTTTACAAGTAATATTCATAATAGACTCAAGAAACTCATTGTAATAACAATCTTCATCCATAAGTAAACTTTCCTAAGTTTATTCAATTATTTGGACATGTAACTTTTCGGATCAAAAACTTATATATATTTTATCAAATACTACAATAGTAGGGAGCCTCATGTGAGGGGTTCATTAAAGTAAACTGTCGAGATGAGTTGTGGATTTACGAATTAAAGTGTCCTGGCTCCTCGAACGTTTACTACATGACCTCTTTATTATGTCGGCCCGACCGATAGTAAGCGATATACAAACTATACATGTTTCATAAACCATTTTTATTCATAGACTTACACTATACTAAGTACTACATCATGGACTAAATGCAAGACATATATAGGCAATTCATCATATTCTTTGATATTACTCCAATCCTAAGTCGCAACATTCTATTATAGGTTGCTCGTAGAAACCTTCGCGATTCGACCATCATTTTCACTACTTACTACATAACTTAAGGTAGCCCCACTTTCTATTGTTTAACTATTTTACAAACCCATGGGGGGATACATGCTATTATTTTTCTACTCGAACACAATGTTTTCTACTGTATGCTTACCTGACTATGTTATATTGTCACTAAGTAACGATTGCCATGTTCGAAGTCCCTATATCATGAACCATTAGTCACTAGCTATAGTGAGCGCGAATATTGTGAATAGATCTATTGAGATTGACGGATCCCATTTGTGTTGAACAACTACGAGTTCAAACAAATGCACTATATTTGATATTTAGAGGTATAATGGCAATATTACCTTGGCAGGGCTTCTATAATGCCAATTTTTGGTTCGATGTTAATGCTTTGGTTGCATGAGCTTAGTGCAATAATAACGGTTTTGTTTTCTAACTATGAGTGTGAGTCTATAGCTCACACTACGATTATTGTGTTCAATGATTTAACTACAAACTCTACGAATTCCACTCAACCTTTGTGTTGACTGTTTTAAGCATGTATTTCAGGTCCATAATGAACGATGCTGGCACAGAGGAGCACGGATATTCAAGAGGGCTATAAATTTTATTATCATTCGAAAACTCATTTAATGTAAATTGTAAACATGGAACCATCTGGGACCTCATTTTGTAATCTCTGATATTTATATAAATTGAATGATAAATCTTTTAAAATGACTCAATTAGAGTTCGTTTTCTATTATTGTGACTATTGTGCCGTCGAGTAACACCCAGTTTGAATTCCACTACATCATTGAATTGGGGGTGTTACAAGACACTTACAAGGGCTTTATTTAACGTACTTCTAGAGCATGCACACTGTCAAGCTTCGGTTGCAGGAACGTAGTGCTGACGTAATAGACATCAATTTTGTGTGACATTATATTCATTGTAATGATCACATACTCTGCTCATGGTCCACACTTCAAACTTTGCTACGAGATAAACTTTATGATGTTACCACATCCGTCATGCTTCACAACTAGAAGATAACAAGAGTAGCATGATCATCACCAACCTAACATTTGTAATAAACCCTAACTTCCCATAGCATCATATTACAAACCAAAAAAAAACCCCTAGTTTCTCTGGAGAAAATGGCGACACCCTTTTTTCATCTTTTTTCAATCGATATTCTTCCTTCTTCTTGATCCCTATACCTTTTAACACTCATACTCTTGTGGTTTATCTGCGGATTCTTGCCCTTGAGTAGGTTTTTTAATTGGTTGTTGTTTCAAAAGAGTTAGGGTTTCGATCTTCTGTTAGGGTTTCGCTATTTTTTTACTTTTATTCTAGTTAGGGTTCCATCAATATTATTCTATTAGAATTAATCATGAGTGTCGGTTAGGATGTTGTTTTGTGTATTTAAACCCTCTTAGGGTTTCGGTGCATTAATTGTTGAGGTTGTTATTTTTTGGAAGTGGTTTTTAGGGTTTTTCCGATCGTTATTATAGGTTTTTTTAGGGTTTCGTTTTCTGCGATTTGTTTTGCTAAGATTTGTGCTTGTTATGGATTTGTCAAATAAATTTACTAAATCCTTGATTCATCCTAATTCGACTTTGATTGCTAATGCTCCTATTTTAAAGTCGATTTTGAAGAATAAGGGTGCTGCTAGTGTTAAGAAGTCGCATGGTTCCCTTGAGGAGTTATCATCTGCTGGGCAACACGAGGGTTTAGAGGATGATTCGTTGGTAAATGGTATTGCTGCTAAGATTAAAAACGTTGATGGTCATATTTTAGGTAGAGATGGTAAGGTTTTGAAAACCAAACGTATGGTTACCTTTGATGATCAGGTGGAGGATTTGTCTATGAATAAGGATGAGGGTAACGAGACTGATCATGGGGTGTTGGTTGGGAATGGGAAGGCTTCTCGTGGAACTACTACTCCAAATCCAATTTCTATTGAAAGTGGTAATGTTAATGATGAACGTAAGTCTTCTAGTGAGGTTGGTTTACAAACAGGTCCAAAACTTTCATATGCTTTGATTTTCAAGTCTAAGAATGCGTTTAAATCTGTTAACATATTTAAACTTCGAAATGATGAGCGTGTGGAAGGAGCTCATGTCACAATTCCGTTAAAGGAGATTGATGATGTTTCGGCTAGGTTTGCTAACACTCTTTACGGGTATTTAATAGGGAAGTGTCTTGCTTTTCCTATTGTGGAGAATTACGTGAAGAATACATGGGCTAAGTTTGGCTTAGAACGTGTGATGTTGAATAACGGGTTCTTTTTATTTCAATTTTCAACTAAGGAAGGTATGGATCAAGTGTTAGAGTCTGGTCCGTGGTTGATACGTTCGGTTCCTATCTTTTTGAATGTTTGGACTCCAAATACTACGCTTACAAAGGAAGAGGTTACTTCTGCTCCCGTATGGCTGAAGTTACACAATGTACCAATTGTTGCTTATACGGAGGTTGGTTTAAGCCTGATTACGACTCAAACTAGTAAGCCTATCATGTTGGATTCAAACACTAGTTCTATATGTGTTAAGTCGTGGGGTCGGAATTCATATGCTCGTGCTCTTGTTAAAGTGTCCTCTCTTAACGAGTTAATGGATCATGTGGTTGTAGCTATTCCGTATCCTGGCTCAGGTCACTCTTTGGAATGCATTGATATTGAGTAGGAATGGAAGCCTCCTAGGTGTGCATTGTGCAAGATTTTTGACCATAATGATGCTGCATGTCCTAAGAATGTTAAACAACCTAGTGTGAAGTCTAAAGTTGATGAGGAGGGATTCGAGGAAGTTCCTAAACATAAGGGAAAGCGTAAGGTGCCAACTCATGAGAAGGTTATTGATGGAGTTCGTTTTGCTAAACCAAAGGTCACAATTAACTATTGTTGGCAGCTAGTTTCGAAAACTAAGGTGGGATCTGATGGTGCGTCATCTTCTAAGGTAAATGGTACTAATACGGAATCTAGTGGTCCTAATAAAGTCGGGGTGAATGGTGCTTCATCTTCCAAGGCTAATGATCAGATTGATGCATCATTGGTTAATCAAGTTAATAGTGATGTTCATGCTCCTAAAATGTTTATTAATGATAATTTAAATTATGTATCCACTAAGAATTCTTTTAGTGCGCTTAGTGATGATGCTAGCTTATCTGAATCGGGGTTTGAGGATACGTTGTCTCAAGAGGATAAAGGTATTCATCAATTGGATAGTGATAGTGAGGTTGATGAGGTTCTTGAGTTTGGTAAACCAAGCACGGACACTGGTAATCTTAAGGAAGCAAGCACTTCCTTTGTTGATGTCTCTCATAAATAGTATTGCTTCATGGAATATAACGGGAATGAACCAATCCCCTAAACAAAATGAGGTTCGACAGATTATTAGTGAAAGTAAACTTTCTATTTGTGCTATTTTGGAATCGCATGTTTCCAATTCTCATCTTCAAGAGTTATGCATTAGGGTGTTTAAGGGTTAGGATTGGACTTCTAATGGTAATTTTTGTGGTAGTGGTTCTCGTATCATTTTATCATTTTAGGGTGAAATGTGGATGCGGTGGATTTAAATGTGGTTGCTATGACTAATCAGGTGGTCCATACTTTCATTCGGTTTAAGGCTGATAAAAAGGAGTTGTTTTGCTCTTTTGTTTATGCTCACAATAGGTACACTCATCGGAGACCTCTTTGGGCTAATCTTGGCTTACATAATCAGCTGGTTCAGAATCGTCCTTGGTGTATTCATGGGGATTTCAATTCAGCTCTTAATTTAGAAGATAAAGTCGAGGGTTCTTCGGTTATTGATATCGCCATGCGGTAATTTAAGGAGTGTGTTGATACTAATGAGTTGATTGATATCAATCATTCGGGGCTGCAATTTACTTGGAACCAGAAGCCGAGAGGATTGGATAGTACTTTAAGGAAGATTGATCGTATTATGGCTAACCTTGGGTTTCTGGATTCTTTTCCTGGTGCCCACGCTATTTTCCAACCGTATCGTGTTTCCTGTCATTCTCTAGCTATTCTTCATATTCCTATGAGGGGTAAGTTTAAACCTAGGCCATTTAAATTCTCAAACATTCTGGTTCAGAATTCTAGGTTTAAATCGCAAGTTTAAGAGTGTTGGAGTACATCGGTGAGTGGGTTTCATATGTTCAAAGTGGTTAGTAAATTAAAGGCGCTTAAAAGCCTCTTCGAAGCATGCTGTTCCGTGAGGGGAATATTCATGAGAAAGTTACTAAGCTTCGCCATGAATTGGATATGGTTCAACGTGCTCTCGATTTGGATCCTTTCAATGTTGATTTGCCTGAGGAGGAAGCTTGTTATCTTAATTCATTTAATGAAGCTGTTTTGAAGGAAGAATGTTTTCTCAAGCAAAAAGCTATTTTTGATGGAAATGGTGTGCGATTGGTGGATGACCAGGTTCCTAATGCTTTTGTCTCATACTTTATGTCGTTTCTTGGTCAAGAGGGGCCTATTATGCCGTTGGATGATTCTAATCTTTTCACATTGACTCTTGATCCTAATGCGGCTTTATATATGGTTCGTGATCTTATGGCCCATGAGGTCAAAGATGCTATATTCTCTATGGGAGATGATAAGGTGCCGGGTCCTGATGGTTATTCGGCTGCTTTTTTTAAGGGTGCTTAGGATATTATTTCGGATGATGTTACTAAGGCGGTGCAGGAATTCTTTGTTAATGGTAAGTTGTTGAAAGAGATAAATCATACTACCATAGCTCTTTTGCCTAAGATCAATAGTCCCCCCCGGATTACTGATTTTAGGCCTATTTCTTGTTGCAATGTGATTTTCAAGTGCATTAGTAAGATTATTGCCAACCGGATTAAGGAGAGCCTTTGCACTTTGGTTAGTCCAAACCAATCCGCGTTTGTTCCTGGTAGACGGATTGCTGATATCATTCTTCTTACCTAAGAGATCATGCATAATTATCACTTCAATCATGGTCCTTCTAGGTGTGCTTTTAAAGTTGATATTCAGAAGGCGTATGACACGGTGAACTGGCAATTTTTGAGGTGTATTTTGGTTCGTTGTGGATTTCATTCGCGTATGGTTCATTGGATTATGGAATGCATTTCTACCACTTCGTTTTCAATTAGTGTTAATGGCTGTTTACATGTTTATTTTAAGAGTAAGCGAGGTCTAAGGCAAGGGGATCCGTTATTGCGTTATCTTTTCACGCTTGTTATGGAGGTGCTTACCCTTATTTTGAGGCATCGAGTATGGGATTCTAAGATGTTCACTTTCCATCATAAATGCTCTAAGCTTAATCTCATTAATCTTTGTTTTGCTGATGATTTGTTCTTGTTTGCTCATGGTGATGCTCATTCGGCTAGTGTTATCATGGACTCCTTTGAGGAGTTTATGGATGTTTCGGGGCTGTCTCCTAGTTTACCCAAAAGTACTGCTTATTTCTGTAATGTTCTCAATCATGTTAAAATTGCTATTTTATAGATTTTGCCATTTGTTGAGGGGGTCTTGCCTATGAAGTATCTTGGGGTGCCTTTGGTTACTACAAGATTGATCTTTAGAGATTGTAAGGAATTGGTGGAGAAGCTGTCTAATCGCATAAATGATTGGAGGAATAAATCCCTCTCTTTTGCTGGGCGGCTTCAGCTTATTCAATCACTTCTGTCTTCTATGCACATTTATTGGGCTTTAGTTTTTATTCTTCATGCTCGTATTGTGTTTGATCTTGAACATCTTATGCGGGGTTTCCTTTTTATTTCTAGTAATCGTCAGAAAGGTACTTCTAAAGTTGCCTGGGAGGTTGTGTGTTTGCCTAAGCAGAAGGGTGGGCCTGGGATTCGTAGACTTGAATCTTTTAATACTGCTCTCATTGCTGCTCATATTTAGCGTCTTTTTAACTCTACGGATTCTCTATGGGTTAAATTGATTCATACATATAGGTTGCGGGGTCGTAACTTTTGGGATGTTCCATGTCGGGGTAATATGACTTGGAGTTGGCGGAAGATCCTTCAGATTAGGCCTCTTGTTAGGCATTTTGTTTGGTATAATATTGGTAATGGTTTGAAGGCTTCTGCTTGGTTTGATAAGTGGTGTTCGATTGGTCCTCTTTCTCATATTGTGTCCTCGAGAGATATTCATCGGGCTGGTTTCTCTTTTAACTCTTTTGTTCGTGACATTATTTTGGAGGATTCATGGGCTTGGCTGAATGTTAGGGGAAATAGGTATCCAATTCTTAAATCTATTTCTGCTCCTATTTTAAATGATAATGTGGATGATCGGTTAGTTTGGAAAATGGAGGATGGTCGTGTCAAGTCCTTCTCTGTTTCTTTAGTGTGGGATTGCATTCGGCCGCGGGGACAGATTGTTGATTGGTTTCATCTCGTTTGGTTCACACACCGTATTCCGAGGCATGCGTTTCATTTGTGGCTTGATATGAGAAGGAGGCTTCGGACTCAGGATATGCTTCGCTCTAATGATCCCTCAGTTGATGCTCTTTTGTGCCCTTTGTGCAAAGTTCAACCGGATTCTCATAATCACCTTTTCTTTGAGTGTTTGTGATACGTGGGGATCGCACCAGGCTCAACCTCTCAAGGGATCTCGAGAAGCTTACAACCCCCACCAGGCAGTGTACCTGATCGTTGTAGTATAGTATAGTGACAAGTATCGGGGGATTGATCGTTCAGCTATGAATAGTGTCGCTAGGATTAGAAAACCTAATTACTAGTGCTAAAGATGAGAGATGATTATTTTTGTATTTTTATATTTTTTAGAAAGCAAATTAAAATCTCGGGTTTTAAGGATTTGGGCGGAATTAGTTGCTAGTCAACTAACCCAATACTAGATGCAATCAAAATAAAATACTAGAAATGAAAATAAAACTAAATTATACTAAGGTTGTGAGCAATAAGTGGAGAAAATGTGTTTACTTAGATTTCACTACTCCCTAGATATCTTTTACACGTTAATTACTTGTTATAGTTGCGTGGATAACGGATTGTATTCCTTAATATCATTCATGGGGTGGCGCACTTACTTCCCCAATCCTATGAGTGCCTACTTCACTCCTATGTCGGGCCGGCTAAGAAGCTCCTAACATGGGATCATTAGAATTTACTCATGCATTAAATACAACCAATAAAACCTAGTGCACATCGGTTCATGTTTCCTAAGACGTTCAAGCATGTTACCATTTGGAGATCTGCCAGTTTTCTTAAGCCTAACATCGAAATCATTCATCCAATACAACCATAAACAAGTAATCAACACATAATTAACATCTAGGTTTCATTAGATCCAAGCAAACACAAGATAGATCTAGCCTAGCATAGTGGAATCAAGACAAGAACAAGATATAGACAACCAACACATAGACATATTGATTGAATTAAAAGAACACTTATCTCAATTACACTTGTAAGATTTCAAGGGCTGAATACCCTTGAAAAACCTGTAAAAATCGTATTAGGTTCGGCCTTAGGGTTTCTCCAAAACTTCCTCTCTTAATGTGTGAAAATTAGAAAACTATATATAGGAAATAGGGTCTGACGGTGTCAGGACCAATTAGGTGACGCCGTCATCTCGCCACCAAAATAAATCTCGGACTGCCTTGATCCAGATCTGACGCCGTCAAGTGTTATGTGTTTCCAGGCCGTCACGCATTTTACTCTTGACGCTCTTCCTTGTGACGCCGTCATTTCAGCACTGGGTCGTCATGAAAATTACTCTTGACGCCGTCAAAATGTTGCTCTTGACGCCGTCACCTACTGTTCCCAGCTTGGAAAATTGAGACTTTGCCGTTTTCTTCACTTTTATGCTCTAAAAACGTCCAAAATGCCTTCTTTTCCAGATTTCAATCCCAAAGTACCTAAAATCACAAAAGGAACGATTTAGGGCAATATTTGATCAAATAAATTCAATTCCGGGCTTAAATGACCCCCTAAAAGTGGTTCATTTTTCACCTCATCATATACCATTACACTTGAGATTTGCTTGTCCTCAAGCAAATGCGCTTTTATTCTAATCAAAATACAAGTTAGGGGTCATTTAACACTAATATAAAAGTAATTACAACGAATAATCATTCCACTAAAGACCAATAGACAAGCACGAAGGTCATACACGAGCACCTCACAAATAGTGTTTAGATACTCACATCTCTCGGGTGTAATAAAGTATAAATTACAATATGGAAACGGAAGATATCTCTCACTACCTGTCATAGCAAAATAGATTACCATAGGCTTGGGAAAGGATCAAACCTCCACCACATGGCGTAAGCACATAGGATAAACTATCAAAGAGGTCTTTTAAAGGGTTGTAACGTTAGGTGTAGGGATATGAAATATACGGTTTTGTTGGATATAGGCAGTCTTTACTGGTGGCGAGTTAACAATCTTGGTTAATTACATGTACAATGTGGCGTTGCTAAGCCAAGACTAGACTCGACTTAAGCTAATAAATGAAAAATAACAAAAACATAAAATAAACATAGAATGAAACGGGATGGTAGTCCGTATGTTTTTTTTTCTATTTTTCTTTTTCTATTTTTTTTTCTTTTTTCTTGATTTTTCGAGTTTTTTTTTTTTTTTTTTTTTTTTTTTTTTTTTTTTTTGCATACACTCTTACCCTACCATCCAAAATAATACATCATAGGGAATGAAAATTCCCCTTACACTTGAATCTTTACATACTTTACAATAAACTATTCTAATGACTCGAATTAAGAAAATCAAAACACTTGAAGCACTTTTAAGATTAACGTACATATGGGGGTAATAAATGATGTTCTTCCCCATTACTCCATAAATAAGTACTTTACCCATGAGTCCCAATCGTCCCAAAACAATATGTACAAGGATATGACTCGACTTAGCAACCATGTAATCAATTAGATAGTTAACTTAGGGTTTAACAAATAACAATAATGCACTAAAAATGAGTGCATACACGGAAGGCTAAGGCGATTTGGGTGTACATTTAAGTGGGGTGTAACAAATTCTTCCTTTAAGTAAGATGCCTAAAGTTAGAAACGAAAAGATAGGTTCGGAGGGGTGTACTAGGGGTTTCGTGTACAACGCTAAGGGTGTGGGAAAAATTAATTGACTTAAGTAGTCAAGTAGTATGACTTAAATAGTCAAGTAATTATGATACGGGTTTAACACAAGGGTGATCCTAATGCCTCTTATCATGTAGTAAATCCTACTACACGAATGTAGTCTCACTAGCGGTCTCGGGATGCATCACTAACGCAAGTTCTAGAATCTAAATGCTACCGGTACACTCATAAGCACTAATAGTAAATGGTTTTCCTATCAAATCTAAAGGCGAACCTCACATATTTGGGTGGAAAATTTTTTGAATATACGGTTATGTGCTAGTCATACAATCTCCTATCCATGAGACGCTTGCTATGGCTAAAGTTTCACTCGTAAATGTTGTAAAAAAATTTAAATTTGGAGCTAAAATTGCACTAACAAGTGTTTCTCGTAGTTTTATTACACATCTACTATCAAACAAAGCAAACTCAAGCGAAAATGTATTTGTAAGGTATCATCATTTTACCATCCCCTTACACTTAAGATGAACATTGTCCCCAATGTTCAAGTAAAGAATGTAAAAGTGAAAAAGTAAAAAGAATTAAATCATTACTCCCCTGATTCGCTCGGTATGGATAATTAGGTGGCCAGGTTAAATCTTCCTCCAAGAAAATGAATAATCAAAGCTTCCCTTCCAGAATATAAATCATCTTCTTGTCATACATAACCTGTAAATCCTGAGAAAACAAACAAGACAACCTCGCATAAAATCGGCGGCATCCTATATAAGTTACTAAATCCTAGAAAACAAAGTAAGATATAATGCTTGTGGAATGATGTTTGCAGATTTCCTAGAGATTATAAAACTTAATAATTCAACAAAAACCTTAAGACTCCGTTAGAATAACAAAACCGGTAAAATTTCCAGGTTTTTACACGTGACGCCGTCAAGAGTAAACTCATGACGCCGTCAGAAGTGACCTGCAGAAATTCTTATGTTAAGTTTCCAGAAAATTTCTAGAAAAACTTGGTCCTGCTTCCTGGAAAATCCTGCAAAACTCCATTATGACTCAATACAAGCATTTGACTCTAACAAATACTAATACACATGTCCATTTAATATTGTGGAGAATCATGATCGGGTTGTTTCTTAAAAACATATTTGGGGTTTCCCCTTACACTTATCTTTTGCAAAAATACCTTTAGGTGGAGTTAAGACTAGGCTAAACAACAAAGTAAAGTATTTCCACTTTTTAATTGAGAAACATGATCTACCAACAATAAAAATAAAGCATGCATACGGAAGCAAATAACAAACATAAAAAAAATCACACAAAGCATGGGTTGCCTCCCAAGAAGCGCATTTCTTTATTTACGAGTCTTGTAGCTAGACTCAAGGTCATGGGTTACTACGTGACCTCATCATTGGTTTCATTCTCTAGGTCGTCTTCTAAACCAGTTTTGTATTCCGGACCTAGTTGCAAGCATTCTTTGTAGAAACCAAGCATCCTCTTTTTCACATACTCTACCCCTCTACGTCTATCCTCATCATTCCTATAATAAGCCGCTTGCTTGTGTTCCTTTTCGAAATTAGAGAGAAGGCGGTATTGCTCAATCTTGTAGGGCATTTGGTAAGCAACCTCATCATTCTCTTCCTTGAATTTAACTATACCAAGAGTCGGATCATAACTCATCCTAGTGGCCTCAACAAATGGTTTTCCGAATATTATTTGGCTTAGGCAAGTATCTATCACCGGACGAGTGTCCTCTACTATCATAAAATCTATCTCATAAGTGAGATTGCCTATAATCACATGCAATCCCTTCACTCTTCCTGCAAAATTACTTATCAGATTCTTATTGGGCATCATCCTAAAATCAAGTTGCTTCTTCATTACCCAATTGTAATAAGTCCTAGTCATGATGTTTACGGGAGATCTAGGATCGATGTAAGCTTTCCATATATGCATATGCCCGATATTGCATGGTATGTTAATGTTAGAGGGGTCTCCCATTTTGATAAGGGGTGTGCCAAGGATATATGGTCTCTCGGGACTATCGAATAAATCCTTATGGTATTCCCGTTCTTCCTTGGTGGGCAACTTATCAAAGTACTTCTCTATAGTTTCTACTTCCTCTAACTCTTCTCCCCTATTAACCTCAACTTCCCTACTTTCATCCCTAATCTCGGTTTCTACTCTAACTTCATCCTTGTCACTCTCTTCTATCTCCTTATCTATTGGCTTAATGGTGACAACATTGACAAAGTGGACATGTTTGGATGATGAGGGGTCCTTAATTTGTATTCCATTATTTGTGTCCCTAGTGTCCTTCCTAGGTGTAGTTAACGCTTGGTTGTTGAGGGCTTTCAACAAGTTGTCTATCTTATTGGTCATCTTCGTTTGTTGTTGGTTGAATTCGGTTTCAAACCTAGCTATGCGAGCTTCTTGAGATGCCATGAATTTTGACATCAATCCTTCAAGATTGTTGGTACTACCATAGTTGTTAGAAGGATTGTTGTTGAAAGTACGGTTGGAGGGTGGACCATTTGGTTGGTAACGATTAGGCGGATTGGAAGAATTGGGTTGATTTTGTTTCC
The DNA here is from genome assembly GCA_030686995.1 of Artemisia argyi. Lineage (NCBI taxonomy): Eukaryota > Viridiplantae > Streptophyta > Magnoliopsida > Asterales > Asteraceae > Artemisia > Artemisia argyi. Next base: position 102,428,258 of record CM060682.1, read on the forward strand.
ACCTAAGGTTTGGGTGATTTTCCAAGAGGGGTTGTATGAATCACCATAAGGGTTTGGCTCGGGCTTGAAAGTGTACCACTTATCTCCCGCTTCGTCGGTACGCGTGGATGCGTAGTCCGCAAAAGCTGTTCCGGGGAGTTCCACACAATCACGAGTGTCATGGGGACCACTACATAATTCGCATGAAGAAGTGATTTTGTTCACTTGGCTTGAAGGCTTAGGAGCTTCGTAGGATTTCATGAGAAACTTGACTCGGTCTTCAAGTTCCATGATCCTACGGTCGGGAGTGCTAGAGTTGTTCGAAGGCAAAGATATTGCCTTGACCGTTTTGTTCAAATCACGGGGATCATTCCAACTTTCGTTGTCATAGAGAGCAAGATCTTCTATGAGTTCCCATGATTGTTCCGCACTTAGATCACGTAGCTTACCACCGGAAGATTGGTCAATGGCTCGCCTCGTGGAGAGATCGATATGGTCATAAAAAATTTGGACTTGGAGCCAAAGATCTATGCCATGATGAGGGACTTTTTGGAGTAAGTCCTTGAAACGAGTCCATGCTTCATAAAGAGATTCATTTTGATGTTGTTGGAACATCAAGATGTCATTTCTAAGCTTAGTAGTTCTCCCCGGTAGGAAAAATTGAGCAAGGAAACGAGTGGTGAGATCATCCCATGTGGTGATGGATCCTGCGGGTAAATGCTCAAGCCATTGACTAGCTTGATCCCGTAGAGAGAATTGGAATAGGCGTAATCGGGTAGTCTCTCTAGTTTCAACACCTAGGTCTATGGAATCTACGATTTTAAGGAAGTCCTTAAGATGTTGATTTGGATCTTTGGAACGAAGTCCATGGAATGCACATCCGCTTTGCACCAACCGGATGGTGTCGGATCGCAAGGGGGTCACATTGGCTCCGGTGAGCTCAATGGTGTTTCGGTAGCCTTGGTGGCTAGGTCAGGAATACTCTCCTAAGGTTCGAGGCCTAAGGGGTTCTAGTGATGGGTTTTGTTGTGGTTGGATGACGGGTTCAAAGATGTTCCCGTTGTCCATGATGTCAGGTGGTGAAGAGTTACGAACAAAGATACAAAGAAATAAGATAGACTAAAGAAACCTAAAAATAAAAATAAAATCTTACTAGAAAGGAATCTAGCAAGTAGACTTAATAAAAAGAGATTCTAACCTAGACAATAACTATTCCCCGGGCTGCGGCGCCAAAAACTTGATACGTAGGGATCGCACCAGGCTTTACCTCTCAAGGGATCTCGAGAAGCTTACAACCCCCACCAGGCAGTGTACCTGATCGTTGTAGTATAGTATAGTGGCAAGTACCGGGGGATTGATCGTTCAGCTAGGAATAGTGTCACTAGGATTAGAAAACCTAATTACTAGTGCTAAAGATGAGAGATGATTATTTTTGTATTTTTATATTTTTTAGAAAGCAAATTAAAATCTCGGGTTTTAAGGATTTGGGCGGAATTAGTTGCTAGTCAACTAACCCAATACTAAGATGCAATCAAAATAAAATACTAGAAATGAAAATAAAACTAAATTATACTAAGGTTGTGAGCAATAAGTGGAGAAAATGTGTTTACTTAGATTTCACTACTCCCTAGATATCTTTTACACATTAATTACTTGTTATAGTTGCGTGGATGACGGATTGTATTCCTTAATATCATTCATGGGGTGGCGCACTTACTTCCCCAATCCTATGAGTGCCTACTTCACTCCTATGTCGAGCCGGCTAAGAAGCTCCTAACATGGGATCATTAGAATTTACTCATGCATTAAATACAACCAATAAAACCTAGTGCACAACGGTTCATGTTTCCTAAGACGTTCAAGCATGTTACCATTTGGAGATCTGCAAGTTTTCTTACGCCTAACATCGAAATCATTCATCCAATACAACCATAAACAAGTAATCAACACATAATTAACATCTAGGTTTCATTAGATCCAAGCAAACACAAGATAGATCTAGCCTAGCATAGTGGAATCAAGACAAGAACAAGATATAGACAACCAACACATAGACATATTGATTGAATTAAAAGAACACTTATCTCAATTACACTTGTAAGGTTTCAAGGGCTGAAAACCCTTGAAAAACCTGTAAAAATCGTATTAGGTTCGGCCTTAGGGTTTCTCCAAAACTTCCTCTCTTAATGTGTGAAAATTAGAAAACTATATATAGGAAATAGGGTCTGACAGCGTCAGGACCAATTAGGTGACGCCGTCATCTCGCCGCCAAAATAAATCTTGGACTGCCTTGATCCAGATCTAACGCCGTCAAGTGTTATGTGTTTCCAGGCCGTCACGCATTTTACTCTTGACGCTCTTCCTTGTGACGCCGTCATTTCAGCACTGGGTCATCATGAAAATTACTCTTGACGCCGTCAAAATGTTGCTCTTGACGCCGTCACCTACTGTTCCCAGCTTGGAAAATTGAGACTTTGCCGTTTTCTTCACTTTTATGCTCCAAAAACGTCCAAAATGCCTTCTTTTCCAGATTTCACTCCCAAAGTACCTAAAATCACAAAAGGAACGATTTAGGGCAATATTTGATCAAATAAATTCAATTCATGGCTTAAATGACCCCCTAAAAGTGGTTCATTTTTCGCCTCATCAGTTTGTTTTCTTTCAGTTTTGGGATTCTTTGAAGGCGTTTGCTGGTTTATCGGATATTCCCTCTTCGTTAGAGGATGTGATGCGGTATTTGGTCCCTATTTCTACATCTCGGTCTGTGAAGAGCGTTGTTTCTAAGCTTTTGTTTTCGGTGACTTCTTATTTTATATGGCAAGAAAGAAATAACAAGATTTTCAAGTGTTACACTAGTACAGATTTGGCCTTTCGTCACACATAGCATATTTCGAATGGTCGCATAACAACATATTTACGTGACTAAATGTACCAGCCTTAAATAAACAGCCACACTTGATCCGAGTTGTGTGACCATTTCGTAAAATAAATGTCACACATTTGTGTATATATGTGACCAGAGGGTAACTGGTAAATATTTTTCGACATTTTAGTCACTTTTAATTCGGGACTTGTGACGGATACAAATCAGCTTGAAACATTAGTCACAATATAGATATACATATGTGACAAATATATGTCACACAATTGAACAGTGTGACCAAAAAGATATATGGTCACATGAAGTACTTGTGTATATGGCTAAATTATATAGTCAAGTTTGTCACACATTATATAAACGTGACTGCTATTCTTTGTTGAATAGTTAGCCACATATGAATTTGAAATGTGTGACAACTAGAAACTCAATTTGAAGCGTTAGTCACGAAATGCATTTAAGATTGACAAATATATGTCACACTTGAAGAGTGTGACCAAATGTCATATATGGTCACACTAAACCATAGAAACATGATTAAGTGTAACTAAAATTCGATACATATGGTCACGTAAGTTAATACGTGTGTCTAAAGTTTAGTGTGTGTTTGTTTGCCAAATCCTAATGTGTATAGCCACACTTAATTGAAGCATGATCATGTGACTGTAGGCTTTACAATAGTCACACCATATCACACATGTGTTTCTAAATGATTTTTATGGCCACATCATAAGGGTATTATATGTGACCAATACATTCAAAATAGTCACATTGTGAAATATTCATATGACTATTACTTATAGCAAAATGTGAAGTCAGTTATCATTAACCTTGATATTAGTCACATTGAGTTTTTGTGTGACTAAATTAAAGATGCTATATATATGGTCACATGAAGTTTTTATTTAGGTGTCTAAATCATAGAGTCATATTTTGTCACACATTATTTAAGTGTAGTCACAAATTGATACATATGGTCACACATTTCTGATAACTTATGTACTTTGTAACCCGTATAGGAATAGTGTTACTTGACTTTCTAAAGTCAATTTTCAACTTTAATGTGGTTCGTACCTGTTGGGGTGTTTGGTTCTTCTATTGGAAGTGGGTTTTGAGAGAGTGGATGTTTCTTTGAGAGTCTATGGCAGTTTGTATTCGGAATTTGATGAAACCCTTATTGGGTTTGTTGTTTAAGCTGCTGTAGTGATTTATTCGGATCATTAAACACCTGTTTCTGGTCTTGGGTTCGTATTTGCTGGAAGTTAGGGTTGTGGAACCCTATGTTTATGTTTTATGATCGGTGTCACACTCATTTACTGTTGCTCCTTGTGCTATTGATTATTTGCTGCAATTTGGTTCATGATTGTGGTTGATAGTTGATTATTGCTGCTGTTTGGGGTGGTTTGTTATTGATGATCGACTGCCTATTGGTATGTTAGGGTTTTTAAACCCTAGTTTAGTGCTTATACGTGATATTGCTGCATGATCGTTCAACATTTTACTTGCTGCTATTGATCGTTTATGCTGGAAGTCAAGCTGGAAGTCATGTGATTGGAGGTGTATGGGTTCGTTATTATCTACTGGTGGTTCTTTATGATTCTGCTGGTTGTTGTGGATCACATTGATGGTATTTGTAAGTTAAGTTTCTAGGGTAACTTATTCAAAAATCCTAGATTCGATCAATAGGAATGTCTCTTTTTCTATGGATCGTTTATGGGTGGTTCGATCTACATATTATGGTTTTATGTTATGCGTTGGATTGAAGCTGCTCGTTGTAATGGAAATTAGGGGTTCGCCCTATGTTAGTCCCATTGGTTTGGGTATATGTATTTGGTAGGTCCTATGTTTGGTGGATCATCATGCTTGGCTTGGATTCCTTTTATGATGCTGGGTCATGATATCTTAGTGCATGGCTGATTCCATTGTTTTATATGATGTATGTTGACCACATGGCTCTTGATCCTACTGCCTTTATGGGTTTGTGGATTGTGTTGCTGTGGTCGTGTTGGTTAGGGTTTTCTTAAACCTTTGTTTGTCGATGAGTGTGCTGATTGGTTTTCCTTATGTCGACTTGGGGATTGGTTTGGGTAATCCTATGTTGGTTCATTACGATCTTTGGCTGCTATGGTATTGTCTTAGGCTTATTCTCATGGCTGGTCGTTTTGATTTTCAATTGGAAGTTAAGTTCAGGGTTCTTATTTAAAAACTCTTTGATCGTTTGGAGGTGATTTGATCGTTTGGAGTTACTGGCTTTATTTGATCGATACCTTATGATTGTAATTTAGGGTTTGTTCTAAACTCTATTTCTGATCCATGGCAATTCTGGTTCGTTTGGATTTCAATCACTCTTCTTGGTTTAGAGGATGCTGAAGATGTACGAATCATGCTAATGGTTGGATTTGTGATCGGTGATGGTGGCTAGGGTTTGGGAAACCCGATGTCGGTTCATCGGTCTTTGTGCTGCTGCTTATGGATGGTTGTCTATGGCAGGCTGCTACGTGGCAAGTTTGGACTTCTATAACGACTTTGAAGAATCAAGTTTTACTTGGCTAGCATTTAATTGTTATTTTTATAGTCGTTGTAGGTTATGTTCAATGTAAGTTTATGTTCTATGTTTTGGTCAGTTGCACATGTTGTGCATGTTAGTTTTAAGAATGGTTTGTCATTCTTAGATAGGTGTCTTGTAAGTGTCCTAAGGGACTGAGGGCGAGGGAAATCACCCTCGTCATTTTGTACTTCAAAGTTTTTTTTTTTTTTTTTTTTTACAAAAAGGTAAAATATATTAAATAAAATAGAGTTATGTACATAGGATAGCACAAGAAAGACAAGGAAAGGACAACCCCTAACCAAATCTCAACTTGCCTAGAAACAGAAATACAAACAGAAATGGACAAGACCAAAACTGATTACAACAATGATAAACAAACAAAGAGAAACAGATAAACTACCAAGACAGCTAATACCAAAAGCAACCCCTGAACATCAAAACTTAGTATAAAGACAGCTTGAAACTATGACCATTTGAGAACTCTGAATTCATGGGGCACTCCAAAGGAATCAACCAAAGGAGCTCCAAACATCACCATTCCCAAGCAATCATAGGAAGCATAAATACTAAGTCTTATGTACAGGAAAGTAGCTGATAACAAACTAAAACATAACTCATAATAAAGACCAAGCAAATATAATCTCCAAAGCAGCAAAATAGCATAGCAGCACCAGAAAGCTTGATCAAAAGAATGCATCCAGATCAGTAAATTCAACATCAGATCAGGAAATGGATGAATCATCAAGACTTCAATCATCCAATAACCTTGTCTCGTTAAAAAACCTTGCCAAATAAAAACCCTGTGGGAAAACTTTGAGCAAGGAAAAAGAGTACAAGGTATGTTTGCGTTAGAGTACCAAAAGATCAAAACAAGAAGAGCGCAACACCTGCTAACATAAAACACCTCATACCCCCACCCATTAACAAAGAGAACCACAAAGATTAAAGTAACAGTACTAATATTGCACCCATTATACCTCCAAACAATACTCAGATTAGGACTAAACCTGGTATCAATCACAACCACAGTCACCTTACTCATACTACTCATATGAAACCATATCCTCCAATACAAGTTACCAGCGCAGAATAAAGAATCGGTTCCTGTAGTGCATAGCCATCCAAAACTCCGTACTACAAAATGATGACCAGCGCAGGAAGCTATCCTCTCATCTGTGGTGCATAATAACTTGCTAGAGCCACAATCACCCGGATCAAAAACAAGGTTACAATTCCAGAAATCAGTACCCAAGAAACACCAACAAACCCAACCATCATAAGAATAATAAGATCTCCAAATACTAAACAGAATAGTAATAAACCTGAAAGCTATCACAAACTCAGTCTCATTACTCATTAAACTCATTTGAGACCATGTCAACCAATACAAGTTATCAGCGCAGAATAAAGAATCGGTTCCTGTAGTGCATAGCCATCCATACCTCCATACTACAAACTGATGACCAGCGCAGGAAGCTATCCTCTCATCTGTAGTGCATAATAACTTGCAAAAATCACAAACACCCGGGTCAAAAACATAATTACATTCCCAGAACCCAGTACCCAATAAACACCAACAAACCCAATAGTTACAAGAACTGTTGAAATTATAAACCATCACAAAATCGCCATTAGAACACTGATTAACAAAATCACTACAAACCCACAGCCACAAATTCAATAAGAATATGTGCAAACCCACAGTTGCCCAAGAATCATGTAACACCATTAATACCATTATCACAACCACTATGACTTCTCAATGGGATTATCCAAATAGTCGCAGCCTTCATAGATTCCACCGAAGGCTTAATCTTCAGACTTAACAGCTTATATCTAACTATATCAACGATAATCTTAAAAATAGCCTCCTCACTTCTATAATTCTTTTGAAACAACCTAAAATTCCGCTCTTGCCAAATGTAATAGACCGCAGCTCCAAACACTAAGCGTTGAATCACACTCCATATAGAATTATTAGCAGTTCTAATAGAGATTCCAGAAACAACTTCAGCCCACGTATACGAAATATCATCCAGCTTACACAAGAGTATTAAATTATCCCAAACAGCCTTAGAAAATTTGCAAGAAAAGAACAAGTGAGCATGAGATTCATCAACGGCATTACATAACGGGCAAACAGTACTGGAAATGTTGAACCATCTAGAAATACGATCCGATGTTTTAAGTCTCCCCCGCATAGCCATCCAAAGCACAAACGCATGTCTAGGAATACATTGGGAGAACCAAACATGCTTATACCACATAACTTTAGGACTATCAAACCTTAACGCTTTCCAAGCTTCTTTGACACTAAATTCAACATCCTTGTTAACCTTATTAATCCATAAAACCTTGTCCTCAAAATCATCCAATAAAATGGGAACAGGCACATTTAAAACATCACCAAAAAGACTATTCCATTCATTAGGCCATTTCCATCCATTACTGTCAATCCAATCCGCAACCTTATCACTAGTATCCAACCCATGCTCAATAAGGAAACTATGAGTAATGACCTTACACAGCGGGCCATTAGTGTGCCATTTATCAAACCACATAGAACATTGTTTACCATTACCCAATCTATAAACCACAAATGATCGAATTTTATCCCTAAGACCAAGAATCTGATTCCAACCCGAAGCACCATGTTCAGGTTTAACATCAAACCAAATATTTCTGTCTTTGATCCTATAAGTATGAACCCACCTAACCCACAGCGAGTCTTTCTTACTAATAACATTCCAAAGATGCTTAGCTATTAAAGCCTCATTCATAAGTCTAAGAGGTTTAAGACCAAGGCCCCCCTAATTTTTAGGCTTACAAATATCTTTCCATGATATACTAGCAATACCACTACCCTCACCCCCACCAGACCATAAGAACTTCTTACACAGTTTATCAATACTATCACAGACATGATTAGGAAGAAGAAACATCGAGGCCCAATAAACATGGAGCGAGGTAAGAACAGAAGATATCAACTGAAGTCTACCCGCAAAAGATAAAGTTTTGTTTCTCCAATCATTAATGCGATTCTTAACCTTCTGAATCAAGCATCTACAATCCTCATTCACAATTCTCTTACCGGACAGAGGGATACCCAAGTATTTCAAAGGCAGAGTACCAATTCTAAAAGGCATGACAAGCAATATATTCTCCTTAACCGGGTCAGGCACACTCCCAAAGAAAGCAACACTCTTAGCAATACTAGGGAATAAACCAGAACACATAGCAAATTCATCTAACGCTCTTCTAAGAATACTAGCAGAGATAAGATCACCATGACATAATAAAAGAAGGTCATCCGCAAAACATAAATGGGTCAGTTGAAATTTCTCACAACCCCAATGAAATCTAAACCGACCATCCCTTCTAATCTGTCTCTTAACCATCATATTGAATGCTTCCATAACAATAGTGAACAAATAAGGCGAGATCGGGTCACCCTGCCTAAGACCCCTTTTACTTTTGAAAAATCCATGTAATTCACCATTAACACATAAAGAAAAGGAAGCAGAAGTTAAACATACCATAATCCAATGAATCATGGAGCTGTGGAAACCAAAATGAACGAGACACTTCTTCAAAAAGTCCCAATTGACCGTATCGTATGCCTTCTGAATGTCCACTTTGAACGAGCATTTGCTAACATCACGCGTCCAATTATATCTCTTAACAAACTCTTGAGCAAGCAAAATGTTGTCACTAATCTGCCTACCCGGGATAAAAGCGCTCTGGTTACAATCAATCAGACTACAAAGACCTTCTTTAAGCCTATTCGTGATAACCTTACTGATACACTTATATATGACATTACCGCAAGCAATAGGACGATAATCAGAAACCTTCAAAGGAACGAGTAACTTAGGAATAAGTGAGATAACATTAGCATTAAACTCGCCAAGAAGTTTTCCAGAACTGAAGAACTCTTTAACCGCAGCACAGACATCAATACTAACAACGCTCCAAGCCGCTTTAAAAAACTTAGAGGTAAAACCATCCGGGCCAGCAGCTTTATCATCATCAATACTAAACATCGCCTCTTTGATTTCGATATCCGAAACAGGTCTAACCATATTCAATGCAACAGCAGGATCAAGTTTCTTAGCAAAAAGATCCTCACAGTCTTCTAACGGGATGACCTCATCTTCCACCCCCAAAAACTTTTGAAAGTGGTTAACAAAACACCCCGGCACATCGTCACCATAGAATTTGTTACCCTGCTCATCACACACCACTTGAATCCTTCCCTTGTTCACCCTATTCTTAAGAAAATTATGGAAATACGACGTATTTTGGTCACCATCCTTCAACCACTGAATCTTAGTTTTCTGCCTAAGAAGATTAGCCTCATCCCTCACCGCTTCCTGATACGCATTACAATAAACATATTCTTCTTCTCTAAGACTGCTATTATTGGGATCATTGTCTAAACACACTTGCACTCTTTTAAGCTCAGCCTTCAAAATCTTAACCTTACTAAAAACATTCCCATTAATCCTATTCATATTCCTCAAATGTCTTTTCATATTTTTAAGACGTTTAGCCAAAACAAACATACGGAACCCAAAAACCTCAATACCCCAATTATCTCTAACCGTAGGAATAAAAGAATCCTTCTCCGCCAAAAAGTTAGCAAACCTAAAGGATCTAGGCTTAACAGGCTTGGCCAAAGAATAGTTCAAAATAACAGGGCAATGATCCGAAGATAGATAAGGCAAAAATTCAGCAAAGCAGCTATCATAACAAGAAATGAAGCTACTATTACCCAACACTCTATCTAATTTCTTAAGAATACCAGATTCAGGATCAAGACGTTTTTGAATCCAAGTGTAAAAAATACCTTTGGAAGCAATATCATCAAGCTCCAATGATTCAACACAATTCCTGAAATCTTCCATATCATGATCTTTAGCAGCAGTGACGTCCGAACAATCACTAATATTCAGGGCAACATTAAAATCACCCAGCAAAACCCACGGCTCACCCTTGACAAGATCACTATGCAAAGCTAAGTTCTTCCATAATACCCGTCTTTCAACACCTTTGTTCTTGGCATAGATAAAAGAAACAAAATGCTTTCTGCAATCATGAATAAAATTAATTTCAAAATGCATAGATTGTTCAGAATGAGACACAAGATTCGCACTAACTACATTGTTATCCCACCCAACTAACATTCTACACACACTTCTACAATCATCCATATTAGAAACCCATGACCAATTACGAAACAAACTGTCACCAACACTCTTAACCGACTTCTTCCTAAGATGAGTCTCCACCACAGCACACATACACAACCCTTCTTCTCTAATAAGCGATATAACTTCATCTTGTCTAGTAGTCTGAGACAGACCCCGAACATTCCAAACACCAATTTTGTAACTCATTTAAGATTGGAATCAAAGGGTGCAGGCACACCACCCTCTTGAACCATAGACGTATCCACATCATTGAAGACTTCATTCTGTGTCATAAAGGAAGCTGAACCAGTCGTAACCTCCTCTACTTCATCCAAGGAATGAGAATCATTCATATCAGATAAATGCCCATTAATCCTATCACTTCTTATATCCTCACATCTGCTCGAGTAGTATTCCAACATCTCATCAGTCCAAGTCTCTTTACAATCCTTATCTAACGACTTATTAGACAGCATAAACAGGTCAACCTTCAGCAAATCACGCTCCTTTTGCAAATTACCAATCTTAGCTAACTCCGCACGATAAGCATCATCATAACATTGCCTGAGTGAAACATCACTACTATCATGCGTAGTCAAGACGGTCTTCTGCATCATCAAATTAGCATTACTTTTGGCATTAGAATTGAGATTCTGGTTAAGTAACACGATACTTTCAGACAAGTTTTTGATTTTCAATTCTAACTGCTGTTCATGAGACCCATTCGTCATGATTCTACTATTCCACTTTTCCGTATAGTATTTAACCATGTCATCATTCCAACTCTTAACAACACTTTCTAAAATAGGAATACCAGAACCACACGCCTTTTCCACTGCAGCCTTCACAGCCTTCCAAACATCAGAATTATCACTAACCTGATCACTACCCAAAACATCAAATCTATTACTAGTACTAACATTCTTAGAGCCTAAACCATCATTCAACTTACGACCATCACCACTCTTGCTGCTATTACCATTATTATTACCGGAACTGTTACCCGAATTCTTCTTCTGCACATTCTTTTTGTTACCAACTGAAGTATTAGTCTGATTGCTGTTACTACCACCACTACCCACTTCAACTTTATCTTTACCTTTGTTAATAGTCTTCCCATTATCATTCACAACAACACTCTCATCAACCTTACCTACATTACCACTTTTCACTGGTTCTGATTTATTACTAGTCTGCTTATCACCCACATTCCCCGTATTTACCTTACTAGTGTTGTTACCACTAGCCGTGTTAACAAAATTACCTCTTCTAACCTGATGCCCCCCAATATTCCCTTGTCGTCCATTACTACCAACACCCCTATTCCTTCTAAACCCAGCAACATTCCAGCCTTCATCCACATTAACCTTATCCGAACTATTATTATTATCACCACCATTCACATCATTAGGCTTCACATTCTCACCATCCTTATTCACTTTCCTAGCCACATTCACTTTATTTTTACAATCACTCAAGTAGTGTCCAAAAACCTTGCACTCCTCACATCTTGGCGGAACCTAATCATGTTCAACCCTCAGCTTCAAAACCTTACCCAACTTCTCATACCACAATTCAACAAAGTTAACAAACGGCTTTTCAGAATCAATCTCAACTAACACCCTAGCAAACGTAGCCCTGCCATATGGCTTTTCACAAATGGAAGTAGTCATCCGGTCCATAATAATTGGGCTACCAATTTGGCTAACTATCCTACTGATCCCCTCAACATTCCAAGCTTCCAAAGGAATGTCATGAATTTTAGCCCAAACCGGAACCTTCTTAACCTCAGGTCTAGACATGCATAGCCCTGGTTCCCATTTTTTCACAAATAAAGGCCTATTATTCACTAACCAAGGGCCTTTCTCAATAACCAACTCCATCCCATCATTAGACTTAAAGTCAAAAAAACACATTCCATTCTGGTTCATACTGACATTATCCAACTGATACAACCTCCACATACGTTTCAAATGATAAACCAAATCAGCATAATTCATACGAAACCCAACAAAGAAACCAACCACAGTATTACCCCACCTCTTACACCCCTCTTCCAAAATCGGATCCATCTTAGCCACTTTCCTATTTTCACCAATAATAGACGGAGGAACATAATGCAACTTATTATTACCATTCCCACCATAACTATTTGAAACAGCCTCACGAAAGGACCTACTATTCTTTTCATACACACTATCTGTCATTACCGTATCCTTAACACCACTAGACCCACCCACAGCAAAATTACTCACCTCGCTAACACCCTTACCAGAATCACTAACATTCACATTAACCTTAAACAAACCCGGAACCCTAACATCACCAAAACTTACTTTAGTAGGGCTCCTAGGTTTATCAGAACCCACATTATGCTTCAAATTAGAACTCTCCACACTAGGTTTAGACACATCAGGACCATTATCTTTGCTAAACTTAACATTCCCCTGACCTAAATCACTAGCAGGCAAACCATTAACATCCCTAGACCCACTATTAAGATTACCCACATCACCAACAGACTTAGCACTAGCAGCAATAGACTCATTATTCAAACTTTTTGCAATTTCATCAATAATGTCTTTGTTACTAACATCACAATCAAATGAAATATTATTATCCTTACCAGAATTCACCTTACCAGCCTCAGAACCATCACCAACACTACCCCCATCATCAATACCAAAGCATGAGCCTCCAAAGTCCTCACTACCCTCCACAGACTCAGAAGCCCCATCATCACATTCCAAATCGTCCATATCCATTGCTTCATTATTACCCCGAGAAACAGATCTAGTCTTCTTAGAATAAAGATTCCTAGGAACCTTAGATAACATATTAGTATGTTTCATAGCAGATTTACTCATAGGATTCATGGTACGAGTAGTTTTTTTGGGTTTAAGAGCTGAATCCGTCCTATGAGAGGACGGATTAGTATTAGGACCAGGGTTAGAATCCATGGAAATTAATGAAACAAATTCATTAAAACCAATGAACAGTGAAGATGGTTTATTATAACGGAAAAATGAATTGAAAAAGGCGGAATGAAATTGAAAGGTGAATTAATGAAGAACAAACAAGGATCTACAGTAGCAGATGTATTATAATAAGATTGGAATTAAAAATAAAATGGATTTAAGGTGTATTGATGAACAGGAAAACCGTATAAAACCCTAGGTTATACAATCGCCCATAGTAGTGTGTGTTTTAGTACTTCAACGTTTTTTTGGATAATGTCATTTACCAGGGTGCAGGATTACTCCCCTTTACCCAAAAAAAATTGCCTTCAACTGCATATACATGATAAATGGAAAATGCAAATAGAATAAAGCTTGCCTGCAAGTAGACATACTAGTGAAAACTGCAAATTTTTTCATTGCCATAGAAAAGCTTTACTTTTTGGAGTCTAAATCCATTACAATAGGCTAAATTTCACAAACAACTATTTTAATAGCAGTAGTAACTTAATAATAGCATTAGTAACTTTTGTACAAACAACAGAGAAGCTACAATTCTTTGTTTAATGAAAACAGAGAAGCTACACCCCTGCTACCTCCAAATACCTTATCTTCTTTTATTTCGTTCTTGCATTTGTCTCTCATACTGAGCACGAATTCTTTCAATGAGATCTTTAACTACCTCTGTACTTTCTTCACATATGATCTTTTTAGATATCATCACAGCAAGTAAATTAGCACTCAAAGGATACTCTTTTTCTGCAAGCATAAAAACATCAACTCCACCTTGTGTTGATAACTGATGTACATTGCAGCTATCATAAAACTTCCATGAAGTTGAGAGATCATGAATTGGGAAGTTCCAATAGATATCAGCTGGATCAGGTTCATATAACCTGTGTAACTCAACCCACAGCTCTTGCTCTTTCACATCTGGCTTCTTGATTGTTTTGAGTTTTTTTTTAACGAACTCCCATAATCTGTCTAAGTCTTCTCTGTCACTTCTTCTTATCAATTCCTGAAAACTTTTGCACACTGCTGATCCTCCACCAAGCCTGATTATCTTCCAAGCCTTTCCAAATTTATCTTTGTAAATCTCCCAGTCTATGATTGGATGTCAAGATTGAATAGGATCAGCATATAATGTTTCAGGAACAATCACCATCATCTGATCAAGAGAAGACCTGTCTTCATTTCTTTGTGAATCATTCTTCTTCTCAGCATGCTTGTCTTCAATGATCTTTTGTTTCTTTGATGGTGTTTCTTCTGTACCCATGGGGATAAACTTTTCTTCAATATATCTCTTGCAGTGGTAGTATTGATGTGCAATTTTGTCATATGACTTTCCCCTGAGTTGATGAGGTTTATAAAAACCTTGATTCTTTAAGTATGTTTTCATTACACTCATGAGCGGAGACTTTGTGGTATTTCTTTTCCTCTTATGACTTTGACCTTGCTTCATTGACTTACTTAGCTGACTCAAAGCTAATTCTACACCTCTTTCATTTATCAAATCAGCAAGTCTTTATACTCTGTTATCATCAGTTAAAGTCTTATCTTTGTAAAGTTCTGCAATTCTAGCCTGTAGAACTTCATCCTCATCAATAAAAGCTTTCATTTTTTCTGCAAGATCTCTTTTTTTCTCCTTTTCTTGAAGAATGAATGCTACTTGCTCTTCTGTTTCAAATTCAGACACTTTAGATCTCCTTTTCTCATCCATAAAGTTAGCTATTTCAGCTTCATCAACTCTCTTTGCAACATCTTCAGTAGTAGAAACTTGATTTGTTGTAGCAGCAGAAACATCCCTTAGCCAGTTGTTCAACATTACTAGTAGCAGCAGTTTCTCCCAAACTAGTATAAGTCTCCACCATGATCTTTGAAGCTTGTACAATATTTTCACCTTGAAATTTCACTACCTGCTTTTTATTTACATCTTCCAAAACCGCCTCATTACCCTCATTGTCAGCAACTACATAGTCATCATCCATATTATCACCACTATCAATCACAATATCCATATCGACATGCATATCAGCACAAGCACCTTCACCATTTGTTGTTTCCTCCCTTGAGACTCTGCTTTCATTTCTCCCCTATTTGGGAGGATCCCCCAAACTAGCAGCCTTAGAAGAACTCCTCCTGTGTGCTGTGCCCACCTTCTTCAAACGTCTGAACTGAGTTTTTCTTGAGCTCTGTTGACTTTCCAAATATCGAAGTCTCTTTTTCAACTTTTTGATCTTTTCACCTTGTTTTGTTGTGCGCTTTTGGAGGCCAAGAACATCCTTTTCTAACTGGGTACAATTGTCCTTCAAATCCTGTATAAGTTTCATTCTAGCCTCACGACTCGGCTTGTGTTACCCAGCCCAAGAGATGGATCATTAGGATTGACATTTTGTACATCAGTATCCATCAATTCATGTGTTTCAGATCTACCCTCATCACTTCGTGATGTGTTACCTTCACTGAGAGGTGAATCAACGGCTGTATACTCAGTCTCATGTATGTTACCACTGGCCTGCTCTGCTTCTAAGCTAGCAGCAGAAGTGGCAGCCCCTTCCATGACATCCTCACCCTTTTTTTGTGGAAGGTTCACCATATATGGAAAAAGTGGTGAAACCCTTCCTGAAAAATCCTTGCCATTATTTTTTAGATTTCAAAATACTTTCTTTTGTAGTGGGGTGGCATAAAAACCTTGGATATAATAAAGAGTTACCATCACCATCCAAGGTCTTGATCATACCATCCAAAATCATTTTTTTTAAAATTAAAAGGTTTTCCTTTACTAAGACATATCACAGCTGATGCCATGGTAGTACCAAACTCATTCCAACCTGTTGTTTTAGGACTCAAACAATGTAAGAGAGTATGAATCAAGAATTTCCACTGAGATGAGAAGAGACCTTTGTAAAATTTTAATCTATTATTCTTCTTCTCATACCCCATTTTTTTCAAACCTTTGAAAATGGCGGCGTTTTCAAGACACACAATCACTTCATTATCTGGTAGGTTAAGAGATTCCCTAATAGATGACTCAGTTATGAGTATATCTTGGCCATCTACCTTAGCCTTAATCTGTTTTCCTTCATTAAAAGTTATGACCTTAGCAGTAGCCTAAAACTGCTTAATAAAAGAAATGCATATAGGAGGATTCACAGTTAATGCATACCTAATAGGGGTAGCATTCAAGAAATCGATTATCTCTGTGAATCCTTCAGAACCATCTGGTTTCTTCAAAAAAGCGACCATGTTGTGTCTGTCAACAAATGTGCATTTTGATTCAATTGGCAATACCATCTTGAATTAGGGTTTTGTGATTTGGGGATTTTGTAAATGATTGATAAAAGATGTTAGTGTTTGTGATTATAGAGAAATTATGTGTGCGTGAAACTGAATTATCGATTTGATTGGGGATTTAAACCGTTAAGTGTAAATGTTACCAATCCACCCCTGCACTCTCAGTTCTAGCAGTACAAACCCCTTTTTTTTTTTAGTGCAAAGGGTGAATCATTATATTAATATCAACAAGTAATGAGAAAATTGAGCAATGACAAAAGTATGGGAATTAAGATTAAACATTTTCCATTAAAACTTGAAATGAAAAATTACAAAATAATGTAAAAAAAGAATGTATCTTATTGAAAGAGCCAAAACTGGTGATCAAGATCAACCACACAAACGGTAGTAGACGTTTTCCAAATTAAGCAAGGGAACCAATCTACAACGTTAGATAGATATTGCCTTATAATTGAGCTTTAAGTTATTAGAAAACAGATTCTTACTATCATTTATATTGCTCCCTTAGATGTGACGAACATACATATTAATTATGTAGATTCTACGACATTAGAGAGCTAATCATGCATGAATGACAAGTTGAACATATACTTGATAATTGTTTTTGTATTTTGGCAAAGAGCAAAGATGAATCAGTAATGGATGAAACACCAGAACAAGTTTATGTTCATACTTGAAAGTGGTGGCTTTTCATCCATCACTGATACTTCTTCCATCTTTGATACTTGGCTGTTTTAGCCTAAATGTACGCAAACACATCCGCCACTTTTTTTCCTTATTCTCTTAATACAAATGCAACATAATTCTTATATCAAAAATACATCATACATATATATAAAGCAAATAGAGTGATACAAACAATCTACAAATGTTGAGTAAAGAATAGAGTCTAAGTAACATCACTCATCTTGAATGCGATAATGAAGGAGTGTGGCCTGTCATGAACAACACACACTATATCATTATCGCATTGAAGACGTCTCAATGATCAGGCCAGATCTATCTAACGATGTAGATGGGTTCCATCGCTTTAATTGGACCCCGTTTTCTAACGATGTTTAATCTTGATTATTGAAAGAACCAATAAACATCGTTTGAAAATGGGGTCCAATTAAAGCGATGGAACCCATCTACATCGTTAGATAGATCTGCCCTGAAAATTGAGCATTAAGTTCTTTGCAACCAAATTCTTACTATCATTTATATTGCTCACTTAAATGTGACGAACATACATATTAGTTATGTAGGTCCTACGACATTAGAGAGCTAATCATGAATCAATGAAATCATATTAAATTTATATCAACAATGCAATGAAATTATTTTCATTGTAACTAAATACATGAAAAAACTCTTTAAGTTCTTGATATGTTTATTGTACTTCAACCTAATCCTAAGATAAAATAAGCCAATCCAAGCAAACCTTAATATCTCTTTTGCTCTAATTATTCGCAAAAACAACACAGCATGTTCTTCCTTATTCTATCAATACAAATTATACTTGATAATTACTTTTGTATTTTGACAAAGAGCAAAGATGAATCAATAAGGGATGGACAACACCAGAACAAGTTTATTTTCATACTTGAAAGTGGTGTCTGTCCAGCCATCATTGATACTTCTTCCATCTTTGATACTTGGATGTTTTAGCCTAAATATTCGCACACACATCCGCCACTTTTCTTCCTTATTCTCTCAATACAAATGCAACATAATTCTTATAACAGATAGTCAACCTAATCCTAAGATAAAATAAGCTAATCCAAGCAAACCTTAATATCTCTTTTGCTCTAATTATTCGCAAAAACAACACATCATGTTCTTCCTTATTCTATCAATACAAATGCAACGTAATTCTTATAACATATAATCAACCTAAGCCTAAGAATAAATAGCTCTAAGGGGGTATTTGGATTATATTCATTTGTGATCTTATCAGCTTTTTGAGACTTGGGATCAAAACCTAGATCCGAGTAAGTTGTAACTGTGAGTGTGAGAAGAAAGAGAGGATTATGGAAATGTGTGAAGTGTGTTTGATAAGTTTAAATATAATATATATATATATATATATATATATATATATATATATATATATATATATATATATATATATATATATATATATATATACACACACACACACACATATATTACTGTAGAAGTTTAAATGAAGTGTGTTTGATACTCTTGGTAGGGGTGTTCACGGGGCGGTTCAGTTCGGTTCGGTTAGTTGGAAGATTTTAACTATCCATCGCGGGGCGGGTAATTTATTTATATTATATACGGTTCGGTTCGGTTAACCATGGATATCTAAAAGTAAAAACTAAAACCGAATGCTTGGTTTGTCAGTTTCTCGGGTTTTTTGAACACCCCTAATGCTTGGTAGGGGGTTATAGGGGGTGATTTGAACACCCCTAATGCTTGGTAGGGGGTTATAGTGGGTAATTGATCATTACCCAATAAATTGGGGGGATTGATCTTCTTTACATTTCTCTTTCCCGACCATTAGCTTAAACTTTCCCTTTCGCTTTCCTAAGTTTGAACCAAGCGCACCCGGACTTTAGTGTATTTTGTATTTAAAAAGTCGCCCATGTGAATTAGCCATTATCACCGGTCATGCATGGTTTCCATTATACTATAAGCGACTACAACCCAATGCACATGACCCATGACCCATGTTAATTACCCATTATATTGTCGATCACCAGGAATGTATTGGTTGATAACATGACACTATAAGCCACTACAACCTAATACACATGACCCATTACCTATGTTAATTACCAATTGTCAACAGTCATGGATGTATCGTAACATGACACTCTAAGCAACTATCCACCCAATGCATATGACCCATATGATCGATGTCAAATACCCATTAATTAATGAACGTGACCAATGATAACCTAATGCACATGACCTATGACCCATGTGAATTAGCCATTATCACCGGTCATGCATGGTTTCCATTACACTAAAAGCCACTATAACCCAATGCACATGACCCATGACCCATGTTAATTACCAATTGTCAACAGTCATGGATGATTTGTAACATGACACTCTAAGCAACTATATATGACCCATATGATCGATGTCAAATACCCATTAATTAATGAATGTGACCAGTGATAACCTAATGCACATGACCCATGACCCGTGTGAATTAGCCATTACAACTGGTCATGCATGGGTTACACCGGCTTGGTAGGTGTATACCATTTGTCACAGACACTAAGAAACAAGTATCTAGGGACCTCCCGATCATATGTTATCCGGGATCGAGAAAGTTTGAACTCGGATTGAGCTTGACTCGAAAAGCTCGATTTATCTGTAAAGATGTGTTTTGTTACAAAAATTAAATTTGAAATATAACCTAAGAATTGAATTTGGTTCGACTTTGGCTCAAAAAGCTTGATACATTCATAAATAAGTATTTACACTTAGTATACTTACATATTAAAAAAAAGCACATATTTTATATCACTTACAAGCTTGAGAACTCAACAATAACTCGAGTCGAACTTATATAAGGTTGAGCTCAACTCATTAAACATTTCGAGCTCATTTGATAGGCTTTCAATCTCAAAATTTTTAATATTGCGCTCAAGATCCCGCCCCTTAATTTTCCCCAAAATTTCAATCTCCCGCCCCTTTTTCACCTAAAATCAAAACATTAACACTACTAGCTTAGTCAGATCTATCTTTTCTCTATTCATCTCTTCTCCTTCTCTCTAGAATCGACTCACACCACAGCTACACTTCACCGCCTTATCTCGCCGTCGTTCCACCAACCATCGCTCCTCCACGCCATCACCGTCATCATGACATGGGAATTTTATGGGTGATATTGTTTGCTTTGGTTGTTTGGTTCGAGATAACCACCACATCCACCACCATCATAGTCGAGCCACCATCACCCTCATCTCACCTATCCTACTCTGTTCATGGGTATACTCAAACACATATTTAATTTATATTTTATTAAATGTGTAATCAAATATAAAATGATTTACATTGATTTTTGTGGATTAAACTAGCCTAAAACATGTTTTTGATTATAAATTCGTGTGGTGGTAATCGTTGCCGGTAGACTTATTAAGACGAAATAGTTTTCCTGTTTATTGGAATGGAGACAATCGACGTGTTCTAAGAGGCCATTGTTTTGCTCGTAAAGGGAGTCTGGATTGGTTTCCACTCCGGGAGGATGTTGCTGAACAGTTGGAGTTTGCTTATCGCAGTCGCGTAAGTGATCTATCAAAAGATTAACATAACATCTGTTACATAGGAAATTAACTCAAATATGGTTGCTTTTTGTCAAACTGTTTCATTTGTACCAGATGTGAGTGATTTGCTTTCTTGGTAATGTGTTTGACATTTATTCGTTCGAGGTAATTTGGCACGGCAGAACTGAAGGACCGTAGAACAACCTTAATCACTTATGAATCATGCCTAAATCTAGAGAGAGAAGGTAAGTAGAGAGAGAGAGTGTGGGAACTCTAGTGTGTGAAATAATGACCTTGATATAACTAAGAGAACCAACCTCTCAAATGAGGTTTACAAGAGTATTTATAGTTGTAGCCCTTAGACTTTTACAAAACATGAATACTAAACATAAACTTCATCATAATGATATTCTAAAGCAACCTATAACAATACATTAATGACCGACACTTTTTATAAATAAAAATACGATTCTAACAATCTCCCCCTTAGTGTTGGTCATTGAAGGTTGCGCGACGTCATCATCTTTGTCTTTAAACTTTAACACTCATAGCTCTTGACGTCTTTAAGAACCATTAGATGAATCATAGTTCCAGTTCATCATGCTTCATTGTTGTTGAAGTGATCCAATGATGTCATCTGCCTTTTGTCACTTCTGTGTTTGTGGTGGTTGTCTGCCATTCCAACATGCTCATACGTCTTAAGTCTTTGTCATACATGCATTTGTTATTCCCGTTCTTTCACTTTGATCTTTGTCACTTTACTTTGTGATTCTTCTTTTTGGCGTAGAATCTTTCTTTGACTGTTGCTATCCTTTGATCTTTGTGAGAACTTTCCTTTGACTTTGTGATGCATGTATGAGCATGTGGAATCCATTGCCATGGAGATGATGTATAGCTGCAGGTAAACAGTTAGCAATAAATCAACCGGTACTTACATATAAGGAATTAGAGATCGTCAACAGCATAGTGTGAAGACTCCTTCTAACCCTTACCAAGGCCGTTCCCATGTCAGATACCCCCGAAGGAGCTTACGAGACCTACTAAGTAGCTCAATGACTGGGTGAGTCGCTGGGGATCACTCCAAAACTGTAGACCGTTTGAAACCACCGCGAACACTAAGCGTAACCCATAAAGAATTACCGAAGTGACCTGCTGTCAGGGCTGTTTGATGTTGACCCTGGCAGGAATTTCCGTTCAAACATTGAGAAAATACATAAGTAAATCCTCTCACAAACGTTCTCGGCAGATTGCTAAGATCTGCGTAGGACTCTAAAGTTTACATCTGGTGTCCTTAATAATGAAGAACCAGTGTAGAAATATCATGTGTTCCTATGAGATCTTTTGATGAATCTCGGGGCTCTAGACTCGATAAGTGCACATTTGGTTTCCTATGCGGAGATTAGGGAGAGGTCTCCTGCTTCAATATCAACCATCTCTAAGAGACAGGTCGATAGATTACGCCGGTTCCCCGTGAGAATGAAATAAGCTCTTTTAAGAGAACTTGAGTGGCTAGAAGGTTAAGTACAGTGTGTCACTGGGTCCATGACGTCTTTATCTTCAATACCGGCATCATCTTAGTAACAACCAGTAGCATACAAATTGAACCCGGTGTCTGCCCTAAGGTTGAACATATGGAGGGCTATTTCTTTTCACCCTTTTTCATAACTTTTCTTTTTAATTCTTGAACCCCTTCTTTCTCCTTTCTCATTTTCTCCTTTTTTCAATCATACCTAAGGACTTCTAATTCTACTCTATTGGAATAGTCCTTGGATAGATCCCTCCGGCTCTGGCGGATCATAGGATGGTTTTTCCTAACCTTAGTCACCTTATAACTCCATGACTATCCTATAATTGCCATGAAACCATTTATGAAAATCTCTCAAAGTGTTTATGAATATAAACACATTTTTGTCGACACTTTGAGAGTTTTTTGTTTCTTTAGAAGAACTCCCCCTTCACATGTGCTCATGGATTTTTAAGAAATTTGCACATGCGTGAGGAGTTTGCACTTTTGAATTGATCCACTTTCAGTGAACATGACCGATTCGAGACACGCTTACATCACTAGTTTGACTAGCTTGAAATTATTACCCGTCCTGGTCAAGTCCAAAGAAAGTCTCTCGATATGGTACATTCTACTCAGACAAGTCCTATTCGAGACACGCTTACATCACTAGTAGAACTAGCTTGAAATTATTACCCGTCCAGGACAAGTCTTTTCGATTACTGACATTTTAAGCTTCGTCAATTCATTGGTACATTCTGAGTCGAGCTCTTTTGAGATTCAGTCACATTCTTTAAACATCTTTGATCACATTTTAATCATGTCTTCTCCACCTCAAAAATAGCATATCGTGATATTTTTTATATCAACAAATGAAGGAAAAGTTTTGGAGAGATAGACAGATTTGATTTTGCATGAATTCGGAACTATTTTGTTTTAGTGAAATACTCCCCTTCAAAACTCGCATATGTTTTTGAGAATGTTAAACTTTTTAAAGTTTAGAGGGAAGGAGTCTTCTTGAAGCAAAATTCTGAAAGTAGAAACAAGGTTCAGATTTGTTGAATTTTGCATCAAGGTTTTTTAAAAAACAAAGACTTCTCTTTGTTTGAATAGGAATGTCGCACTGAGGCGTACAACAGTGTCCATTTTTAGGATAAGTGCACTTTGTTGATGAAAATCATTTTGCGTAACACTTTCCTTTCTTTGTAAACTTGAGCTGTGCACTGTAAAGTGTACACAAATCATTTTGATGATGAGCACCGATTTAGATAGATTTTGAAAATATTTTTGAAAAATCTTGAAAAGGTGGTGCTCATAATGTAAGAGAATTTTGAAAATCTAACTTATCATTAGATCAACAATCATGGTCTTGAGCTTAAAGATTTTGATAGTTTTTCTAAAGAAAACTCAGGCCAGATAAGTGTTTGGTTCTTGTTTTAGGATAAGTTCTCAAAAAATATTTGAAATCTTTGTTTGATTAAGCACTTTCCTTTCTTTGAAGCGCGGGTCCTGAACTGATGTGTCCAAAAGCCATTCGATTAAGTCCTTATTTGAAATCTTTTCGAGTTGATATACCCGGACTTAAGTTTTGAAAAGATTTCACTTTGAAGCACGGGTTGTAAGCTGAAGTACTTACAAGCCATTCGGTTAAGTCCTTATTTGAAATCTTTTCAAGTTGATATACCTGGACTTAAGTTTTGAAAAGATTTCACTTTGAAGCACGGGTTATAAGCTGAAGTACTTACAAGCCATTCGATTAAGTCCTTATTTGAAATCTTTTCGAGTTGATATACCCGGACTTAAGTTTTGAAATGATTTCACTTTGAAGCACGGGTTGTAAGCTGAAGTACTTACAAGCCATTTATGAATCATGCCTAAATCTAGAGAGAGAGAGAGTGGGAACTCTAGTGTGTGAAATAATGACCTTGATATAACTAAGAGAACCAACCTCTCAAATGAGGTTTACAAGAGTATTTATAGTTGTAGTCTAGGGCATCTCTTATCTTTTCCTTTATTACACTAATAGCCGACTTTTACAAAACATGAATACTAAACATAAAATTCATCATAATGATATTCTAAAGCAACCTATAACAATACATTAATGACCGACACTTTTTATAAATAAAAATACGATTCGAACAAGAACACTTCAACCATCTGGATTATTTGTTGCCCGAGTTGATATGTAAGGGTCTACCCCGGTATGTTGGTTTTTGATGCTAAACTTATATTTGGGACATCTAATTTTGTCATCTTTATGTTAGCATTAAGCACGTTACTTGTTTCTTGCAGGGGCTACATCCTGTTTTCACGGGTGAGGATGATACATGGGATGCCTAGCTAAAAATTCCCTCATCTGGATTTTCTGGCACACTTCATTTCCGGGGGACTTGAATTAAATTCAGGCGTGGGTATGCTCCATCTCAGTCACCAAAAGCCAACCCATGTAGTATATTTTTACGGTTTCATGGTTGGCAGATCTTATATTATATTATACAGCATTATTAGTGCCTTGGTTTCTTACAGTTCATAGCATCTGTTTATTGGATGACTTGCTTTTCAGCAGATAGACTAAGAAATGGACGATTATTATTCACAGGTAAAACTAATGGCGTACTGTATTGTGGATCAAAGGAAGGGAAAACAAAGACGGAGAATCTCCAGATGCTAAGATTAGTTCATTGGCAGATAAACTTGTAAATTTTACTTCAAATTCTATTATCATGCTTATATACCTGCAGCATTGACTGTGTACTAGCCGTACTAACTTTTAATACCAACATTTCCAATATTTTTTTTTGTAGAAAGAAGCTGATGAAAAGATCAAGTAAGGAACCTTGAATGTTGATGATGGCAATGATGCAATTGTATATATATTTGGTTCATTTATATACATTCGAGTTTTATTCAATTTGAAATACAATTGTGCATATATTTGCTTCATTTGTATACATTCTGTTTTATATATATACTAGCAGTTGTAACTCTGCTCCAGTAGTACGAACGTAGTACTAGCAGTACTAACATTATTGTTCACTCTTTGTTTAATTCGATGTGTGACCAAATATTACAAAATGCCACACAAACTAAAAATTCATGTGACCATTGGATGAACATTAGTCACACAAAACACACATGTCTCCACTTTAAACTTCATATGGTCACACTTATTAACACTTTTGGCCACTGTTTGCTTAATTGTATGTGACTAAATACCCAAAACAAAGATGATTTGTGTGACTAAATATTACAAAAGGCCACACAAACATAAAATTAATGTGGCCATTTTATGATCAATAGTCACACAAAATACACATTTCTTCCTTTTAAACAGCATATGGTCACACTTATTAATACTTTTGGCCACTTGATGCTTAATTGTATGTGACTAAATACCCAAAACAAAGATGCTTTGTGTGACTAAATATTACAAAAGGCCACACAAACATAAAATTAATGTGGCCATTGGATGACCAATAGTCACACAAAATACACATTTCTTCACTTTAAAGAGCATATGGTCACACTTATTAACACTTTTGGCCACTTGATGCTTAATTGTATGTGACTAAATACCCAAAACAAAGGTGCTTTCTGTGACTACATATTACAAAAGGCCACACAAACTAAAAATTCATGTGACAGTGGGATGAACAATAGTCACACAAAACACATATTTGTTCACTTTAAAGAGCATATGGTCACACTTATTAACACTTTTTGCCACGTTGTTTTAAATTGTATGTGACTAACTCCAAAAAAGCAACACCCATTGTGTGACTAAATTCATATGGCCACAGGACGGGAAATAGTCACACAAAATACACATTTACTAGAAAGAATCATCTCGAATGTCACATATATTATATATTTATGTGGCCAAAGGTTGTAAAATAGTTAGTCTCAAAAAACATTCGCGTGACTATAAAGTGTTTACGGTCACTGATAATGACTAATCCAACAAAACTTGTGCCTAATTTGTCATACATATTCGGGGTTTTGGTCACTCTTTTTTGATGGAAAAGGCCACGAACTCAACAATGTGACCATATGCCACCTACGGTGGCGGGACCTATGGTGACACACAACGAAAAAACGTGTGTGACTATATGCATATCGTCACACATTTTTGGCGTGACCAATACAAATTTTTGTACCAGTTTCAACATCGATATGAAAATGAAGTGATTGATGTGATTAAATCAACGGTGCGTTTGAAGCTTCTTACATGTAGATTTAAGAGGAGGGCGAATGTTCTTGAGTTGTTGCGTGTATGGCAGTTGCCTGTGTCTCTTATGCATTCCTAATGGCGAGTTCTATTCCTGTTGCTGGTTTTTGTCCTGGGTGCGTGAGGCTAGTTATCTTTCCCTGGTTGATGCTTTCGGTAGTGGTGGGAGTTCGTTGGAGATTCGGGTGAGTGTTGTACTCTTTTTCCCTACTCCAAGGTTTTCCCACTTGGTTTTTAATTGGAAAGGGTTTTTAAGGAGGCAGGCTCATCTGGTTCATCAATCTACTTCGAAGAGATGGGCGGATGTGTGTGGTCATTCTTGTGTTATTAGGTGGTTATTTCCGGTTGGGGTTTTGGTTATTGTATGTATTTATATTTGTAACGCTTAGTGGCATGTCAAAAGCGTTTTTAGTTGGATTTTTTGGTGGTACTTCAGCCACATTCCATTGTACTTAAACGATTTTTTGGTGTAATATATTTTACCGGGTGGAATGCCCTTTACCAAAAAAAAATTTTATGACGTTGTGAGTGACACAATGGTCGTAAAACTTTCTATTGGACTCACATTACTTTTACTCTACATTGTTATTTATACAAACCTATGAACTCACCAACCTCGTGTTGACACTTTTTAGCATGTATTTTCAGGTTTAAGGCGATAGCTAACTGTTGAAGGCTTTTGGCATGGCATGGCATGGCATAGCATGGTCATAGATTACTCTGATGTATCTTGGACCGCATAAATTCTTTTATGGGCTTTTACTTCCGCACTATTTTCAAATGATGTAAACATAATACTTTTGATTTATGAAGTTTCTTACGACAAACCTG
Organism: Artemisia argyi; assembly: GCA_030686995.1. Lineage (NCBI taxonomy): Eukaryota > Viridiplantae > Streptophyta > Magnoliopsida > Asterales > Asteraceae > Artemisia > Artemisia argyi. The sequence continues at coordinate 102,455,898 of CM060682.1, forward strand.
TTATTCTATACTTGTGTTGTTATACCAATTTAGTAGCACCCCGTGAATTGTATGCTTCCGCTAAACCAGATTTTGGGGGTATTACAGATTGGTATCAGAGCCATGGTTATAGAGAACTGGGTGTATTTTAAAACCTAGACTATAACTACATTTACAAAAACAAAACTCTATGACCGCCACATGCCCGCCTGCCAAGCCTACTGCCTTACTTATTATAAAACACGTTTTTTTAAGAGTAAGGAACATAGTACTAACGTTATGGTGTCATAAAAGCGACTAAAACCCTAATAACCCTAAATCGATCGCATCATCAATTCTTCCATCAATTCGACCCTAAATCTTTGTTCTTTTTTGCTCTAATCTGTTCTAGTGATTAATTTACATTCGTGTCTATTGATCCTTGTCAGATTTGGAGTGATTAGAATCAGTTTAGTATCGTTTTTTGTTGGATCGTATTTTAGGTTTTCTAGGGTTTCATTTGGAATTTATCTAAACCGACTATTCTTAAAGTCGGTTTTGGGTGCTGTATTTAGGGTCGATTGGTTTCAATTATTTCATTCTATCCCTGATCGACTTTTTATTATGGTGGGTGGTTAGTTTTTGGAGTGAATCGCTATAAACCCTAATCGATTTGATTAGGGTTTTATCTTCTTAATTGGTTTTATGCGTGTTGCTGTCTTGATTGTTGTTTGTTTGGTTTGCTGCTGGCTGTTGAGAGATGAATAGAGGTTTTTTGAGTCCTAAAATTGCTAAGAAGGTGGTTAACAATCCTAATGTTGATGTTGGAGAGCTTGCTGCTCGTATGAAAAGATTGAAAGGCGATGAGGCTGAGGAAGCCGATGTTACTCAGCCTAGGAAAGCTGTTAGGGGTGTTGCAACACATCAAGAGGAGTCGGTTCCAATTGATGTTGATGGTACGTTTGTCCAATCTGTTGTAATTGATACACATGTTCCTAATGCGACTCTTGAACAAGTGAAGCCGGTTTCACTTGTTGATTGTGATTCGAATGGGAGTCTTGGGGTTAAGGGCGACAATATTGATGGTGATGTGTCTAAAGAGCCTGATTTGGTGAATAAGGAAAGTGTTATGGGTGATTTGGGTACTACGGAACAGCCTAGTGTGTCGGAACAGCCTATTGATTCTATTAGTCCAAATGTGGAGCAATTAATTGCTAACGCGCATAAGAATTTTGATGAGGCCATGAATAAACTTGATAATGATATTGCTAATATGGCGTCTTCGTCTTTGAACAGTTTGGGTGGTTCGAGTGGCACTAATGTGAAAAGTACTACTACCTCTTCTTCTAGTTTTAGCGAGGCTATGAAAACTCAGAAATATGGTACTAATGTGGAGGGGGTTTTAAAGGCTAGTGGTAATAGTTCTAATGGTGCTGGTTCGAATGTTGCTGGTTCTAATAACGTGGGTGTTAGTTCTACTGTTGCCGGTTCTCAACCAAGTGCTAATATGAGTGGATCTACTTCTTTTGCTAATGTGGTGAATCCGGAAAGGGTAACGAGGAAGGTTAATTTTCGGTCTTTGGTTAATGAGGTGCGTATTGAGAACCATGATACTTTACTTCCAAAGGCTGCTATGGAGGGTGTGTTGAACCGTTATGATAATACTCTTGTTGGTTTCTTTGTTGGCAAGAATATTGCATTCCCGTTGGTTCAAAACTATGTCACTAATACGTGGGGTAAGTTTGGTTTGAAGAAAGTGATGAAAAATGATGATGGGGTCTTCCTTTTTAAATTTGATTCAAAAGAGGGTGTTGATAACGTGATGCAACGGGGTCCTTGGATAATTCGTAGTTCTCCTTTGATTCTTACTAAATGGACTCCTGAAATGTCACTGGCTAAGAGTGAGGTTACTAAATTACCCGTGTGGATTAAATTGCACAATGTGCCATTGCTTGCTTACTCTGAAGACGGCTTGAGCTTGATTGCTACTCAGGTTGGTAAACCTATTATGTTGGATGCGTTTACAAGCTCAATGTGTTTTGATTCATGGGGCCGTATTAGCTATGCTCGTGCTTTAGTGGAAATATCATCCGAATCTGAATTAAAGCATGAGGTGACTATGGCTATACCAAAGAAGGATGATAGTGGAATTATTTCTGCATGTATTAAGGTTGAGTACGAATGGAAGCCTCCTCACTGTTCAATGTGTAAAGTTTTTGGGCATGATCGTAATGGTTGTCCAAAGTGTGCCAAGGAGCCGGTCCGTTCTACTAATGATGTTGTTCCTACTACTTCGTTTGAAGAGAATGATGATGGTTTTAAGGAAGTTCAGAATCGGAAGGCTAAAGGGAAAGGTAAGAAGTTGTCAAGTGGTATTAATATGAGTAAGGGGCCCACACTAGCTCCTAAAAAGAAAATATATGTTGCTAAGACTAAAACTCAAGATAACACTTCTTCTAAAGTGGCTAATGCAAGCGGTTCGTCTGTGCCTACGTCTAACTCGTTTGGGGTGCTTGATGCTCAAGATTCTGTTGAGAATGATGTTCCTAGTGCATCAAATGGTATCCCTAGTGGTGAGGCTGATTTGGAACGTCCTAGTGTTAGTACTACGGTTGCGGAAAAGGTAGGACCTCAAGTGAGTGGTGCATCAAGTGGTATTGCTGGTGGAGAGGCTGATTTGGAACGTTCTAGTGGTACTAATAAGGTAGCGGACAAGGTAGGATCTGATTCTATTGGTGGTAATAAGCCTAGTTCTTCTTCTACTCCTTCGGTTGCTGCTACTAAGTTAAAGAACCCATTTTCCAAGGTAGGGGTTGTGGTTTGTTCGGATAGTGATGATGATGAGGTTTTGGAGCCGGTGACTTCTAGTTATCTTGCTTCAGGAGGTGGCGGCTATGATTTTGAAGATTTCATGGATGATGATTATGCTGCTCAAGTTTATGATCTACCGGGACACTTGGATGACTTTTGTGACATGTATGATATTAATCTCCAAGGTCGTGGTAGAAAGTAATGTTTTTTAGTTTGGTAGGTCATAAGATTGGTTTGTCTTTCTTATGATTAGTGTTTGGTTTTTGCTGTTTGTAGCATGTTTGTTGCCCATGTAACGGGCCGAGATGAGAGATTCACTCTCATCCGTTGTACTTAAACGTTTATTGGTTAATGCATTTTACCAGGGTAAAACCCTTTTACCCAAAAAAAAAAAGGAACATAGTACTAGTGTAACTGAGCTAAGGATTTTAAAATTCATTGAACCTCGGTGGAATATAGACTGATCACCTATACTCGACCAGGGACAGTGAGACATAGCCTGATCACCTATGTCCGACTCAGAGGTAAATTTGGCGATACTGAGAGTAGTTATAATAGAATTATGCCCATATTGATTTTCTTTTTGATATCTGAAAGTTTCAAAAATTTATGTCTGTGTACATAAGCATTGCATATCATAAAGGTTCACATCTACATACAACACACTGGCATCACAATCATTTTTATCTTATATGGAATGCTCTTTTATCACGATTTGGGTGTGTTACAGTCATCTCCACCTCAAACACTACACTCAATCGATGTTGTACCTTCCGCATTAAGTACTAAGTACTCTACTGACACAACCAACTGATTGCTAGTAGAAATCAACACCCTCCTTCAGGTTCGCACTTTGAACTTACCAAACACCCCATTCAGAAGAAACCGTATGCCCAACAGAAACCATAATACTTTAAGGAGCAACCTGGACCACTATATTTGGAACAGACACCTAATCCTTCATGTATCCCTCGAGAATACCTTTTTTCTACCTTGCTACCCTCTTATAAGATAATAAATTGTGTCGCTATTAACATACAAACTGTTTTTGATTATCCTACAGACCATTTTGTAGGCACCCTACAAATTGTTTTACTGCTATTTCATGAAATCATGATTTTGACCCTGCTACTATTATATAAATAATGGATTGTTTTCCTAATGTCCTATAAACTACGTTACGAATCATTTTTACAACTACTTTATCATGATGTAATAAACCGATTCATTACCTTACTACCATTCTATAAAACAACAAACAGTTTCGCTAGCGTTTTTAAATTACCTTACAAGTCTTACTACACCTTACGAACTATTTTACTCCCCTATGAAATGCTTTACTACTAAATCACAAAAGTAAAAAAAAAAAAAAAAAAAACCCACTAATACCGATTCTCTCTCAAGGGGATATCCGGCCGCCACTGCCCTATACCATTCCGGCCACACCATCTTCTTAAACCGCCTCTCTACCTTTAGGTATGCAATCGGTTTGAAGGTTTGGTGTATTCTTGGCGGTGGCGTGCTGCTTTTCTTCTCTTTTTCAACCCTATTATCTAGGGTTCATAAGGATATCGTCCCTGTTTTTTTCCTGATCGTTTGAAACCCTAACCGCCTAACCTTTAATTCGTTATATTGATTCAATGGCGTTAGGATTGTTTCATTGAACGAATACCTTAGTGATTTATTGACAATAACTCTTTTTTTTTAGGGTTTTTAGGTTGTATTCGTTTGGTGGCCTGATATGTATCATCATTATTACTACGGGGGCTTGGGTCTGTTTGAATGGAACCTTTTTTAGGGTTTCGTTTTATCTCTTTCGCTGGTGGTGATTATTATCTGTACGTGGATCTGATGATGGCATGTTCTATATCAGATATTGGTTTTTGATACGTGGGTTTTGAGAGAGTTGTAAGTTTAATCGTTGGAAGTTAGGGTTTCGGTGGCCTATGTTTTGTTGATTCTGGATGCGGCTGTACATGGTGTTTACATGGTGTACAGGGGTTCGATGCAGGCATGTTTACTGGTTGGTTCTCTCTCCCAATTATTTTTTTTAATCAATTGTGGGGCGGTTATTTTATATAACTGGTTACAATTGTTTAATCGTGGATATTCTTTCAATTCACGTGGGGCGGTCCATGCATGTGGTTATTCCTTGCATGGGATCTTACCTTACGTTTCTATTATATGTCCAATTCCTTACATGCAATCGTGGGTCGGTGGCTGTGCTTTAATTGCGAAACACTAATTCTTTAGGGTTTCATCTTTCGACGGTGGTATGATCGTTTATTTAATATATGTTCTGCTGCACCTGATTCAAGTGTAATGTAAGTGGGTTTCATGAGAGATGTAAGTCAAGTTTGTAGGGATCTTGTTCAAAAACCTACCTATCACAGTCCTGTATTATTTTGCACATCTATTGGGTTGTGATTGCTTTATGGGTATGGGGATTTTTATCCCTATATGCCTTGCTTATCTCATTCTGGCCTGGGTTACATATTGTTCTGCTTCTACATCAGGTTGAGTGAGTTTGGTTGTTGAGATTAGGGTTTGGACACCCTAGGTATCGTGCATCTGGTTGTTAGGGTTCTTTAAACCCTATTGGACTGGTTGTAAGTAATATGTTGGTTCTTTGTTCGTATATCAAGAAGGCCTGATGGTGTTTATTCGATACTCTTGGTGTGATATATGATGGGAGTGATGGTGTTTATTCGTGTATCTGGTTGTTATTGAAGGTGTAGGGTTTATACCTACTGTTGGTTTCAATTGGATACTACTGATGGTTTCAATTGGATACTCTACTGCTATGGTACGAGTTCTTGAAGGTTAAGTTTTTAGAGTTCTTATTCAAAAATTCTAAGGATAGATTGGATGTGGCTGGTTCTTATTTGCTCTTGCTGTTGTTCGAGCGTATTTGTTGGTTGCATATTCGATCTTTTGATGATGCATGGTTCCTTTGTTCTTGCTGAATTGATTATTTAAGTGTCCTTTCATGGGATATTGATGTTGGCTGCTTGCAAGGGGATCGTGGCATGTAGGTTAAGTTTCAAGGGTATCTTATTCAAAAATCCTCGACTCGGTCAATAGGAATGCTTCATTATTTCTATTGATCGTTTAGTGGTAGTTCGATCTATATACTTGGGTTCTATATTTTGTGTTGGATCGATGCTGCTGTGGTACGACCTCATGTTGGTGAGTTCACGTTCATCAGCCTTGTGTAGGTCGTTTTTTGCAGGTTAGGGTTGTTTAGCCCTATGTTTGTCTACGACTGATCAAGATACATTGTTTTTCATTCTTGCTTGAGTTTCCTCCATTTTGAAACTTGTAGTAGATGCGGTATTGGATCGAGTTGTAGTGTTGGTTTGGTCCTGGTTGGATCAATGAAGATCGGTGTAGTTGGTGGATCTATTGTGTGGATTGGCGCGTGTCTATTCTACCATGGTTTCGGCTGCATCGTTGAAGGTCATGAACTCCTATGACGACATGGGAAGATTCAAGTTTTTACTTGATGTTTTTATTTGTAAATCTTATGGTCGTTGTAATTTTCTGTTCATGTATTTGTTATAAGAATGGTTTGTCATTATTATATTAGAGTATTTGGCGGTCATTTGCACATGTTGTGCATGTTTGTTTTAAGAATGGTATGTCATTCTTAGATAGGTGTCTTGTAAGTGTCCTAAGGGACGGGGGGCGAGGGAAATCACCCTCGTCATTTTGTACTTCAACGTTTTTTGGATAATAAATTTTGCCAGGGTGTATTAACCCTTTTACCCAAAAAAAAAAAATCACAAAAGTAAACTACAATTTTACTACTATTTACAAATAATAAATTGTTTTCCTATTCCTCTATAAACAGTTTTACAACCGTTTTATAAACTATTCTGCAATCATTTGGTGAACTATTTACTCATTTGAAAAGTATTTTTTGCTACTATCATATAAACAAAATAACCAATATTCTCCTTCGTAAACAATCCAAACCTTAGAAGTGAATTCCACACCTCTGCCTGAAACTATGAATAACAATCTACTAAGTCTTGACACTATTTCATCATAGTTCGAATTATCCCATTCATTCCTTATGATAAGGTTCCCCTATTCGTAGTGAATGTGTTGAACTAGGCTACCGATATACCATCACCCTTACGATATTTTGCCCTCTAGGAGTTCTAGATAACTCGAACTCAAAATTTATTGTTATATGACCTGACTCCTACACCGAGATAGCATTGGGAAGTTAAGACTAAAACCCCCACCCTATTGAACTTACTACATAAATCGTTGTATGTTACCAAATCATCAAATAGAGGACTTACCAATGACATAACCTAAATGCCCCCCCACAAATGAAGAGAAACCCTTAAACAACCTAGTGAGGACCAAATCCGTTATACGTATCATTACCTTTTCTGAGACAACACACTATCGGCTAGCACGAAATGAATCGCGGGACGCGATTCCTTTTAAGGAGGGTAGACTATAACCACCCGTAATTTTCCAAACATTATTTTAATAATAGATTTCTATTTATTATTACTTATCTCACTGGCTGAGCATATATGAGCTCGCTTGCCTAAATCACGGGAAGCTAACCCACGTACGGTGGTACACATTAACATTTGCAAAAAAAAAAATATTCTTTTCAGAGAATGTGAAATACTAATTTTCTGATAATTACTGATGATTAAAATTCAAAAACGAGAGGTTATCTCGAATAACGACACAACATGCATACCAACACCACAGTAGTAATGGCTTAAATTCTATAACTACTTTTCAGAGTCAATAACTTTGTCTTTATATTATTTTTATAAAAACGTTCCAGGTTTATATTTTCGCATTTGCACCAAACCTAAGTACCGCACCTACACTTAAGCTAAACGAGACACGGGGTACACAAGACACACTCCCTAATAATAATACAATACATTTATTTTATCTCTTTTCCCAAAAATACACCACCCCTTGATTTTTATTTTTCCCAGGTTATCCCTATCTCTTTTGATAACACCTCTCCCCTCAAAACCATCGTCCTTGCCAGATTTATTATTCTTCTCCTCCTTTTGATATATCGCTTATTTCCTAGACTTTGGTACCATCGCCCTATTTGTTTTCTTTGTTGATATATCCCTTCAGCTGTCACTTTCAATCTCAAAGTAAACAAGAAAAAGGGAGAGGATAGATCGATCCATCATTTTCATCTGAGTTCTCTTCTTTCCACAAGAGTCACGAGACCACCTTGAAAGTGGTGGTTAAGAGAAAACTTTCCTCAATATAGATGGCACTAAAATCGATCCAGGGAAAGAAGGAGTCAAACTATCCATTTATTTTTTTTATATACCACCGAGCCACAGGTATGACACCACTTGTATCAAAAATCAAAAGGGTGTTTGGTGGTTCTTGTGGATTCGGCTAGGTGAATTTGCTATTGTTTTGCTTGCTTTCATTGACGGTCGACGTTCAGTAAGGTTTCACTTGGTTCCTTTTCCTTATATATTACTGTTATGATTATTATTAAGATTTAGTATTTGGTTTTAATAATAAATTGGTAATGGTTAATGTTTACACCGATCGATCTAAAATTCTCTATTGTGTTTGATTCATATTGGTATTAAGTAGTGTGGTATATAAATAAAATCACAAACTAAAACAAAGATTGGCTCATATATGGAAGTGCTTATTTTTATTTTGCTTATCACTTGATTATTGGGATAATATTGATAGATGTTGCTTGCATTTTGGTTGAGTCTTTTTGGGTGTAGTCAACCCACTGTTTTGGACAATGGGTGCCTCTCCTTCATGTTCTTTCTTTTCCTTGCTAATATCACATAAGTGTTTTTGGTTCTATCCTCACAAAAGTGTGTTTGGTTCTATCCGATGGAAAACGTCAAATGGGTATGTTTGGTTTTGGTTCCATGCGGTCAATGTAAAATGTTAACAAATTACTAATTTACTAAACAAAAATTTGATTCATGTTGTGTCTGGGTTGTGTCTCGTGACCCTCCTATCCCAACAATGTGAGTTCGATATATATAATTCTTTACCCATTTTTCATCTCTTGAAAAACTAGAGGATGTAACATACTTTTAGATAGTTTGGAATTTAGATTTGTATTGGTCCTCTTCTTTGCTCTCTGCTGTCAAAAGAAAACCACTCAAAACAAATGAAATTGGCTAATGGTTATAGGTTAAAAAAAATTGGTTTGGGGTTTGTGTTCGTGTTTTATTTTTGGGCCGAGCATAGTCGTGGGCCGTGTCCACTCGAACCCCACGTGTGTGAGTCTGGATGACAGTATGAGTGGTGAAAAGCTTACTTTTGTTATTGAATTGTTTAACCAAATCAATAATGTAGAAGTAAGGTGTAATTTATGTTGGTTGTGCTTGGGTTGCAATTAGTCGAGACCCACACAAGTCATAGTGGGTGACTTGTGTTTTGTTACTTAAAAAATAAAATAATAATAATAATAATAAAATCAACTCAATTGGGTAACAAAAATTTCATTCGTTGTTGCTCGCTAATTAGTCAATAGGAGTTTCAAAACAACTGATGAGTTACGGGCTCATACATAATTTAGTGTGTTTGTTTGTCTTGGGTGGCAACCACAGCAACATCCATTTGGTGTTGGGTTCGTAGGTTTTAAGTCCACCAAACACTATTGATGGCGCGTTTTGCTTCAGCTTACATCAAAATTAATTCCAAACACAAACATCAAATGCACAACCCACTGTTAAAGAATTTCCTATTAAAACCTAGTTAAATAACCAATTATATATAAATCTTATGCAAAGTATACGTTAAAAGAACTTGTAATCCAGTTTGGAGGGAGCTTGTACTGTATGCCTACTGACCCGAGTTCGAGTCCCGTAGTTGTCATTATTTTTATTATTAGTTTTGGTTAATGGTTTACTCATTATTTTTGGCGCGATTAAGACTATTTTTGCAACACTTAATAAATTATGGATTTATGCAAACTTATTGTGTCCAATTTTTTGTCAAACTTATATATGTAGTATATCTTACTAAAACCTGACTAAAAGACGAAAAATGAAGAACGGCTCACACTTCTAAAAATATTTTAATTACCCACTAACTATTTCATTTTTAAACTCATATATATACTACGAACTAACGACATCTTTATATTCTTCCAATCATGTCTAATACTCACGACACTTTATTGGGGATTACTTTCCGCACATAGTTTTTCGGTTATCTCAAACCGAAGACTTATTTTGTCATGTATATTTTATGCTTATGCACTTCTAAGAGCCAATACTTACAAACACTTAAAAACTATTAAACTTAAATGCTGCCACACAAGCAACAATGACGCAAACACTTTAAAACTTATAAACTTATTTAGACTTCACACCTCGAGTCTCAAATAAAACTGTGAACTAAACTTGCCATACTAATCTTGGTCGCGTGTCGATGCCGCTCACTATCACTACTTAATTCTTCTCACTATCATACTGCCATTTGCCGAGGTGAGTTCATGACCCCTACTTATACTTATTTTATAACGGTTTTAGGAGAGAATACATGCTCGTTTTTAATTAAACTCAATTCTTGTTTATACTTAAAATTCATTACTTGTTCTTACTTGAAAGCATGATTTATTTACTTATTGTGCATTGAATTACCTCATTTTGGACGCAAGTGTTTAAATCATATATGTGAGTTTGTAGCCCCACTTTACTTATACTTGTTTTACAACTATGGGGTGAGAAACATGCAAAACATTTTCTGGACCACTATAATGTTTTACTTTCTCAAAACTATTACGTGGAATTATCCTAAGACACTGAATCTCACATGCCCAAACTCATGAACCGTTAATTCCTGCGGGGAAGCGCGAATGCTATAAATAGATCTATTGGTGATGACACCCCCGTTCGGTTTAACCGGATAGGCAAACGCGAGCGTATAACATGTCGAATCACGAGTGTCACAGAATAGACACTTACAAGGTCTTTATTTAACGTGCTTCTAGAGCATGTACACTGTCAAGCTTCGGTTGCATGAACTTAGTGCTGACGTAATAGACATCACTTTTTTGTGACATTATATTCGTTGTAATGATCACATGCTCTGCTCATGGTCCACACTTCAAACTTTGCTACGAGATAAACTTTATGACGTTGTGAGTGACACAATGGTCGTAAAACTTTCTATTGAACTCACATTACTTTTACTCTACATTGTTATTTATACAAACCTATGAACTCACCAACCTCGTGTTGACACTTTTTAGCATGTATTTTCAGGTTTAAGGCGATAGTTAACTGTTGAAAGCTTTTGGCATGGCGTGGCATGGCATGGTCATAGATTATTCTGATGTATCTAGGACCACATAAATTCTTTTATGGGCTTGTACTTATGCACTATTTTCAAATGTGTAGGACCGATAATACTAGTGATTTATGTGATTCGGGAGGTCGGGGAAGCTTAAAGTAAAGGAAAGACATGGTATATTATTAGCTTCAAGAAAGAGAAGATGTGTGTGTTTTATAGAGAGAGAAAGGGAAAACACACACACCTTACTTTACAAATGAGACATCCAACCTTCCTAGTTATGACTAGGAAGGTATTAATACAGAGAACTAGCCTAACTTACCACTATTGACTAAACTTGTCCTTGTACATAGAAACAATTGCAATTCCCGAATATAACAAAACTTTAAAGGCTAACAATCTCTCCCCAAAGTGATGTTATACGGGAATTGCTTACAATGTTCCCTACAAGTAAAATTAAATACAAAACATAAGCACAACAGCTCCAAGAGTGGTCTTCAAACTTCATTGCCTCATTCAGCTTCTTGAATCTTCTCAAATGCCACATCTTTAATTGTAGAAGAACAATGTAAGCAAATCTAATTAGGGATTAAGTATGACTTTTCGCTCTCCCCTAATTAGTGCTCTCCCCCAAACTGACAACCTTTTCTGATGAATAACCTGAATCTAAAGAAGTCTTTTGATAATTAAATGCAAACCGTCTTTAGTCTTCTAACACGCAGCGAAAAATGTAGAACAGACTGTTGACTCGACCTTGTTTAAGATTGTCCATTCGGGAGAAATGAGATATCAACATCTTCATCTCACCGAATGCATCCCAGTTATCTTACATATGAAAAATCAGCGTGTAACGTACACATGAAATGATAACACCAAAGTAACAAGTTGAAACACTGATCATCTTGAATTTGTTGCCCGAAATTGGTGAAGGTGGATAAGGTAGAAGTACGTAGAAAGAGTTGAGAGGATAAGGATATAGAATCAACCAGTCTCCAACATAAATCGTTTCATAAATCTTTAAACCCGATCACGTGAACTTGTTGTGTGTCCTCAATGTACACATTTCTCTCCCCTGATGGTTACGATTTATCAGAATCAGCATAATGATGTGTATGAGAAGCATTAACTGGAAGAACTTTATCATTAATCATATCAGCCCATGAGAAGATGTCGATAAACCCAATCTACTAATAATACCATTTGAAATTGTCTAACTCTTTACCAACCCCCACGTATCAAACAACGGCTCTCTGTAGTAACCACGTGTGAAGATAACCCGATATGACGAACTTGAGAATGAAGTAAAATCCCCAGACTTATGACTTAAGTTTGTACTATCCTGTGACTAAGAATGGTGTACCATATACCACTAATAGAAGTGTAATAAGCACAATCCCTCTTGACATATCCTCAACTACGTGAGACACTAAGAACTACAACGTAACTCCTTAAAGTGATAGCTATTTTGTGAGTATAGAGAGAAAGAATCACAAAAATAACTAGATATCCAAGTCTTCGTCACCATTAATATATGCCCAAACAAGTCATCTTCGCGGAAGGGAAGAAAGAAAAAAGATGAAATAAGTACACGCATCCGTAAAATCATCGATTCAAACCCAAATAAATAATAACGAATTATCCCCATAGTCACATTTGATAAGCATTGAAAACTATAGCCGTCAAATATGTATCGCCGTGAAATTTGCAATACCAAAAATACCACTCTTTATCAAATATTATATCAAAATGTATCACAATGTATAAAAATACATTGGATAATATTAATGTTAGCCCGCCAATTTGATAAATATGCCTGATCCATAATTATAAACCATTGCAAGCCCAATCCATTTATTGTGATATAGAAGTCTGGTTCAGGCCGTTGCAAATGAATCTCACAAGCCCAGTCCAATGTATAATCAATCAATCCAAAAAAATTACGGTATATATGACTCATACCCTAAACTTGTTATCTCCGCCCCCACCTAAATTTTCATACGCTCCTCAGCCACCAAACCTCTTCTTTCTCACATCAAACACAAAATACACTCAATTTTCATCTCAACTCTATCAAACATAATCAATCGAAGCAAACAAACAAACTGTACACCCTTTCATTCTTTTGATTTCTTCTGCTTTGACCGTATAACAAACAAAAAAAAGAACATCCAACATGTTCCTTGTGGTACGAGCATGAGCAGAGAAGAGAGATGACTTCAAGATCTGTTAAATGGGTCTCGGGTAGGTTGCATGTTTTGTTTTGTATTGTTTTGATTTTAGTTCCACTAAACCGAAATAAAGGTTAGGATGAAACATAACTATTTTGTTCAACCTTTTTGATTTTCGGATAGTAAAGAGAAGATAATCTTCTCCACATGGATCGATGATGATAATGGTTCAATTGAAGAAATCTTTAAAAGATTTAAAAAAAAAATATGAATCGATCTGAGATCTTTCTCTTTTATTCTTGATTTTTTTAGTCTTGTTTTGATGAATATGAGAGTTTCGTATATTGTCTTTGTTTGGTTCTAGTTGTGTAGATGAGATGGGTTTGGGATAGAGTGGGACTTTTAGCTGTTGGTGTTTGGATTTGTCGAGGCTGTGAAGGTTTCTGCTGAATGGGGAGTTTGGCAAGTTCAAAGTGCGAACCTGAAGGAGGGTGTTGATTGATATTAGCAATCAGTTGGTTGTCTCAGTAGAGTACTTAGTACTTAATGCAGAAGGTACAACATCGATTGAGTGTAGGGTTTGAGGTGGAGATGACTGTAACACACCCAAATCGTTATAAAAGAGTATTCCATATAAGAGAAAAATGATTGTGATGAAAAAGTATTGTGATGTCAGTGTGTTGTATGTAGATGTGAACCTTTATGATATGCAATGCTTATGTACACATACATAAATTTTTGAAACTTTTAGATATCAAATAGAAAATCAATCTGGACATAATTTTATTATAACTACTCTCAAGATTGCAAAATTCACCTCTGATTCGGACATAGGTGATCAGGCTATGTCCCACTGTCCCTGGTCGAATATAGGTGATCAGTCTATATTCCACCGAGGTTCAATGAATTTTAAAACACTCAGCTCAGTTACACTAGTACTATGTTCCTTACTCTTAAAAGAACGTGTTTTATAATAAGTAAGGCAGCAGGCTTGGCAAGCGGGCATGTGGCATTCATAGAGTTTTGTTTTTGTAAATGTAGTTATAGTCTAGGTTTTAAAATACACCCAGTTCTCTATTACCAAGGCTCTGGTACCAATCTGTAACACCCCCAAAATCTGGTTTAGCGGAAGCATACAATTTAGGGGGTGCTACTAAATTGGTACCACAACATAAGTATAGAATGACAGGTTTGTCGTAAGAAACTTCATTAATCAAAAGTATTATGTTTACATCATTTTGTTAGCCTTTAAAGTTTTGTTATATTCGGGAATTGCAATTGTTTCTATGTACAAGGACTAGTTTAGTCAATAGTGGTAAGTTAGGCTAGTTCTTTGTATTAATACCTTCCTAGTCACAACTTGGAAGGTTTGATGTCTCATTTGTATCATTAAGGTGTGTGTGTTTCTCCCTTTCTCTCTTTAGAAAAGACACACATCTTCCCCTTTCTTAATCTAATAAATACCATGACTTTCCTTTACTTTGAGCTTCCCCGACCCCCCAAACCACATAAATCACTAGTATTATCGGTCCTACAATTGGCATCAGAGCTATGGTGCTGTTAATTTGTTGATTTGTGTGGATTCGTGTATCATTTTGAAGCTGTTTTTACCCATCTTTTTTGGATCTGATTTTTTTTTCTTATCTTTTGGGAACAGTTCTTCTAAACAGTCACATGTATCCAAATGGTCAAAACTGTCACCTTTTTCATTTGCTTTTCACATATCTGTTTCGAGTGTCTAATCTCCAAGATACAGTCTTTGTGTAACATCATATTGTGACTAGTTTGTACCAAACCCGTGAACGTGCTGTGGTCAAAAAGACGTCTAAACATGGTCAAAATAACTGGTCAGAAATATAATCAGAAAAATGGTCAGAATCTGGTCGGAATAACTGGGTCTAAGGGTCAAAAACCTCATTTTACGCGTTATCTTAAGCACAAAACCCTAGGTTTACGTGAAACTCTTCAGATCTGTTACGAATAGCTTGGAAAGTTATGCGTAAGGTACATCTTAGGCATAAAACTCTAGTCTTACGCGTAATACTTACGCAAAAGACCAAGTTTACGCAAAAGATGTTGGTTTACGCAAAAGTTCATGCTAAAGTGTAAGGCATGTTTACGTAAAAGGTCTTTTATGCATAAGACTTCAAACAGGTTTATGCGTAATGTTATGTGTAATGTGACCAAACTGAAAAAAGAGTAAGATGGAACAGAAGGACCATGACCAAAAAACCTTAATACCAACTCTGTTGACTTCAGTTTATTAACCATCATCAGTCCGCAACAAATGGATAGGGGTAATTATGTTCAAAATACTAATGTTAATCCTTCCACTTCTACAGGACTAGTCTCCACTAATAGCGTTAGCAGACCAAAACAAAAAAGTAACAAGAAGAATAGGATCTTGCAACGTAAAAGAGGAACACTAGAAGCTCAAGAAGTAGAAGATGAACTTAGGAATTTGAATAAAACTCATGTTGCATTTGAATTAGATTCTAATATGGCAAATTGTAATCAAAATCTCAGTGTAACGAATGTTGAACCTTTGAATGTTTTGAATATTAATGCATCTTGTGTGTTTTGTCGTAAAAGTGTATTAAGTGGTGATCATGCAAAATGTGTAGCTAATTCTCTTACGAATCGTCATAAGAAACATAGATCAGGCAATCCTTCTAGGCCCACTACTGCCTCTAAGTCAATTTTAGGAAAGCCGCCGACCACTGTTTCTAATGATGCTGAAGTTACCCCCATTTTTAAGGAGAACAATTCGAGGATCAAACCCATTTTTAGTGAATTCACCAAACACAAAGCGCGAACTAGTTGGAACTGGCAATGTTGGTTACAATACAAACCAAACTTTAAATGGATTCCTAAAATTTTAACTTCGTGTGTTTCTAACCAAACGGAACCCACAACTTCTTTGGGTTCCACCCTTACCATTGTTCCATCTTCGTCGTCTTTATGTGATGCAGGTGGTTCAAATTGTTCTTTGGATTGTTGATAGCGGATGCACCCGACATATAACATGCAATCTAAAACTGTTAGTAAACTTTGTTTCAAAGTTCATCCGCACTGTCAGATTCGGGAATGATCATTATGCTCTAATCATGGGATACGATGACTACGTAAGTGGGAACATTGAAATCAGTCGTGTATATTATGTGGAAGGTCTTGGTCACAACCTCTTTTCAGTCGGTCAATTTTGTTATGGGGATTTAGAAGTAGCATTTCGTGAGAAAACTTGTTTCGTTCGTGACTTACAAGGAAATGATCTAATGTCTGGCTCACGTGGTACAAATCTTTATACAATATCGATGTCTGACATGATTGCTTCATCTCCGATATGTCTTCTCTCCAAAGCATAATCGACTAAATCTTGGTTATGGCATAAACGTCTTTTGCACTTGAATTTCCAAACTATGACTGAACTTGCTCGTCATAAACTTGTTGATGGCTTTCCAAGATTCCATTTTACCAAAGATCACTTATGTCCAGCCTGTGAACAAGGGAAAAGTACTCGTGCTCATTTTCCTTCAAAAACTGAACACAATAAGAATCATGTCTTACAATTGCTTCATATGGATTTGTATGGTCCAATGCGTGTTCAAAGTATCAAAGGTAAACGCTACATACTTATAATTATTGATGATTACTCCAGATGGACTTGGGTTTATTTTCTACGTAGTAAAGATCAAGCTCCTTCAATGATCATCACCTTTCTCACTAAAATTCAAGTTCAGTTATGCAACACGGTCAGAATGGTCAGAACTGACAATGGAACAGAATTTAAGAATCAAACACTTCGGTCATATTTTGAGAATGTGGGAATTTAACATCAAACATATATTGCAAGAAGCCCATAACAGAATGGAGTAGTTAAAAGACGCAACATGACGTTAGTGGAAGTTGCAAGAACCATGTTGATCAATGCTCAATTACTAGATTACCTATGGGCGGAAGCTGTTTGAACTGCATGTTACACCCAAAACCGTTGCATGATCACAAAACGCCATCACAAAACCCCTTATCAGATTGTTCACAAAAGAAAACCAAACATCGATTACTTTCATGTATTTGGAGCACTTTGTTATCCAAAAAATGATTGTGATGATTTAGGTAAACTTAAAGCAAAGGCTGACATTGGAGTGTTCGTTGGATACTGTGAAAATTCCAAAGGCTTTCGGATATGGAATCGTCATACAAGAGAAATTCAAAAAACTATTCATGCTAATTTCGATGAACTCACACAAATGGCTTCTAAGCAAAACAGCTTAAGACCCGAATCCAACCGTCTTAACTTTCCAGATTCTTCGGCTGAACCATTGTCTCTCACTCGCAAAGAATTGGAAACCTTGTTTGCTCCACTGTTCGATGATTCAATTGAAAACCGTCCTTCTGAGGTTTCACCAAGTTCCGCTGCACAACCTGAAAATATTCAAGTACCTGACTCACCTCTACAAACAACAACAACTGTTGAGAAAGACGGCCCTCCAATTGCATCTCCGTTTACAGCAAAACAAACCGCATCCAACTCACGACAATCAGCTGATGATCCTACACCACAATCCGCAGAGTATGATCCAAATATGTTCTTTAACCCGTTTGCACCGGCTCCAACAGTTCCTGAAATTGCTGAGTCATCTACACACAATTTGGATCCTGCTAACATGCGAGATAACTATCAACTTCACCCTTCGACACACAAATGGACTAGAGATCATCCCTTAGTTCAAATTATTGGCCATCCAGATGCACCAATCATGACAAGACAATGAATTCACACAGATGGTGAAACTTGCATCTAAGCACTCACAGTATGTCAAGATGAACCTAAAAACATTAAACGGGCAATGACTTACGAAAACTAGATTGAATCTATGCAAGAGGAACTTCAGCAATTAAAAAGATTGGAAGTCTGGGAATTAGTTGAAAAACCTGATGGAGTCTTTGTCATTGGTTTAAAATGGATTTGGAAAAATAAGCTGGATGCAGAAGGCACTGTCATACGTAACAAATCACGCTTGGTAGCTAAAGGATACTTCTAAGAAGAAGGAATTGATTTTGAAGAATCCTTTGTTCCTGTGGCAAGACTTGAAGTTGTTCGGATTTTTCTGGCATATGCTGCTCATCAGAATATAGTTGTTTATCAAATGGATGTGAAAACGGCACTTCTGAATGGTCAACTTCGTGAAGTAGTTTATGTTAGTCAACCGGAAGGCTTTGTTGATCCTAATCGTCCCAATCACGTATATCGACTCAAAAAGGCTCTTTACGGACTCAAGCAAGCCGTAAAGGCGTGGTATGACAAACTATATGCTTTCTTGCTGGCCAATAAATTTTCTAAAGGTTCGGTGGATCCAACGTTATTCACTAAAACAAATGGGGTGGACTTACTAATTGTTCAAATATATGTCGATGACATTATTTTTGCTTCAACAAACAAACGTCACTCAAATGATTTTGCAAATTTAATGAAAGATAATTTTGAAATGTCCATGATGGGTGAACTTTCGTTCTTTTTAGGACTACAAGTTCATCAATCACCCCGTGGAATTTTTCTAAATCAGTTTAAACATGCTTTGGAAATTTTAAAGAAACATGGAATGATGAGCTGTGATACTTATAATACACAAATGAGTTGTGCACAAAACTAGATGCTAACATACATGGGACTCCAGTTGACTATACCAAATACCGCAGTATTATTGGGTCACTCATGTATCTCACAGCTAGTAGACCTGATATTGTCTTTGCAGTCTACATGTGTTCTCGTTATCAGTCTAAACCAACTGAAAGGCACCTCAATGAGGCTAAAAGAATCCTTCGATACATAAAGGGAACCATTAACTTGGGAATCTGGTATCCGAAGGATTATGGTTTTGAACTAATTGCTTTTTCAGACGCTGACCATGCAGGATGTTTAGACACACGCAAAAGTACATCTGGTGAATTACAGTTTCTTGGAGATAAACTTGTGTCTTGGCAATCAAAGAAGCAGGACTGTACATCATTGTCATCAACAGAATCAGAATACGTAGCTATGTCTGCTTGCTGTGCTCAAGTCATCTGGATGAGATCACAGGCTTCACAGCTTCAGGACTATGGCTACCTATTCAACAAGATTCCGATTTACTGTGACTCCAAAAGTGCTATTGCAATTTCCTTCAACACCGTTCATCACTGCAAGTCCAAACACATTGATCTCCGCTATCATTTCATCAAGGAACATGTCGAAAAGGGTACAGTTGAATTATACTTCGTGGGAACTGAATACCAATTGGCAGACTTACTCACAAAAGCATTACTCCAACAAGGTTTTCTAATCTAGTCCACCAAATTGGTATGCGATGTTTGACTTCATAAGATCTGGAAAAAATTTTAAAAAACTACTGAGTGTCAAACATCAAAACAAGCTTTGTAAATATGTTTTTCTCATTTCAAAAAAAAATGCAAGTATACTGCTTCACTTCAACACTTTGTTTTTCTTACTATTTTACAAGTGTTGAGGGGGAGATATGCTTAAATTTTTCAAATTTTTATTAAAATTGGTATACTTGCATATTTCCAAAAATTGGTATACTTGCATATTTCCAAAGATGCGTCCTGTCCCGTGAAAAGTTTCATATGAAATATCGTAGGGAGTATATGCAAGATCATTGTCACTTGTCTTTTAATATTATAAAGTTAGAGGACTAGTGATGCAAGTACTAGAAGTTAAGGGACCATTATTGTCATATTCTTAAAAGTCACTAAAGTTAACTTAAACATACAAACATCATTTCACTTTTTCTGAAAATATCAAACAACCAAACACCCCCATATTGTCGATCTAAGGCTAAAATTAAACGAGGAAATCCATTCTACAAATCTTAAAACCGTAAGTTCCTACATGATCCTTGGGTCATTTTAAGAAATGGTTTTTGTTTAATTGCAATTTCAACGGTTAGATTTTGGGCAATTTTGATTTGTAATTCTAGGGTTTCGTACATTTCGGAAATTATCATAACAAACTTGTTAGTGTAATTTTTGATAGGGATTTTGTTCTTTAACATGTTCTTATCATGCATATAACAATTTTTTTGGGTAAAAGGGTCTACACCCTGGCAAAATTCATTACTCCAAAAAACATTGAGGTACAAAATGACGAGGGTGAATTCCCACGCCCCTAGTCCCTAAGGACACTTACAAGAAACATATCTAAGAATGGCATACCATTCTTAAAACTAACATGCACAACATGTGCAACTGACCAAACACAATGCTAAACAAAAGCAACTAACAAACAAGAATCACAAAACTAGAAATAAATAACTATTTCTTCTTGCGTCCTTGCACCTGGAAATCTTTCGGAGAACCATTCTTGAACTTGGAATAACTTGCAATATCATCATAGTTCTCATAGACTTCATCAACTTCCTCAACTTCCTCAACAAACGTAACCCTCTTCTTAGGACTTTTCACTACATGACTTGTAGGAACCGAGCAAGATGTATCAAAATCTGAATAGGCCACGCTTGTAGAAGCATCGTCATTGCGAGAGCCATACTCCCACAAACCATCACTAGTGTTATGCAATGGAACCGCATTGACACCATTAATCCCCATGGATTCCACACCCCCAACAGAAGCATGAGCATCCACATGGTCCGGCTGCTCAAGTTGAGAGTGTCCACAATCCTCAACACTAGCAGCCCCTAACTCACTCTTCAAAGCATCATGAGATTTACCACTCGAAGCAGAATTACCATTAGTAGGCTTAGCAGCCCTGGAATTAGGTTGTGTACCTTTATTCTTCTTCTTAGTAGCCGGTTTAGAAACAGGTTGGTATGAAAGTTTTGACTTAGTTGAGACCCCCCAAGTCCCTTTCTTACCCTTATTACTAGTATGACCAGCCTTTGTAGAGTGAACCCTTCCATCTTGTTGAGTCGAATCTTTAGTAACCCGCTTACGCCTAAGAGGACACCCATCATCATCATGATTGAAGCAAACACACTTAGAACACCAAGATGGCCACCATTCATACTCAACATCAAGAACCTCCATGTAATGACCCTTACCCTTAGGCAAAGGAATTTCAACTTCAATTGATTCCAAAACATCCAAATCAGCCGATAATTCAATAAGTACCCGTGCATATGAATAACGTCCCCAAGGATTCTTACACATATCATTAGTACCCGCATCAAACCTTATTATCCGCCCCAACTGTTTTGCAATCAAACTTACACCGGTTTTAGAGTATATAACGGATGGTATATTATGGATACGTACCCAAACTGGTACCTTAGTAATCTTCTCCTTTTCAAGTCTCATATTAGGTACCCAAACATGTAGGAACAAAGGCGTTGATCTAATAAACCAAGGACCACCATTAAGCACTTTATCCATACCTTCAAGTGATGAGAATTTGAAAATGAAGAAACCATTCCGCAATATCACATGTTCAAAACCGAACCTAGCCCAAGCATGCTTGACATAATCTTCCACAATAGGAAACGCAATTCTATTACCAATGAAATAACCGTATAATGAATTAGTAAGTTTCGAGCACATATCATCAAAAACGGCCATTGGAATAACTACTCTTGACCCCAAACCAGCCTCCTCATTAATACCATCAGAATGAGCATCACGAGTAGCTTTAGGAGCACAAGAACCATCAGATCCTACATGTTGTGGACCATCTACATTAGCCGTAGTCATGGATTCGCCATTAACCTTAGCCCCATGTACACCAGCAGTAACACTACTATCAACACGAATAGGAACATGCATAGTAGTGCTATCCAACTTCCCCCCTTGATTTGATGCCCCGTTTAAATCAGAAACAACAGAACCGTGATCACGTGGAAGAGCAAAAGATCCCGTTTTTCCATCCAAACCTGCATTTCTCAAGAAAGACTTCAATGGCACACTAGCATTATTGAGAACCTTGCCCTCAATGTTACTAATCCTAGCAGCCAACCCCGCAGCCTTAGAAGGCTTGTTTCCATTCAATAAACCAGATTCCATAACTCTCTAAACCCACTTACAATGAACAACCAGCAGTACCACACGCACTTGTAACAAACTAAACCCTCGAACAGGTCATCACAACCGGAAACTCGTTTGTATGATTCTCGAAATCTAGGGTTTATGTCGATTTGGGTGTTTTTAATTTCTGTATATGTTTGGTTAATTTTCTTGGTGGGATGTGATGTTATGTGTGCTAGTAACGTAATAAAACACTTTAATTGTTTCTTAATTCATCTATGCATAATTTTTGAAAGTTAGGGTTTATGTACAAATGGGTCTTTCTCGTTCATTGTTCTTGTGGTCAATTAACTAAGTTAAACATGTTCTAAATGAAGTTTATTGATGTGTGAAACAGAAACATGACATGTTATAACATGTATTTGTGATTCTCGATAAGCGGTAGAACTTAAGTTTCGAATTTCTTGAGTATGTGGGATTTCTGTGCGTTGACTGTTGTTTCTCAATCTATACTACAGGACATAATCTCTGGAAACTCAAAATTGCAAAGAAATGTACGTCTACATGCATTTCAAAAATTCTTGTATAAGAATTTTTTCGAGAACGTGTTTTCGAGAACACATGATTTAAGGGAAACTTTCAAGAATACTCCCTAGATATCTTTTATAGGTTAATTGTTTGTTACAGTTGCGTGGATGACGGGTTATATTCCTTAATACCAATCATGGGGTGGTGTACGTACTTCCCCAACTCTATAAGCTCCTACTTCACTCCTATGTCGAGCCTGCAAGAAGCTCCTAACATGGGATCACTAGAATTCGCTCATGCATTAAATACAACCATAAAAACCTAGTACGCATTGGTTCATGCTTCTTAAGACGTTCAAGCAAGTTACACTATGGAAGTCTGCCAGTTTTCTTAAGCCTAACATCGAAATCATTCATCCATTACAACTATAAACAAGCAATCAACCTATAATCAACATCTAGGTTTCATTACATCTAAGCAAACACACAAGAGATCTAGCCTAACATGTTAAAATCAAGACAAGTGTAAGATATATTCAAACAACACATAGACATATTGAACGAATTGAAAGGATACTTATCTTAATTGAACATGAAAGGATTCAAGGGGTGAAAACCCTTGAAAATACTGTTAAAATCGTGCTAGGGTTTATTCCAGTCGTCCCTAAAATTGTCCTCTCTTAATGAATGAAAATTACAAAAGTATATATATAGATTTTCCAAGGTGACGGCGTCAAGAAGAAAATTTTGACGCCGTCAACCCACCGCCCATAATAAAATCGGATTTCCTAGATCCAGATCTGATGCCGTCAAGAGTAAATCTTCTCTGGGCCATCAAGAGTAATGGGAGCGTGACGACCTATGGTGACGTCGTCATGCCCTAGTGTAAAAACATTCTGGATCGTCATGGTCTCTACCCTCTTCACCTCTTGTTTTCTTCTTGACGCCGTCATTAAGGAATTGGTGACGCCGTCAGGTACTATTCCCAGCAAGGAAAATTAAGACTTTGCCGTTTTCTTCGCTTTTATGCTCCAAAAACGTCCGAAATGCTTCCTTTTCGAGAATTCACTCCAAAAGTACCTAAAATCACAAAAGGAATGATTTAGGGAAATATTTGATCAAATAAATTCAATTCCGGGCTTAAGTGACCCCCTAAAAACGGATCCTTTTTTTGCCTCATCATGTATGTCTCGTGATTTGTGCTTGATTTCATGTTTCACTTAAATCTACAAATGATAAATAATTGAACCATCCGTGCTTACATGTCCTAGGTGTCTATCTGCTAATCAAACTTGACATTGTGATAACAAGTAACAAATCTGGATGTTTGGTTTTATGATGATACCTTTACAGATAATAATGGCAGAACACACCGAGAATGTCCCTGAACAAACTCTTCCATTTCTCACGCTCAACGACATTATCCCAGCTAATTACCGCATCACCGTTGGCAGAAACAATCCTCGAGTTGATTTCGACAAACTAAGAATTCCTGAGGACTCGTGTAAGATTGTTAAAGGAATACTCCTGGCTCATCCATGCAAGCATTTACTTGACAAATCCACTTCAGTTCCAACATTCTACCTTCATCAGTTCTGGCTTACAGCAAAGGTCATTTTGGATGATGAATCTTTTACTGTCACTCTGGACCGACAAGTTTATACCGTAGACCTGGATGTCCTTCGCACAGTTCTCCTCCTTCCCAGACCTGAGAATGAATATGTTCCAATGTTGCCTAAATTGGAGATCCTAGATTATCTCATTGATCTAGGATACGATTTTCAAGATGACGTACCTCTGATTAAGCATTCAAGATTCAATGCAAAATACATGCCTCAGCCGTGGAGAACCTTTTTATGTTGGTCGTTCGCTCAATATCAGGAAGAAAAAGCGGTCATGAACATCCGAGACTTGAGCATTTACAAGTGTTTTGGGGAATGGTCAGCATGCTACCAATTGACTTTGCAAGATCAATAATGAGCGACATGGTCTACAACATCCAAACAGATCATGAAAAGATAATGATCCCATTTGTGAGATTCACCAAGTTACTTATCGAGCATTTCTGTAAAGATCAACCTGAATTCATCGAAAGAATGCAAGACCCTAATGAATCTAAAAGTCTCTAGCATGATGACTTCACGATTGCTTTTGTCAAAATGACCATGTTCTCCACAAAGCAACAAGGCAAAAGGATTCCAGACTATCTCCTTGACGATAAGATCAGGAACACCAAGAGCTTTGAACTTTATGAAAAATCTTATCAAGGAAGAAAGGTGGGACTCAAAGGAGAGATTGTTGTACCACAAGAGAAAAGACATACTCGTAGCAAAAGGGGTGGAAAAATAGGAAGTACGAGCAACACTACAAGTTCACTAAAATCTAAATCTACTCCCAAACCCAAAACTACCCCTAAACCTAAGCCTGCTACTAAACCTAGAAAGAAAATCACTCCTAAACTCGTCATTCAAGATGAACCTACACCACCACCTTCTGAAAGTGAGTCAGAATTCGACACCGAAACTGATGAAGAGGATTTTGATCGAAGTGAAAGAGTAAATGAAGAAGACTTTCCAGAAATGGAATATGCAAAACAACAAAGCTTGGAAACTCTTGAAATGGATGAAAGGAAAAGACGAGGGATTACCATCACTGAATCAAATGTTGGTGTTAATGATGATGAAGAAGAAGAACCAATAGTTGAACAATTGGTCGACAAGAGAAAGTTGAAAAGTATTGTAGTCGATACACGGGCCGAAGAGAAGCAATTTCTCAAAGATCAACGGGAAGCATCACTCCTCAGCAGACTCCATCCACAACCTTCACCACAACCTGTCAATCAACTGGAACATGAAGTCGCCTCTAGTAGTATTGTTCCTCCCATTGTGTCTTCTACTTCAGAACCGGTTATTGATCCCAGTGACAGAGAAGAGGATAAAGATGATGAAGAAGGGAATACTATTATGAAGGAAGCTTCAACAATTGAGGAAAAAGTTGCAAAAGAAGAGAACATTACCACTAATCAGGAATTTGATCAATTCATCACTCCTAAGTATCTTGCACAAGAAGAGGAACGTAGAAGAAAAGAAAGTGAAGATAAAGATGAGAATGATCAAGAACAACAATTCGACACTAACATATTTCTTCAATCACCTTCGCACTCTCTTCTACATCTCTCATCATCCTCAAAGAAAACACCTCCAGAGAAACCTCCACTTCCCAAAGGCTCACCTCTAAAGGATCCTACTCCTCCAGCTTCTTCTTCAAGCTCACACAATGAATCTTCTTCGGAATCATCACCAGAACATTCATCTCCTCCACCATCTGAAACTGCATCAAAACAACAATCAATCAATGAACCCGCAAATCCAGTTGATATTCAGGAGCAAATGAAAAGCTTAACAACCATGGTAACAAATCTGGCAAAACAAGTTGAAGATTTTCAGGAGGCAAAGCAGCAGATTGATAGGTTCATGAAAGCAGACTTGGAAGGAATGATCAAGACTTTTACCAATGATTACCTTATAGATAATCTTGTTGAAATTGTCACTCCTCAAGTGACAAGTCTTGTAGAACCGATTAAAGACAACTTGGAGCACAGGATTAGAAGTGTCGTAAGAAAGATGCTGTCAACAACATCGTTCACTCTTCAACCTGCAAAAGCTTCAACGACAACTCCAACCGTTCCAGAACCATCAGTCGAAGACTTGCTTGCTCAACTCTACGACAAAGTTGCTTAAAAAACCGTTTTGACACTTGAAGAAACAGCACTTATCGATGCCATTGCAGCTAATTTGTCTAAAGAGTCTTGCAAAGAAGCTGCTGGATCTTTGAAAAGGCCAAGCAAAGATGATGATCCGGACCCTAATTCGAAAGGAAAGAAACAAAAGTCTGCAACCGGTCCATCATCTTCACAACAACCACAAAAGGCTTCAACACCTCCTGCAAAACAGCAACATACTTCAGCTTCTGGATTAGGTCTGACAGACCAGGAAGAACCTTTCATGCACCTTGTAGAAGATTATCAGGGACAACCTGATACAGACTCTCGTGCATCTACCATCCCCGACTCTAGACCTGGACCATCATCAATCACTAAAGCTCATGAGAAGGATAAAACTTCAAAGTCTATGAAATCTAAGAAAAGAAGACGTCACTCATGGATTGACAATGATGACACACCAGAAGGTGATTGGTTGACCGAATTGGTCAAGCCTCAACCTCCTCTCGAAGATGAAAAACCACTCCATTGAAATACACTACAATACACTCAAAGTATAACGGCTGGTCTTCAGATTGAGACACTAACAAAGGCTGAGTTGAGGAGAATCAATCGGGATGCACTTGATTTCCTCAAGTCTAGATCTAGAAACTGTAATACTCCGTAAAATCCCAGGTCATTTATTAATGCTAATTTTCGATACTATTCTAATCTAAGCCATTTTTGCAGGCTAATTTGAAATTTTTATATGAGACACCGTTTGTTTGACACCCGATTACTTTGGTCACCGTTTATTTGACACCCGATTACTTTGGTCACCGTATGTTTGTCACCTGGTATCACCTGATTGTCACTCTTGGATATCATCCAATGAGGTTAACACCGGTAACTCTCACTTGCGACCCGATACCTAGAAAAGACACCGATATATATATATATATATATATATATATATATATATATATATATATATATATATATATATATATATATATATATATATATATATATATATATATATATATATATATATATATATATATATAAGTATATATACCTAGGAACGAAACCGTTTATTTTCATGTGGACTACACGAATTGACACCGACACCGACACCGATACCGAAACTAAACTTACGAGAGCATTAGTCACCGACACATCAACTATCCTACTAGTACACCTATTTCTTTTGTTTTCTCTCTTTGGTTCCCTCACCACTCGACACAAAGCCACCCTTTGCTTCTCCTTGCGTGTGAGATCAACCAAAAACCAACATATGAGCCACCCTACATGTTGAGCCTATTGCACTAGTTGAACCCATGGTTCATAACATTACACCCTAAGTTCTATTACCCAAAGGTTCTTATGTTTCTTTAACCAACAACACAACCTTTTCCTAAAAGCTATTAACCAATGGATCAAGTGTTTCTTTAACCCACAACACCAAAACACCTTTCAAATAAACAAATCATACAAGTACAATCACATGTTTCCCCTAAACCACCCTAACCTAGTACTAAACAAATCCACAAAGTCATCATAGCCCCAAGAACTACAAAACTCGACTTGACACATCACAAAACTAGAGACAAACTTGTCTTGTTTCGAATGACATTACAAGGACCAAATCACATGCTAAGCTTTGCTAACTACCTCATTCCTTCTATATATAGTCACATTTATTGCACATTTTTCACACACTTACAAGTTCACAAGCTCTCTTATCACAAAACACTTCTTTCTTTCTCTCTACTTGCTGTCAAAACCAAGGAAGCCACACAAGAAGAGTTGGGTCACATTTCTAAGACCTGGGTTACACATTTGGATCGAGGATCGTTATACAAGGAGGGTACCACTTTTGCTCGTTTACTTGTCTCGTATCACACGAACTCTTCACCACCTTATTTGGTGTTGTAAGTTATCACCTCTCTTTTCTATTCTTACATCACTCATTTCTTTTTTTCACGCATTGCATGCATATCACACGTCGTATAACACTTGGACTTTAAATCACACGTAACACTAGCACCTCGACACCCTTTTGAAAGGGCCTTGTAACTTCGTTTTTACACGTACAACATATATATATTTTTCGACACCCTAAATCTTCGACTCACACTTAACCAAACCAACGTCACATGCAAGCCATACTCGATCTTATGCTAAGTAAACTAAACCTAAACCAAATCCTAGTCGAGCAATGTTTTTAAGCAAACTAAACACCCTTTGGGCCTAGAATGGGCTAACGAGCCCAATTAGTTTTCAAAGGAGATTTTTGGCTTAAAAACTTGAAAAATAGCGAGATGCATAAAACAGATTTTAAGGATTTTTACAAGTTGTAATTACCACTTTTATTGTAACAAAAAGTTTGTTTTTCAAAAACTTAACTAAGGTCTATTTTTGCAAAGTCTCGCGTTAAGGGACTACAAGTGACAAAATCCCAAAACTTTCGGACTAAATATGACACTATCGATTTCTAATAGAAAATGAGGGTAGAAACTGTAAATTTCAAAAGCTTGAAGAATAAAGTGTAAAAAGTGCTAAAAAGGACTAAAAAGTAATTATTTTTTACCAAGGGGTAAAAAGTGTAACTTTATTAAAGTCAAGGGTCAATAATGACAAAGATACTTTATTAATTAATTATTTTGTATAATTTAATCTTGTATATATAAATATGTATATATTTTGTAACTTTAAAATAAATATGTAATTTTACTAAAAATATTTAATTATAAATATTTTTATTAAACGATATTATTATCACAAATGAATTAACATTTATTAGACACCGTTTCGAAACAACGTTACAAATAACTACGTAAAGTTATTTTGGAATATATTAAGACACCCGAATGGATATCACCGTACACAAGACATGTCACATGTCATTTATGAATCAAATCTATGACACCGATGACAATATATATAGGTCGCAAGTCGGAGGAATTTCATTGCTAGTCGTAGCAGTACACTGTCACTTTTGAGCACCGTTGTGATTTACACACCTGTCAGGTGAGTTCATGGTCCCACATTTTTAGTTGTTTTTAAACCCCGTGGGGAGATACATGCTATAAACCGAACACATGTATTTTTCTGTATGATGTTACTATCTGATATTGCCTAAGTTGACACCCGTACCACAAGTCCCTCATATCACGAACCTTAATCACTTGTTTAGTGAGCGCGAATATAGTTGATAGATCTATTGGAATGGCAGCCCATCTCTACCAAGGTGATTACTTGGTAGGAGATGTGCTATATTCGAGGACCGTAGAAATTGGTACATTTTTGCTCACCGAGGGCCCCTTGTCATTTACATCCTCTGTGGTGTAGATGATTGTTATTATCTTTATGATATGTCGAATCGATGTTAAGGCTTGCGTTTCGTGAGGCTTAGGAGCAATATTTCACCAGTTTAGTCAAGACCTGTCTATCTTGGCTTGTTCATTTCAAATGCTTGACTTGTGTTCACACTATTACTATTTAAACTACTATGGATTCACTCAACCTTTGTGTTGACTTTTTAAGCATGTTTATCTCAGGAAATTAGCAGGCATGGTGGCACGGAGCTGGCAAAAGGGCACACAGGACCTCCCTTTTTATTTCAATAATTATATCATTCTTTTCAAACTCATCACTTCTTTTGTGAAACAATTAACATTTTGGAAAATGTTTGTAACTCTGACTACTTTGAGTTTTCATGGAATGATATTGACTATCTTTTGAATTGTTTTCTATGAGTATGACTGTGTACTAAACTGTAATGACCCCGATTAGACTTCCGCTGCTTATCAAATTTTCGGGGTGTTACAGAAACAAGATGGAACTCGAATTTCACATGCAGAATATCGCTAGTGCAATGTCAGGCAAGTTTGACTGGCTAAACCTAGAGGCGAATTTCGACATCCACTCAGGAAAACCCGACAAGCCTTACTTCACCGATTGGACCAAACCATTACCATTGCAAGGATTCCCAGAAAAACCTAAGATACCTTATCGTTTCTTCTTCAACAAAGATCTTCCAAACCTCCAACTCAGTCAAGAGAATTCTATAGAAAGATATGCTTCCTCATTGACAATCTCAGTCCCAGCTGCAAGGTATGATATTCCTGCAATTGAAGAGTCGACTCCTATATTCAGCAACTCCATTGTAGCCTACGACAGAGGTGCTTTACTAGGAATTCAACATTGGCCTGAACGTCGTCGACTCGGGTACACTCACAGGTTAGATATAAAGTCAATAGAGAATGTGAAGCAGAAACCAAAAATCATTGCCATCTTGGAAATTCATGAGTCGAAAAGGTTTAACTACACTTTCATGAGCGAGATTGTTGTCAAAAGACAAGATAAAAAGAAGTACAAGTTCTCAGAAGCTGACTTTCCCGACCTTTATCTAAATGACGTTGAAGACATGTATTTAGAAAAGGTTCAAGGAAGAATGCGTGGATTCAAAACTGACACACAATACAACTTCATTTCATCTCTACTCCTCTACATCAGACGACTGATTGTTCAAGAAAGAGTGGAAGACCTTCAGCTTGGAGTTGTAAGTTATCAACAGAAGATCAATCTGACTAAACCCCAACTCTCAATTCAAGGAATAGAACAAATGTCATAGTACACACTCATCCAAAAACCGTCATTTGGTTTCACCTACCTCAACAACAAGAAGACACTCAGTTTCGTGAGGCTTGATGAGTTACATAAGTTCTGTGATACCACGCTCAAAACCGTTCACGATGGTTTAGTCAAAAGGTTGCAAGATGATAAGAGAAAGATATCTAAGGGTGAATCTCCTAGATGGAAATCTAGCTCCAGAAGACAAGTCCGCAACTTTGTCGTGAAAATTGAAGAAAGGTTATTTCGTCGGGAACAGATCAGACGATTGGAAAGCTACATCGGTGTCAGACCATCATTCCCTGTCAGAATCTTCCAAAGACCAAATCCTCAGTGCACAGACTTTGATGCTCCAATTGTTGATGATTCATAAACTTGGTTACACGGGTACTAACATTTCCATTACAATTATTTCATTGATTGTTTTGTGATCATTATGGCTTGTGCACACATATCAGTGTACAACCCGTTCTTGTAAAGAAAGGACCCTAAGGTACGCATCAGTGCCTCAATCTCGATATAAGGAGCGAAGGCTTCTTACTTTTGAGTAGAATTTATCAAACATTTTCTGATTTTCATAATTCTGCTCAAAAGACAAGTATTTCACCTCAATAAGTAATCACTTGTTGAGGGGGAGCACTTGAAAACTCATCTTTCTCTAATCAAAAGTTCTTATTGATCTCTCCCCATAAGACTCAAAAAGGCATATTTTAATCAAAAAGTTTATCAAAAACATCATCTTATATGCTATTTTTGAGGGGGAGAAAAAGAAAAGTGATTAAAATATGAAAGTTCTAAGATGCTTAAAGTTGAATCTAATGCGAGCTAGACTTAGAATTGACGAAACAAAAAGTTTGTAATCTCGAAAAGACTTATCCTCGACGGGTAATGACATCAAGTTAGTTACCATAGTTGTCACCTAAAAGCTGACAATGGAACTCTCTAACTATCCACGTAAGAGTGTCTCGAAAAGGATTTGTCTAACTAGAAATGTACCGTTTCGAGAAACTTTCTGTGGACTCGACCAGGCCGGGTAATAACTTTAAGCTAGTCTAACTAGTGATGTAAGCGTGTCTCGAATTAGTCTTGTTCACTGAAAGTGGATCAATTCAAAAAGTGCTTGCTCCTCCCGCATGTGCAAATTTATTAATTACACATGAGCACATGTGAAGGGGGAGCCCTTCAAATGAAAACACAAAACTCTCAAAGTGTTAAAACAAAATGTTTGAGGCTATAAGGTGACTAAGATAGGAAAAACCGTCCTATGATCTGCCAGAACCGGAGGGATCTACCCAAGGACATCACCAATAGTTAGAATTAGAAATCCTTACGTATGTGATACGTGGGAATTGCGCCCTCGCAACAGGTTTTACCTCTCAAGGGATCTTGAGAAGCTTACAACCCCCACCAGGCAGTGTACTTGATCGTTGTAGTATAGTATAGTGACAAGTACCGGGGGATTGATCGTTCAACTCAGGAATATTGTCGCTAGGATTAGAAAGCCTAAAAACTAGGTCTAGAGGTGAGAGATGATTCTTTTTTGTATTTTTATGTTTTTATGAAAGCAAATAAAATCTCGGTGTTGGAACAGTGGGCGGAATTAGTTGCTAGTCAACTAACCCAAAAGCTAAGATGCAATCAAAATAAAATGACAGAAATGAAAATAAATCCAGTTAAACTAGTGGTGTGAACAATAATAGGGAAAGTTGTGTTTACTTAGATTTCATTACTCCCTAGATATCTTTTACAGGTTAATAGTTTGTTACAATTGCATGGATGACGGGTTATATTCCTTAATACCATTCATGGGGTGGCGTACGTACTTCCCTAACTCTATAAGCTCCTACTTCACTCGTATGTCGAGCCGGCTAAGAAGCTCCTAACATGGGATCATTAAAATTCGCTCATGCATTAAATACAACCATAATAACCTAGTACGCATTGGTTCATGTTTCTTAAGACGTTTAAGCATGTCACCGTATGGAAGTCTGCCAATTTTCTTAAGCCTAACATCGAATACACTCATCCGTAACAGCTATAAACAAACAATCAACCCACAATTAACATCTAGGTTTCACTACATCTAAGCAATCACACAAGAGATCTAGCCTAGCATGTTAAATTCAATACAAGTGTAAGATATATTCAAACAACACATAGACATATTGAATGAATTGAAAGAGTACTTATCTCAATTGAACATGAAAGGTTTCAAAGGGTAAAAACCCTTTGAAAAAGCAATAAAATTCGTGCTAGGGTTTCTCTAAAGTTATACCCTACTTGTCCCTCTCAAGTTACACACTAATGAATGAAAATTGCAAAACTATATATATATTTTACAGGGTGACGGCGTCAAGAAGGAATTTCTGACGCCGTCAACTCGCCGCACATAATGAGATCGGATTGCCTAGATCCAGATTTGACGCCGTCATGTGTAATATTACTCTGGGCCGTCACCATATCTTGAACCATAACGGCCATACGTGATGCTGCCATGTTTTCTCTGGACCGTCACCACTTCCAACTCTTGACGCCGTCACATGAAGACTCTTGACGCCGTCAGGTACTGTTCCCAGCAAGGAAAATTAAGACTTTGCCATTTTCTTCACTTTTATGCTCCAAAAACGTCCAAAATGCTTCCTTTTCCAGAATTCACTCCAAAAGTACCTAAAATGACAAAAGGAACGATTTAGGGCAATATTTGATCAAATAAATTCAAATCCGGGCTTAAATGACCGCCTAAAAACGGTTCATTTTTCGCCTCATCATATACCCTTACACTTGAGATTTGCTTGTCCTCAAGCAAATGCGCTTTTATTCTAATCAAAATACAAGTTAGGGGTCATTTAACACCAATATAAAAGTAATTACAACAAATAATCGTTCCACTAAAGACCAAAGACAAGCACGGAGGTCATACACTAGCATCTCACAAATAGTATTTAGATACTCACATCTCTCGGGTGTAATAAAGTATATATCATAATATGGAAATGGAAAACATCTCTCACTACCTGTCATAGCAAAATAGATTACCATAGGCTTGGGAAAGGATCAAACCTCCACCACTTGGCGTAAGCACCTAGGATAAACTATCAAAGAGGTCTTTCAAAGGGTTATAACGTTAGGTGTAGGGATATGGAATACACGGTTTTGTTGGATATAGGCAATCTTTACTGGTGGCGAGTTAATCATCTTGGTTAATTACATGTACAATATGGCGTTGCTAAGCCAAGACTAGACTCGACTTAAGCTAATAAATCAAAAATAACAAAAACTTAAAATAAACATAGAATGAAACGGGATGGTAGTCCGCATGTTTTTTCTCTTTTCTTTTTTTTCTATTTTTTTTTCTTTTTCTTAATTTTTTCGATTTTTGTTTTTCTTTTTTTTTTTTTTTTTTGCATACACTCTTACCCTACCATCCAAAATAATACATCATAGGGCCCCTTACACTTTAATTTTTACATACTTTACGATAAACTAATTTAATGACTCGAATTAAGATAATCAAAACAATTGGAGTACTTTTAAGATTAAAGCACATATGGGGGTAATAAATGATGTTCTTCCCCATTACTCCATAACATTAGTACTTTACCCATGAGTTCCATGAGTCCCAAAACAATATGTACAAGGATATGACTCGACTTAGCAACCATGTAATAAATTAGATAATTAACTAAGGGTTTAAACAAATAACAATAATGCACTAAAGATGAGTGCATACACGGAAGGCTAAGGTGATTTGGTTGTACATTTAAGTGGGTTGTAACAAATTCTTCCTTTAAGTAAGATACTTAAAGGTAGAAACGAAAAGATAGGCTCGGAGGGGTGTACTAGGGATTTCGTGTACTAAAAATGAGTACATCGCTAAGGGTGTGGGAAAAATTAATTGACTTAACTAGCCAAGCAATA
The DNA here is from genome assembly GCA_030686995.1 of Artemisia argyi. NCBI lineage: Eukaryota > Viridiplantae > Streptophyta > Magnoliopsida > Asterales > Asteraceae > Artemisia > Artemisia argyi. Next base: position 102,490,883 of record CM060682.1, read on the forward strand.
CGACTTAAATGGTCAAGTAATTATGAAACGGGTTTAAACACAAGGGTGATCCTAATGCCTCTTATCATGTAGTAAATCCTACTACACCAATGTAGTCTCACTAGCGGTCTTGGGATGCATCACTAACGCAAGTTCTAGAATCTAAATGCTACCGGTACACTCATAAGCACTAATAGTAAATGCTTTTCTTATCAAATCTAAAGGCGAACCTCACATATTTGGGTGGAAAATTTTTTTGAATAGTACGGTTTTGTGCTAGTCATGCAATCTCCTATCCATGAGACGCTTGCTAAGGCTAAAGTTTCACTCCTAAATGTTGTAAAAAATTTTAAATTTGGCGCTAAAATTACACTAACAAGTATTTCTCTTAGTTTTATTACACACCTACCATCAAACAAACAAACTCCAGTGCAAATGTATCCTATAAGGTATCATCATTTACCCTCCCCTTACACTTAGGATGAACAATGTCCCCAATGTTCAAGTAAATAACGTAAAAGTGAAACAGGCAAAAGAATGAAATCAAATACTCCCCTGATTCATTCGGTGTAGATAGTGTGGTAACAAGGTTAGATCTTCCTCCAAGAAAATGAACAATCAAATCTTCCCTTCCAGAAAAATAAATCATCTTCTTGTCATATGTAACCTGTTAAACCTGAGAAAACAAACAAGGCAACCTCGCGTAAAATCGGCGGCAATCTATTTATACTAACAAGTCCTAGAAAACAATGTAAGATATAATGCTTGTGGAATGAATGTTTGCAGATTTCCTGGAGTTTATAAAACTAAAGAATTAACAAAAACTTTAAGACTTCGTTAGAAAAACAAAACTAGCAAAATTTCCAGAATTTTACACATGACGCCGTCAGGAGTTAACTCCTGACGCCGTCAGAAGTGACCTGCAGAAATCTTTACGTTAAGTTTCTGGAAAATTTTTGGAAAAACTTATGTCCTACTTCCTGGAAAATCCTGCAAAACATCATTATGACTCGATACAAGCATTTGACTCTAACAAATACTAATACACATGTTCATTTAATATTTTTGTGGTTCATGCTCAAATTCGTTCTTATAAACAAATTTGGATCTTCCTTACACTTATCTTTTGCAAAATACCTTTATATGCAATTAAGACGAAGTTAAAAACAAAATAAAGCATTTTTACAATTTACTTTGAAACATGAGCCACAAACAACAAAAAATAAAACATGCATACGAAACAAATAAAATCAAATAAACAAACAAATAAATAAATAAAGCTTGGGTTGCCTCCCAATAAGCGCTTGTTTTTGTTCGAGTCACGAGCCTGACTCTACCCTTATTTAACGGAAATAGGGGAGGTTTCCCTTACACTTAGGATTAAGTATAACCCTAAAATATTCTCTCTGGCGAAAAAGAAAAAAATGATTCATCTACCCTGTCCCTTATCGATTCTAAGCCTTTTAATTGGTTAATCCTTTGGTGGATTAATATTAAATTGGTTCTTTAATCGTGGGTCGGTGAATCTTTGTATTCGTTTTTTTATGGCAAAACAATGTTCTATACTATCAACGCTACTATTATTAATTCATAGATATGGTTTTGTCGGTTTGTGCATGATATCTCTATAATTCCTACTGATGTTGATTAAATTATTTGCTATTGACCTCTCATGGGTCGGTGGTAAGTTTTATTTACTAGGTGATTGGAGATCTTGCGTAATTGTTATAAATCGATTATCAATAACACTCTTATTCTTTATTAATCGATTATCGGGTGGGGTTATGTTCGATTCCCTGTACTTTTCAATACTAGGGACGATCATTGAGGTTCAATACTAGTGATCGCTGCATGTTCAATTTTATTGGCCGGTTTATTTATAAATCGATCAAGTATTTTATGGTGCGATCTGGTTTCTTTTGATGGCGAGGTTTGTTGCTGCTACATATCACGTGTTCATTAGTGTGTTGTTCGTCAACTACTTGTTCTATCCAAGATGTTCGTATGATGTATGTGGGTATAGAGAGATGCAAGTCAAGTTTGAAGGTAACTTGTTCAAAAACCTTTCTTTTCTTTCAACGATCTACATGCTCAAGATGTTGGTAATTAACGTATTGGGAATCATGATTGGTTCTTTGTGGTGGTTGTTGGTTCGTGACTTATCTCGGATCATGTCATTAAGGTTGGTGTTTGTTTACTGTTCGTGCTTTCAAGTGGATTGTTATTATTTATCAACGACAACCTTGTTGTTTAAAGGGAATCTGCTGCTGCTCGAATAAGTGATGGAGGTTAAGTTCAAGGGTCTTATTCAAAACCTTTTTATCATCGTTCTTGGACATGGCATTGATTTATGTATTTGGTCATGTGATCGATGGTGCTCTATTTTCTGTAAGTTAGGGTTGTCTAGCCCTATTTTCGTCTACAACTGATCAAGATACATTGTTTTTCATTCTTAGCTTAAGTTTCACTTGAAACTTGTAGTAGATGCGGTATTGGATCGAGTTGTAGTGTTGGTTTGGTCCTGATTGGATCAATGTAGATCGGTGTAGTTGGTGGATCTATTGTGTGGATTGGTTCGTGTCTATTCTACCATGGTTTCGGCTGCATCGTTGAAGGTCATGAACTTCTATGACGACATGGGAAGATTCAAGTTTTTACTTGCTGTTTTATTTGTAAATTTTATAGTCGTTGTAGTTTTATGTTCATGTATTTGTTATAAGAATGGTTTGTCATTCTTATATTAGTGTTTGTTTGGTCAGTTGCACATGTTGTGCATGGTAGTTTTAAGAATGGTTTGTCATTCTTAGATAAGTGTCTTTGTAAGTGTCCTAAGGGACTGGGGGCGAGGGATGTCACCCTCGTCATTTTGTACTTCAACGTTTTTGGATAATGTATTTTACCAGGGTGCAGGATTACTCCCCTTTACCCAAAAAGAAGTAGCGATACACAACCTTAGGGTGGAAATATGCCTCGTGAAGAAAGAGTGGTGGATGAATTATATGCTCAAAGGGGTGTGCTCCTATCATCATAACCTTACCTAATTCAATCAGGTTAATGGGTGGATTAAGATTTTCTCCTAGAAAGGGATCATTTTCAATCAACTTCAAGAGATTACTAGTTGGGGATCCATCTTGACCTAATAAACCCGGTTTAAACCCATAATGTTTCTTGTGATCAAACATAAATGGGTGATGTAAGCATGTAAGGTCATTTTCCACTCCTATATTTGTTTCCTCTCTACAAGGCTTAGAGTCCACTACCTTTATCCTAAGACTACCTGGACTATATGGTTTGATGGGTGGATCGGGACCTATTTCAATTCCTAAATTTTCATCCAAGGATGGAAGATTAGGTAACGGTTTTAGTTGAGGCTCCGGTTCATCAAAACTAGGAACTTCCCTAGAACTAAGAGTAAGGTTATCATTATAAGTATTCAAACCTATATCCTCTAGTTGTGTTTGGTTCAAAGGTTCTACCTCTATTGGGGTTCCTAAAGTCTCTTCTACTTCTTCCGGATAAGTCACGGGCGGTGTGTATGCCTCAAATGATGGTAGGACTTGTGGGGTACTTGGTGGGCTTAGATTTTATACTCTATCCTATATCTTATCAAGATCACCTATGTGTTCATCTTGTATTAAGGTAGTGCCTAACCATGGCATGCACCTAGGTGTCTCAACTCTAATCTTTTTATCCCTAAACAAACTTTTCGATTGAACCTTCCAAATTGAAAATAGGTATACACTAACGTTTTTTGGGTCCCATGTTCCACTCCTGTATTAGGCATGAATCTCAAAGTTTTCCCATGCGTTTTTGACATCGTACTCCCAAAACTCCCCATCTATTACATAGTCAAGCCTCATTTGGGTTTCGTAGTCGATACGAGTGTGAAATAATTGAAGTAGAGGCAATAAGTCAAGACCATAGTGAAGGACTTTTTGTAGTAAGTATTTGAAACGAGTCCATGCATCGGGAAAAGATTCACCATGACGTTGTCGAAACATCAAGATGTCATTTTGAAGTGAAAAGGGTAGATTTTGTAGTGGGTTTGGTCAATTGGATGAAAAATTTGGCGGATTCGCGTTCTCCATAATGGTGAACGGAAAAGTCAATGGAAAGCTTTTTACGAACAAAGACACAAAGAAAAGAACTAAAGGAATCTATATAAATAAAATAAAAATCTTACAAGAAAGGAATCTAGCAAGTAGACCTAATAAAAAGAAATTTTAATCTAGACAATAACTATTCCCCGGGCTGCGGCGCCAAAAACTTGATACGTGGGAATTGCGCCCTCGCAATAGGTTTTACCTCTCAAGGGATCTTGAGAAGCTTACAACCCCCACCAGGCAGTGTACCTGATCGTTGTAGTATAGTATAGTGACAAGTACCGGGGGACTGATCGTTCAACTCGGGAATAGTGTCGCTAAGATTAGAAAGCCTAAAAACTAGGTCTAGAGGTGAGAGATGATTCTTTTTTGTATTTTTATGTTTTTATGAAAGCAAATAAAATCTCGGTGTTGGAAGAGTGGGCGGAATTAGTTGCTAGTCAACTAACCCAAAAGCTAAGATGCAATCAAAATAAAATGACAGAAATGAAAATAAATCTAATTAAAATAAATAGGGAAAGTTGTGTTTACTTAGATTTCATTACTCCCTAGATATCTTTTACAGGTTAATAGTTTGTTACAATTGCATGGATGACGGGTTATATTCCTTAATACCATTCGTGGGGTGGCGTACGTACTTCCCCAACTCTATAATCTCCTACTTCACTCCTATGTCGAGCCGGCTAAGAAGCTCCTAACATGGGATCATTAGAATTCGCTCATGCATTAAATACACCCATAATAACCTAGTACGCATTGGTTCGTGTTTCTTAAGACGTTCAAGCATGTCACCATATGGAAGTCTGCCAGTTTTCTTAAGCCTAACTTCGAATACACTCATCCGTAACAGCTATAAACAAACAATCAACCCATAATTAACATCTAGGTTTCACTACATCTAAGCAATCACACAAGAGATCTAGCCTAGCATGTTAAATTCAAGACAAGTGTAAGATATATTCAAACAACACATAGACATATTGAATAAATTGAAAGAGTACTTATCTCAATTGAACATGAAAGGTTTCAAAGGGTAAAAACCCTTTGAAAAAGCAGTAAAATTCGTGCTAGGGTTTCTCCAAAGTTATACCCTACTTGTCCCTCTCAAGTTACACACTAATGAATGAAAATTGCAAAACTATATATAGATTTTACAGGGTGACGGCGTCAAGAAGGAATTTCTGACGCCGTCAACTCGCCGCCCATAATGAGATCGGATTGCCTAGATCCAGATTTGACGCCGTCATGTGTAATATTACTCTGGCCCGTCATCATATCTTGAACCATGACGGCCATACGTGACGCCGTCACGTTTTCTCTGGACCGTCACCACTTCCAACTCTTGACGCCGTCACATGAAGACTCTTGACGCCATCAGGTACTGTTCCCAGCAAGGAAAATTAAGACTTTGCCGTTTTCTTCACTTTTATGCTCCAAAAACGTTCAAAATGCTTCCTTTTCCAGAATTCACTCCAAAAGTACCTAAAATGACAAAAGGAACGATTTAGGGCCATATTTGATCAAATAAATTCAAATCTGGGCTTAAATGACCCCTTAAAAATGGTTCATTTTTCGCCTCATCAGTATGATATGAAAAAAGGAGAAAAGAATGAAAGGAGAAAGAATGGGTTGAAGAATTAAAAAGAAAAGTAAAGAAAAGGGTAAAAGGAAATAGCCCTCCATATGTTCAACCTTAGGCAAGACACCGGGTACAATTCGTATGCTACTGGTTGTTGCTAAGGCAACACCGGTATTGAAGATAAAGACGTCATGGACCCAGTGACGCACTGAACTTAACCTTCTAAGCCACTCAAGTTCTCTTAAAAGAGCTTGTTTCATTCTCACGGGGAACCGGTGTAATCTATCAACTTATCTCTTAGAGATGGTTGATATTGAAGAAGGAGACCCCTCCCTAGTCTCCGCTTAGGAAACCTAAGTGTGCACTTATCGAGTCTAGAGCCATGAGATACATCAAAGATCTCTTAGGAACACTTAGAATTTCTACAACTGGTGTTCTACATCAATGGACACCAGCTGTAAATTATCGAGTCCTTCGCAGATCCTAGCAATCTGCCGAGAACGTTTATGAGAGAAACATAAGTATTTCTCAATGATTGAATGGAAACTCCTGCCAGGGTCAACATCAAACAGCCCTGACAGAAGGTCACTTCGGTAACTCCTTGTGGGTTACGCTTAGTGTTCACGGTGGTTCCAAAACGGTCTATAGTCGTGGAGTGATCCCTAGCGACTCACCCATTCATTGAGCTACTAAGTAGGTCTCGTAAGCTCCCTCGGGAGTATCTGATATGGGAACGGCCTTGATAAGGATTAGAAGGAGTCTTCACAATATGCTGTTGACGATCTCCAATTCCTTATCTGTAAGTATCGGTTGATTTATTGCTAACTGTTTACCTGCAGCTACATATCACCTCCATGGCGACGGATTCCACATGCTCATACATACATCTTGAAGTCATAGAAAGCTCCCTCAAAGATCAAAGCAACACAAAGTTCAAAGAAAGATTCTACGCTAAAAAGAAGAATCTACAAAGTAAAAAGACTAAAGATCAAAGTGAAAGAAAGGGAACTACGTGCATGAGAAAGTCAAAATCGAAAGATGTATGAGCATGTTGGAATGGCGGACAACCACCACAGACGCAGAAGTGACGAATGGCAGACAACTTCATAAGATGATCACTGTCACATCTACAAATAACAAAGAATAAAGAACGATGAATGATTTCTTTCTAAAGATTTTTGAAGACGTCTAAAGCTGTGAAAGTCAAAGATGAAGACAAGACAAAGACGTCAAGCAACCGCGATGACTGACCCTTAGGGGGAGATTGTTGGGAACGTAGTTTTAATATTTAGTCAAGTCTCGGTCATTTGTGATAATCATTAGGTTGCTTAGTTTATTATTACTTAAGTTTATGTTATGTTGTAAGGCTTATGAAAGCCCATGGGACTTAAAGCCCACACGTCTACTAAGCTAGGAAGGATGGGAGTGTTGCCCTACTCCTTACCTATAAATAGAACTCTCATGTATGCATAACTTTTGTTGGTTATTTTGATATTCTAAATAAACTCTTGCATTTACATTTCTCTTACTTCATATAATCAACCAATCCTTATATCTATCTCATTCTTACTTGTGTGATATCAATATGGGCACCTAACATTCTTTCATGTTATAACTTATAAAAACTTATGAAAAATGGTTGATAACCAGTAGGAAAAAAACATAAAAGGAAAAAGACTTCACTATCTCCTGAAAACCGATATTCGATGAACATGTTCAAAAACTGTATCGGAAACAAAAGGAGAAGAACATCAAATTCTCCCAAGACAGATCACGTTGATGAGCATGTGACTAACGATCTTCATATAGATGATATTCAAGAGATCAATGGGAAGATCCACAGCCAAACGGTAAAAATCTATTCTGTATATTTCAATGTTTGCATATTATATGAGATATATTTGAAGTTTGTATATTTGAATTTCTTATATATGGTTCATCAATTAACAGATGTTGATATACAAATGAACGAAACAAATGTTGATATTCAAACGACCGGAACTGATGAAAACATTGAAATGGCTGATCAAATGACCGGAACCAATGAAACAGAAATGGTTGATCCAATGACTGGAACCGATCAAACAACTGAAAATGCAAATGATGAACCATCAACCTCAACTGTTATGCTCACCCAACAACAGTTATCAACAAGGATATTAGAATTTCAAGGGGAGTATTCCCAATTCAAATCCGATGAGGTAAAAATCTTTAGTCTTACTAAAAGAAATAATAACTTTAAATAAGTTTAAATAGATTAACATCTATTAGAATATATTAGAATGAGGTTCATCAATCATTTGGTCAGTGTTATGTATTGTTAGAATAAATTAGAATGAGGTTCATCAATTATCATTGTTAGAATACATTAGAACGACTCTATACTTATTTGATTATATTAATGACATGAATAACATAGATTAACATCTGTTAGAATACATTAGAATGAGGTTCATCAATCATTTAGCCAGTGTTATGTATTGTTAGAATACATTAGAATGAGGTTCATCAATTATCATTGTTAGAATACATTAGAACGACTCTATACTTATTTGATTATATTAATGACAGGAATTCAATCACTCCCTGAGAAACATGTTGTCCTTATTTCAAGAAATGAAAATTAATATTGATGACATGCTAAGGGCTGGATTGGAGATATACCCCCGAAATGAATCACTGTTGGAAGTACAGGACTGGATGCACAGATTGGTTAACAGGACAACATTCGAGGCCTCACAAAGTGAAGATGAGAGCCCAATGCTGATGTTAACGATGGCTGATGATAAGGATGGCTCCAAGCCTAAGGAAACATCTAAAGAAACTGATAAACCTCAACCGGACATACCGACAGAGTCGTTAACTCAAATGTTCTTGGATCCAGCGTTTATGAAAGAGGTTGAAATGATTGAACGTAAAAAACAGGTAATAAACTCAAAAACAATTTTGTACCTTATTGATGAACTTATAATTGATTTCAGAATAACACCAGAATTGCCTGATGAACCTTTACCTGAAAACAGATGCAAACACCAGAATTCCTAATATTCAATGCGGAGCAATTTTGGAATAAGGGTTTGGTTTTGTTTGAAGAGAAGAAAGACCCCGAGTAGATATTGGATGAATTGCTCAAAAAGACACCTTTCTTGCATACATCGTCAGAATTATTGAGCGAGAAAATTGAAGGCAGTGTTTGGCAAAGAATTCTAGAGGAAGCTTTAAAAATGAATAAAACAGGAACAAAATAGAGAAAGTCTTCCCAACAAGATGAAGAACAACCAAAGATGATAACACCCATATCATTTGTTCACCCATCACCAGAAGAAAAATTAAGAATGAATGAAACAGTAGATGAAGATTTTACAACGCCATTAAATTCTTTCAACACAATCGCTCAAAAGCTTAAAATACCCGAACAGATGAAGAAAAATAAAGAAGGTGAAGAAGGCTTAGTAGATTTAAAAGAAAAGAGAAAAGTCAAGCCTACTGAATCACTAAAATCTTCATATGTACAAAGAGTTGTTGTAATGAAGAACAAAGTACAGGAGATGGAAAAAAGGGTGGCTGATACAATTTTCTCTGCAAGAGGAGATCTTGAGTAAGTAAATATGTGTTAGGTTCATCAATTTAAAAAAAACGTATTTCTTAATCAGTAGTGTTATTCTTTTCTAATATATTATCTTAAAATGAAATTGCAGTGATGTGTTATTTCATTCATTCTTTGTTGATGGTCAAAGAATCCACTTTGAGAGCTTAAAAGAAGGATTTGAAATCAGTTCAGGAGTGATAGATATGTGGGCGTTTTTACTTAACATGGCAGAAGAGAAAAGGAGCCCAGGATCATTGAGGAAGCTATATTGCCATACATCAGCTATTGTAAGTTACAAAAAAATGTATCAATTCTGATTCAATAACTAAAATCAATTTATGTTTGCTTTGACTAATATTGATGAACCACAGACACAAAACATGGAGAACATGGCTCTAAACTCGAAGCAACTCAAAACAATGTTTTACAAAACCATGACAAATCTTCTCTTTATGTCTACTGCTTATGAATCTATCAGAGATATTGACCTTGTAAGGACTTCTATTTAACTATGTTTAACAGATGCTTAGCAGATCCTTAACAATACGTTTAACTTATAGATAATTGTAAATTTTAACACTATGTTTAACAGATGTTTTTTCCCGATGATGCTCGCTTATGAACACTTCTATTTGGTCTGTTTCAACTTGAAAGAAGCTCAAGTCCATATTCTTGACAACATGGATCACAATATATCAGTCAAGCAAAGATACAAGAAAAAAATTATTGCTTTGGTAAGAGTTTTATGTATATTAAATGTATGTTCATCAATGTAGTTAAGTTGAAGCTCATTGTTATTAATTTGTTATTACAGAGATATCTCTTTTTAAAGTACTTGAAAGAAAATGGGTATCCACATGTTGCAGCACTGAACAAATACATAATATGTAATGTGAAAATGCCATGGCAAACCAAAAACAATTACATTGATTGTGGAATTTTCACTATGAGGCACATGGAAACCTACGTAGGAAACAAGATCTTTGATGTTGTGTTTGAAAAAGTAGGAAAAGAACAAGACAAACAGATAGAAGACTTGAGAAAGAAATACCTGGCAAAGATTCTGTTGTCCGACTCCAATTTGAACAAAAAAGTAGTGGAGAGCGAGGTGCAAGAATATCAAAGCTTAAGCCTGAAGGAAAAGAGAATGCTTCAAAACATATCAGCAAAGATTATTTCAGAACGTGCCAACGAATATTTTGATAGAGAAGCTAGTGCTGTTCTTCGAGAGAAGTGAAAACAATCTGATATAACAATTTATTTATGTTTAAAAAGTTTCCAGTAGTTATCTGATCTAATTGATGAATGTTTGGAATCTTTACTTGCTTGGTCTACTTAAATAGTTTGAAGTAGTAACGGTTTTTGTTTGTTTGCTTGGCAAGTAATTTTTTATTTCCAGAATAATCTAATGTAATTGGTGAATGTTTTTGTATAAATATTAGTTTTTTTAAGTTCATAACAAGTTATTTTTGTTGGTTGGTATTGTCAAGATATTTTAGGTTAACAGAACTATCAGTTTTATGTTAAATAAAATTGATCAACCTAAACAATAAACTTTTATAAATTTGATGAACCTGAAAAAGAACTTTGTTCAATTTGATGAACCTGAATAGAACTTGATGAACCTGAATAAAAAAAAGAACATTTTTTAAGTAAAATATATAATTAAGAAAAAAAAAGAACTATCAACTTCATGAACCTGAAAAAATTTGATGAACTTGAAAATAACTTTTATACGTATAAAAAAAAGAAAACTTTTATAACTAAAATTTGATGAACCTGAAAAAGAACTTTGTTTTATTTGATGAACCTGAAAAAATTGCTCATTATGAAAAAAAGAAAACTTTTATAAGTAAAATTTGATGAACATATATCTTAAAAAATGATGAACCTGAAAAACTGATGAACCTAAACAAACTTCACATTTATTTATCTAACAGAAAAATCAAACTTACTTCACATTATGAAAAAATGAAACTTTATAAGTAAAATTTGATGAACATATCTTAAAAAATGTGAACTTTTATAAAGAAAACTTCACATTATGAAAAACAATAAACTTCTATAAATTTGATGAACCTGAAAAAGAACTTTATTCAATTTGATGAACCTGACTAGAACTTGATGAACCTGAATGAAAAAAATAAATAAATAAATAAATAAACTTTTTTAAGTAAAATAGATAATTAAGAAAAAAAAGAACTGTCAGCTTGATGAATCTGAAAAAATTTGATGAACTTGAAATAACTTTTATAAGTATGAAAAAAAAAGAAAACTTTTATCACTAAAATTTGATGAACCTGAAAAAGAACTTTGTTTAATTTGATGAACCTGAAAAAATTGCTCATTATGAAAAAAAGAAAACTTTTATAAGTAAAATTTGATGAACATATCTTAAAAAATGATGAACCTGAAAAACTGATGATCCTAAAAACTGATGAACCTAAACAAACTGCACATTTATTTATCTAACAGAAAAATCAAACTTACTTCACATTTATTTATCTCAAGCAAAAAAAAGCATTCATCTCAACCAAACTTCACATTTATTTATCTAACAGAAAACTAAGTAACTACATAAGCATTCTTCTCAACCAATCTCGCCTTCTTAGCAGCCAATACACCAGCATTCTTCTCAGCCAATTTCGCCTTCTTAGGATCCAATCTCGCCTTCTGCTTCATCTCCCTCACAGCAGCCTTATCACTAGCCTTCTTAGCATCAATTTGAGCCTTGATGGCATTGCACTTCGCCTGATTATGATCGTTCATGCTACATTTGCAGAATCTACAGTTCTTCCTGCGCTTCCCGCTTGGATTAATTGAACGCTCAATATTGCTCTTAATTCTTTTTCGCAAACCCTTATTACTAACCAGTTTGGGGTCAAAAAACAAGACAATAACAATTGGATGATCAAAAAAGACGTTGAACAATTGGATGATCAAAACAGGATAACACATGACTATATTTGATGAACCTACGATAACAGATAACTATATTTGATGAACCAATGATAAATGATGAACCAATCTTAAAAACATAAATAGATTAACATCTGATAAAAAAAATAAGTACTAAACTGCTTTGGAACATTCACAATAATCTCATTCGGTTGCGACACACCAAGAATAGAAGCAATCCTATCCCGTTTATTAGTCTTTGGAGGTATAGGAACATCAGCATCTACCTTCGCCATTAACTGAACCTGATGATCTCTAAACTTTTGCAGCAGCTCGGGATCATTAGCATAACGATTCACACAATACTCAACTGATCTGAATATCTCACGCAAGATCATATCAGGACTGTCACCGGTGGCTTGAATGACTGATGGAGGTGGTAATGAATCTTTTGACCAACGTCTAAGCACGTATTTCTTGGGAAAGTTTTTAACATTTGAAAACCGAATAACATAAAAGATATGACGACATAACAGTCCATATGACTCAAAACGTTTGCACGTACACTGATAAAACTCTTCAACTGGTTTACACAAAACCTGAAAAAAAGGGGTAGTACATACAGTGTCTGAGTACAAAAAACATGATAAAAAGCAATGATGAACCTCATTCTTATCTACAATGGCTGATGAACCTCAATATTATCTACAATGACTGATGAACCTCATTATTATCTACAATGACTGACGAACCTCATTATTATTTACATACAGTGTTTGAGTACAAAAACATGATAAAAAGCAACGATGAACCTCATTCTTATCTACAATGACTGATGAACCTCATTCTTATCTACAATGACTGATGAACCTCATTATTATCTACAATGACTGATGAACCTGATGAACCTCATTATTATCTACAATGACTGATGAACCTCATTCTTATCTAATTAAAAAAGATAATGAAACAAAACTGTCTGTATAAAAAGATGTTACCTCATAAAAAACATCATACTGTGGTTTCCCTTTCACTATACGATGTCGCCTAGAAATCTGATCTTCTTCGCCAGTATCTTTTATAACATATTTTTTGCCAGAATCAACATCCGAAATACTAACCGACATACATGAAATCACAGAAGCATAAATCTCAGTTTGAACATCAAAGAAAATGGACCGAGTGTATAATTATGATGCCTCCTTCTCTATTTGAAGTTCTGTGGGTAAAAGGGATTCACCCTGGCAAAATATATTAATCACAGAAACAGTATAAGTACAATGGAATGTGGCAGAAGTACCACATTAACCTCAAGCAATCGCTTGAACAACCACTACCAACTAAACGCTTGTGACATGCCACAAAGCGTAAAAACTAGAAACATACAATAACTAGAACTCCAATAGGAAACCTCCAACGAATGAAACATGAATCACCACACTTATCCCCACGCTGCTTCGAAGGAGATTGATGAATCAAATGAGACTGCCTCCTTAAAAACCTCTCCAAGAAAAAACCCGTGGGAAAAACCTTGGAGTAGGGAAAAAAGAGTACAGCTCTCACTTGAATCTCCAACGAACAATCCAACATGCCCCAAGCAACTTCCAAAGAGAACACATCAACAAGCATTGACCCAAACTCAAAAGAAAAACACGACATCAATGATGCATAAGAGAAGGGGGCAACTTCCACACACGAACGAGATCAACCATGTTCGCCGTCTTCTTAAACCTGCACGTGAGAAGCTTCAACCGAACTGTGGACTTGATAACATCAATAACTTGAGCTTCTGATCTAAAGTGCTTCTTGAAAATCCGGCTGTTCCTTTCTTGCCATATAAAATAAGAAGTGGCAGCAAATAAAAGCTTAGAAACAACGCTCCGAACAGACTTAGATTTAGCCGCCACAATAAGAGAATGAACAATATCATCCAACGACGAAGGCAACGAGCTACAACCAGCATACAAGTTCAACGAGCTCCATACCTGCATAGAATACGAACACTCAAAGAAAAGATGGTCATGAGAATCAGGTTGCATCCTACAAAGAGGACACAACAAAGGGTCTGCATGATAAGTCACATGATGCCTAATCAAATCTTGAGTCCGTAACCGCCTTTTCATAACTAACCACAGATGAAATGCATGTCTCGGAATCCGATGAGAAAACCATACCAGGTGATACCAATCAACATTAATATCCCGAAACCTAATGCAATCCCAAACCAAAGAAACTGAAAACGGTCTAAACACCCCATCACTAGAACGCCACCATAACGAATCATTCGAATTATCAACCAACTGAGGAACAGAAATAGAACCAATAACGGGGTAACGAACCATCCAATCATTCGGCCAAGCCCACCCATTAGAAGTAATGATCTCCCAAACAGTAGTATTAGTGTTAAAACCAGCTCGGTGAATATCGCGTTGAGAAATAATACGAGAAATAGGACTAAGCAAACACCATGAATCAAACCATGCTGAAACCTTGGAACCATCACCTAATTTATACCATATAAAATGGCGAACAAGGGGTCTAAGCTAGAGAATTTTACGCCAACTCCATGTCATATTACCACGACAAGGAATATCCCAAAAATTACGCCCTCTAAGCTTATAAGCGTGAATCCACCTAACCCAAAGGGACTCCTTACCAGTTACAATACTCCAAATATGTGTAGAGATCAACGCATTATTAAAAGTATCCAACCTCCGAATCCCAAGCCCACCTTCTTGTTTAGGAAGACAAACAACCTCCCACGCAACTTTAGATTTACCCTTACCATTACCCCACAAAAAAACCCCTCATAAGCTGTTCTAGATCAAGAATAATGCGTGAAGGAAGGATAAACCCCGAAGCCCAATAAATATGCATAGAAGACAACACAGATTGAATAAGTTGAAGCCTACCAGCAAAAGATAGAGATTTATTCTTCCAATCGTTAATACGATTAGTCAACTTCTCAACCAACTCCTTGCAATCTCTAAAAATCAGCCTAGTAGTAACCAAAGGAACTCCCAAATACTTAACAGGAAGGCTCCCTTCAACAAACGGAATCACCTGTAAAATAGCAAGCTTGACATGGTTACGAACATTACAAAAATAAGCAGTGCTCTTAGGCAAACTTGGAGTGAGGCCAGAAACATGTTTAAACTCATCCAACGCCTTCATAATAACTCTAGCCGATTCAACATCACCATGAGCAAAAAGAAAAAGATCATCAGCAAAGCACAAATTAATGATATTCAGGTTAGAGCAATGATGATGAAATGTAAATAACTCTGAATTGCGAACCCGCCTCCGTAAGATAAGAGTAAGAACCTCCATAACAAGAGTAAATAGATAAGGCGACAACGGATCACCTTGCCGAAGACCCCTCTTACCCTTAAAATAACCATGCAAAGAACCGTTAACACTAATAGAAAATGAAGTCGATGTCACACATTCCATAATCCAACTAATCATACGGTTATGAAACCCAAAACCAATCAGAATTTGCCGTAAGAAATTCCAATCAACCGTATCATCGGCCTTCTGAATATCAACTTTAAAAGCACACCTAGCCGGACCCCGATCAACATGATAATTATGCATAAGCTCTTGAGTAAGAAGAATATTATCCGAGATCCTCCTACCCGGAACAAAAGCTGATTGGTTCAAACTCACTAAGGAAGTTAAACTATTCTTGATACGGTTAGCAATAATCTTGCTAATACATTTAAATAATACATTGCAGCAAGAAATAGGCCTAAAATCACTAATCCGAGATGGAGAAGTGACCTTAGGAAGAAGTGCAATAATAGTGTGGTTCACTTCCTTCAAAAGCTTACCATTCGTGAAGAATTCCTGAACCGCCTTAGTAACATCCGAAGACACAATATCCCAAGCTCCTTTAAAGAAAGCCGCAGTGTACCCATCCGGACCAGGAGATTTGTCATCCCCCATAGAAAATAAAGCATCTTTAACTTCTTGCTTGGAAACATCCCGAACCATATCCTCAGCAACAATAGGATCAAGAGAAGACATAAAAAGATCATGATTATCAAACGGAACCATATACCCCTCTTGACCGAGAAAAGAAGCATAATGACTAACGAAAGCATTAGGGACCTCCTCTCCATCAAACCGAACCCCATCACTATTGTTGATCACATCGATTCGACTTCTAGCTTTCCGGCTCTTCACCACTTTATGAAAATAAGCCGAGTTAGAATCCCCAACCCGGAGCCATTCAACCTTAGCTTTTTGTTTCAGAAACTGTTCCTCTATTAAAATAGCATCATTATAAGCATTAAGATAACAAGCCTCCTCTTCTCGAATAGAAATATTAAAAGGATCCGCATCTAAAGCACGTTGAACAGTATCTAACTCATGTCGAAGTCTAATGACTTTCTCATGGATATTCCCTTCATTAAATAGCATTTTACGAAGCGGCTTTTTCAGCAATTTTAGCTTGCTCACAACCTGGTACATATAAAAACCACTTTTAGCCACGCTCCAACACTCCTTCACCTGCTCATTAAATTGAGAATTAGTAACCAGAATATTAAAAAACTTAAAAGGCCTTGGTTTAAACTTATGAGAAGTAGGAATAGTAAGGATAGCCGGAGAATGATCTGAAATACGATACGGCTGAAAAATGGCATGAGCACCAATGAAACCATCCGTGCATTCAAGATTAGCCATAATACGATCAATCTTCTTGAGAGTACCATCCACCCCTCTAGGTTTCTGATTCCACGTGAATTGCAACCCAGAACGATTGACGTCAAAAACTTCAATCTCCTCAACACACTCCTTAAACTCCCTCATAGCAATATCAATCACAGAAGAACCCTCCACTTTATCTTCCAAATTAAGAGCAGAATTAAAATCACCTAGAAGACACCAAGCACGGTTCCTAACATATTGCTTATGAACCATTAAATTCTGCCAAAGAGGACGCCTATGAGTATAACGGTTATGAGCATATATAAAAGAACAAAACAGCTCTTTCTTATCAATTTTAAACCGAATACATGTATGTATAACTTGATCATCCATAGTAACCACGGTTAAATCAACATCCTCTTGATTCCAGCCCAAAACGATGCGAGAACCTTTAGAACACAATTGACCATTAGAAGTCCAATTCCAACTCCTAAAAACCTTCTTACAAAGCCCTTCCAACCGAGAACAAGCAACATGAGATTCAAGAATAGCACAAACAGAAAGTTTATTCTCACAAATAACTTGTCGAACCTCATTTTGTTTAGGGGATTGGTTCATTCCCCTTATATTCCAAGAAGCGATACTATACATGAGGAACATCACTAGAGGAAGTGCTTGCTTCCTTTTTATTACTCGTGACCGTGTTTCGCTTACCACATTCAATATACTCATCAACCTCATTATCCGTATCACTATCCACTACATGAACTCCTTTATTCTCATGAGATGAACCCTCTTCAAACCCGAATTCAGAACTGGTCACATCACCACTTAGAGCTCCAAAAGAATTCTTAGTGATAATATCACTTAAATCATCATGAATATACTTAGAAGAGGCTGGAACATCACTATTAACTTGATTATCCAATGAATTAAGACCAGCTTCCACATTCATATCATTATTTATACCTTGAGCCTTTGAAGAAGAAGCACCATTCTCCACACCTTCTTTAGGAATAGTAGGTTCCTTATTAGTACTATTACCCTTTGAAGACGACGCTCCATCAGACCCACCTTTAGTTTTAGAAACCGGCTGCCAACGGTAATTAAAAGTAACCTTAGGTTTAGCAAAACGAACACCATCAATAACCTTCTCATGAGTTGGCACCTTACCCTTACCCTTACGCTTAGTAACTTCCATAAAACCCTCATCATCAACAGTAGACTTCACATTCGATTGCTTAACCTTCTTAGGGCAAGCAGCATCATCATGATCAAAAATTTTACACACATCACACCTAGGAGGCTGCCATTCATATTCAATTTCAATACGTTCCAGAGAATGACCTAAACCATTAGGAAACGGAATTGCCACAACCACATGATCCATTAACTTGTTAATGGAAGATACTTCAATAAGAGCTCGAGCATATGAATTCCGACCCCAAGACTTAACACACATAGTACTAGTATACGAATCCAACATGATAGGTTTACCAATTTGAGTCGTAATCAAGCTCAATCCTACCTCCGTATAAGCAACAATTGGAACCTTATGTAACTTCACCCATAAAGGGGCTGAAGTAACCTCTTCCTTTGCAAGCGTAGTATTAGGCGTCCAAATGTTCAAAAAGATAGGAATAGAACGAATCAACCACGGACCAGTCTCTAACACTTTATCCATTCCATCCTTAGTGGAAAATTGAAATAAAAAGAAACCATTATTCAACATGACACGTTCCAAACCAAATTTAGCCCATGTATTCTTAACATAATTCTCCACAATGGGGAATGCAAGACGTTTCCCAATAAAATACCCGTAAATAGTGTTAGCAAATCTGGCCGAAACATCATTAATCTCTTTTAAAGGAATTGTGACATGAGCTCCTTCCACACGTTCCTCATTACGTAATTCACATATGTTAACAGATTTGAAAGTGTTCTTAGTATTAAACATAGAAGCGTATGAGAGTTTAGGGGCTGGTTGTGAACCAACAACACTAGAAGGCTTACCATTATCACCAATATTAGCACTCACAACAGGAGTATTCACATTTTGACTTGAATCCTTCATAATAGTACCTTGAGTTGCATTCGAAGCATGTGAAACACTAGAAACAGGAGTAGCATCACCCATGGCAGCCTTTGTCGATTCACTAGCACCCTTCTCATTCCCAACCGAAGTATTATGATCAATCACATTCTCCATATTCTGATTCGTAGACAATATCTCCTCTTGATCAGCGAACTTTACCACTCGATAAGGTTTCAAAACCTTACCATCTTTACTTAAAATCGGACCATCAACACTCTTAAGCTTAGAAGCAATACCACTCATCAACAAATCCTCCTCTGAACCCTCATGTTGCCCAACAGATGATGATACCTCCACAGGAGAAACATACGATTTATTAACAATAGCAGCACCCTTATTTTTCAAGATGGACTTTAAAATAGGAGCATTAGATATCAGGCTTGAATTAGGAGAGATCGAGGATTTAGCATGTATGTTAGACGAATCCATAACAAAATAAAATCTTAGCAAACAGAAAACGCAGCAGCGAAACCCAAAAACTCTAAAAGAACGATCGGAATAAAAACCCTAAAAAAAATTCACACCCAAGAAACGACAGCCTCAAATTAAATGGTAATTTAATTTAGTTCAACCGACACTCATAATGGTAGCAGATGTAACAATTAAAAATCGATTTTATAACTCCAAACAATAAATAAAGTGCTATTTGAAGTTCTGTGTGCATATCTGGAATAGTATACCGACTGTCATGATCATTTTTACGTTGAGCAAAACTTTGACAACCCACCACACTATCAAAATGATTATAGAACTCCCATAAAGTCAAATCAATACTCGTCAAGCGACCGTACGCATTGTTTTCACTCTCAGACCAAGAAGAAGTACGCATCAAACCCGACATCAACTCATCCCTGTAATAGGCTGGAATCCATTTATGCCTCAAATCATACATATCAGAAAGCCATTTGTGACTCTTCAAATCGAAATAAACTAATAATTTCTCCCACAAAGCTTCAAACTCTTCAGGCTCTATTCTATCAGTCCAAACAATATATGATATTCTTCTTTTAAAAGTTTCATCTTCAGCTAGATCAGGACCAACCTACAAAATTCAAGATGAACCTTATTCTATAAAACTAACTGATGAACATTATTCTATAAAAAAAACTAACTGATGAACATTATTCTATAAATGATGAACATTATTCTATCAGTCCAAAACAATATCCCATAACCTGATGAACATTATTCTATAAAAAAAAACTAACTGATGAACATTATTCTATCAGTCCAAAACAATATCCCATAAATGATGAACATTATTCTGTAAAACTAACTGATGAACCTTTATAATATAAGTAACTAATAAACAAAAATAATTAAAAAAAAAAACAAATTGATGAACATACCTTTGAAGTCAACTTCTGCATGATATGCCACATGCATAATCTATGACGAGATAATGGGAAAACTGTCTCTATAGCAACTTTCATTGATGTGTCTTGATCAGTAACAATAACCTTTGGTGCTCGCACGAAGGCTCTTTGAAAACATTGAAGTAACCAAATGTAAGATTCTTTAGTTTCCGACGACAGCAAGGCAGCTCCAAATATAACACAATTATTGTGATTGTCGATCCCAGTAAATGGTACAAAAACCATTTTGTACCTATCAAAAATAAATGATAAACATTATTATAAAACCGATGAACAATTATAATATAACTGATGAACCATTTAAATTCAGTACCTTTCAATCACATCAGTTTATAACAATCAAATACAGTGGCTTTAAAATTTTTGTTTAAATGTTTCTAGCTTCATATGTTTCCCCAGAAATGGTCGTTGGTGACTCTGCATAAGCTTTGAAACTCATCGATCATCTCAAACACACATAAACTGCCAGAACAAGATGATGGGCAACGCAAATTAACTTTTATACCAATGACCATCATCATGTTGCGGCAAAGTTTGTGTGTGTTTGAGCTAATCGATGAGTTTCAAAAGCCACTCAAACTCACCCAACGACCATTCCGGGGAAACAATTCAAGCTAGAAACACCACCTATTTAAATTCATTTCATCAGTATTTAAAGATAACAAAAGAGATAAAGAGATAAGAGATAGGATATGTGGGGTAGAGGAAAAAAGATAGGATAGGTGGGATGGAGGATTTTCTGATAAAGAGGAAGGATATGTAGGGTAGAGAGATAAGAAAGGATGATTTTCTGTTAAATAGATAAGATAGGTGGGGTACAATAAAGATAAAAATATCTGTCTTATCTTAAAATACTGATGAACTTATTAATTAAAAGATGTTGATCAGTTAAAAAATAAAAAACATATATAAAATGGAACTTACTTATTAGTCCTGAATGTAGCATTGAATGACATAACATCGCCAAAAGCATAATAATTCCTTTTTGCGTACTCATCGGCCCAAAAAAGATTCGTCAACGCATTATTCTCACCAGTTTGATACTCAAATGAAAAATTAGGAAGAAAATCCTTCTTGTTCAATAACATCTCAACTAACATCTGAGCATCATTCTTACCAATGAAATCAGGCACATCTCTCCTATAGTTTTTACAATCAACTCAACCAACCCCAACAAAATCGTATTCCCCATAAATCTGCCTAAGTAAATGGAAGCCCTTCACTAGACCAAGATTCACTTGCGATGCTTGATATAGAAAAACTTGCTGAGTATAAGAAACATCATGAGACGAAACCAGAAAAACGCTATCTTCCTGACTAACTAGGCAATGGTTATGACCCTCAACGAATTCATAACACCAATATCCTCTTCCTTCAACATACCTCACACGTAAAACAGCCTTACAATCAGTACGCTTAGACGGATGTTTCCTATGTTTTCTGTTTGATCCAACTTTCTTTGGGGCAGGATTTATACCTTCTAAAAAAAAAAAAAAAAAAAAAAAAAAAAAACCCTAGTTCTCTGGTGATTATGGCGATTTCCCTTCCTTCTTCAAATCTGATCGTGCCCTTCTTCTTTCTTTGAATCTTATACCTTATAAAACTTCTACTACTGTGGAATAATCTTAGTATTATCTCCCTTTAGTCAATTTGTTATTTGGTTGCTGGTTTAAGGAGATTAGGGTTTCGATTTATTGTTTAGGGAATCGTTTTTTTTATTGGTATTTTTATTCAAAGCTTATCTGATTCATTAATGAAGGTCGGTTAGTTTGTTATGATGGGTATTTAAACCCTTTTAGGGTTTCGGTTGGTGATTGTTTGTGGGATCGATTACTGGTTGTGGTTTTTAGGGTTTTCCTTTTCTCGTTATTAGGGTTTTTGATTGTTTTCTGCTGCTGTTCGCTACATCTATTGTTAGGGTTTCGTTTTGATTATCATTGTTTGCTGCTCATTTTCTTGTTTGGTGATTATTATGGATTCGTCTACTAAATCTTCTAATTTAGCTAAATCGACTCTGCTTGGTGATGCTCCAATTTTAAAGTCGATTTTGAAGAAGTCGGTTACAACATCGGCTGTTTCTAAAGAAGAGCTACGATCTGTTGGGCAACAAAAGGGTGGTACGGATGGTAATGTAGTGAGTGATGTTGCTGCTAAAGTCACACAAGTGGATGGTACAATCTTGGGTAGGGACGGTAAGGTTTTAAAACCCTATCGTGATGTTACATTTGCTGGTCATGAGGATCAATTGAACGAGAGTCATAATATGGAGAATGTTACTAGTCAGGGGATGACATCTGATTCTACACAAGCTCATGGTAAAACTCTAGCTGATCATGATGTGACTAAGAACGTGGAGGGTATGGATGCTCATGCAACAATGACGTCTAATTCTGATCCTGTGGTAAGTGGTACGTCTAATAATGAATGAATGGCTAGTGAGGCTGAATCACAAGCAGCCCCTAAACTTTCATATGCTTCAATGTTTAAGTCTAAGAATGCATTTAAATCAGTTAACATTTTCGAACTACGTAATGATGATCGTGTTGAAGGGGCTCATGTAACAATTCCTTTAAAGGAGATTAAGGATGTGTCGGCTCGATTTGCTAATACTCTCTACGGGTATTTCATAGGAAAACGTCTTGCATTTCCTATAGTGGAGAACTATGTGAAGAATACTTGGGCTAAGTTTGGATTAGAACGGGTTATGTTGAATAACGGGTTCTTTTTATTTCAATTTTCCACAAAAGATGGTATGGACCAAGTGTTAGAAGCTGGTCCTTGGCTCATTCGATCAGTTCCTATCTTTTTGAATGTTTGGACACCCAATACTACACTTACTAAGGAAGAAATTACCTCTGCTCCGATATGGTTGAAGCTTCATAACGTTCCAATTGTTGCTTATACGGAGGTTGGTTTAAGTTTGATTACAACACAAATTGGTAAGCCTATTATGTTGGATTCATATACTAGTTCTATGTGTGTTAAGTCGTGGGGTAGGAATTCATATGCGCGTGCTCTTGTTGAAGTGTCTTCTTTGAATGAGTTAATGGATCATGTGGTTGTTGCTATTCCGTATCCTAATCAACTTGGTCATTCTTTGGTTCGTATAGATGTTGAGTACGAATGGCAGCCTCCTAGGTGTGCTTTGTGCAAAATTTTTGACCATAATGATGATGCATGTCCCAAGAAGGTAAAACAAGCGAGTGTTAAGTCTAATGTAGATGAGGAGGGCTTTGTTGAAGCTACTAAGCGTAAGGGCAAGGGTAAGGCCCAAACTCATGAAAAGGTGATTGATGGAGTTCGTTTTGCTAAACCTAAGGTTACATTTAACTATCGTTGGCAGCCGGTTTCGAAAACTAAAGTGGGGGCTGATGGAGCCTCTTCTTCTAGAGAAAATGGTTCAAATAAGGGTAATAACACTTATATGGAGCCGAAGTTACGTATGGAGGGTATGGAGCATGGTGTGTCATCATCTAAGAATCATGCTACAACTATGGGATCGAGTGATACGAATGTGGATGCTGATTCTAATTCTTTGGAAAAGCAGGTTAATCGTCAAGTTCCAGCCCCGTCTAAGTATATTCATGATGATCTAAGTGATATTGTTACAAAGAATCCTTTTGGAGCTCTTAGTGATGATGTTTTTAATTCTGAATTTGTGTCTGAGGAGGAATCGTCTAAGGTGGATGAAAGGGTTCATGATGTGGATATAGATAGTGATAATGAGGTTGACGAAGTTATTGAGATTGGCAAACCTAAAACGGACACGAGTAATCGTAAGGAAGCAAGCACTTACTCTAGTGAAGTTCCTTATGTATAGTATCGCTTCCTGGAATATAAGGGGTATGAACCAATCCCCTAAACAAAATGAGGTTCGTCAAGTTATTTGTGAGAATAAACTTTCTGTTTGTGCTATTCTTGAATCGCATATAGCATGTTCTCGGTTGGATGTGCTTTGTAAAAAGGTTTTTCGGAGTTGGGATTGGACTTCTAATGGGCATTTGTGTTCTAAAGGATCACGTATTGTTTTAGGATGGAATCAAGCTGATGTTGATTTGACCGTGATTGCTATGGATGATCAAGTTATACATACTTGTATTCAGTTTAAAATAGATAAGAAAGAGTTGTTTTGCTCGTTCATTTATGCTCATAACCGTTATATTCATAGAAGGACTCTTTGGCAGAATTTATTGGTGCATAAGCAATATGTGAGGAACCGTGCTTGGTGTCTTCTAGGTGATTTTAATTCTGCCCTTAATTTAGAAGATAAAGTGGAAGGTTCTTCCGTTATTGATATTGCTATGAGGGAGTTTAAAGATTGTGTTGAGGAGATAGAGGTGTTTGATGTTAATCGATCAGGTTTGCAATATACATGGAATCAAAAGCCTAGAGGGATGGATGGTACTCTTAAAAAGATTGATCGAATTATGGCTAATCTTGAATGCACGGATGGTTTTGTAGGTGCTCATGCTATTTTTCAGCCTTATCGTATTTCTGACCATTCTCCGGCTATCCTTACTATCCCTACTCCTTATAAGTTTAAACCAAGGCCGTTCAAGTTTGCTAATATTCTGGTTGAGAATTCTCGGTTTAAAGATCAGGTTAAGGAGTGTTGGAATGTGGCTAAGAGTGGGTTTTACATGTACCAAGTGATTTGTAAGCTTAAATTGTTGAAGAAGCCTCTTCGTAAGATGCTCTTTAATGAAGGTAATATTCATGAGAAAGTCATTAGACTTCGTCACGAATTAGATACGGTTCAGCGTTCACTTGATGTGGATCCGTTTAATGTTACCTTGCGGGAGGAGGAGGCTTGTTATCTTAATGCATATAATGATGCTATCGTTGTGGAGGAGCAGTTTCTTAAACAGAAAGCGAAGGTTGAATGGCTGAGGGTTGGGGATTCTAACTCGGCTTATTTTCATAAGGTGGTGAAGAGCAGGAAAGCTAGAAGTCGAATTGATGTGATCAGTAATAGTGAAGGGGTGCGGTTTGATGGGGAGGCGATGCCTAACGCTTTCGTAAGTCATTATGCTTCCTTCATTGGTCATGAGGGGTATACGGTTCCGTTTGATGGCAATGATCTTTTTGTGACTACCTTGGATCCTATTGTTGCTGATGATATGGTTCGGGCTGTTTCGGCTCAAGAAGTAAAGGATGCGTTATTTTCTATGGGAGATGACAAATCTCCTGGTCCGGATGGGTTCTCGGCGGCTTTCTTTAAAGGTGCTTGGGATATTGTGGCGTCTGATGTTACTAAGGCGGTTCAGGAATTTTTCATTAACGGTAAACTTTTGAAAGAAGTGAACCATACTATTATTGCTCTTCTTCCTAAGGTTCCTTCTCCGTCTCGGATTAATGATTTTAGGCCTATATCTTGCTGCAATGTTTTATTTAAATGTATAAGCAAGATTATTGCTAACCGTATTAAGTCATGTTTAACCTCCTTAGTTAGTTTGAACCAATCAGCTTTTGTGCCGGGTAGGAGGATTTTGGATAATATTTTACTTACTCAGGAGATTATGCACAACTATCATGTAGACCGGGGTCCGGCTAGATGTGCTTTTAAAGTGGATATTCAGAAGGCGTATGATACAGTTGACTGGAATTTTTTAAGGCGAATTCTGATTGGTTTTGGTTTTCATAACCGTATGATTGGTTGGATTATGGAATGTGTGACTTCGACTTCATTTTCTATTAGTGTTAACGGATCTATGCATGGTTATTTTAAGGGTAAGAGGGGTCTTCGTCAAGGTGATCTGTTATCGCCGTATCTTTTCACTCTTGTCATGGAGATTCTTACTCTTATGATTCGGAGACGGGTTCGTGATTCTGAGCTGTTTACCTTTCATCATCATTGTTCTAACCTTAACATTATTAATTTATGTTTTGCTGATGATCTATTTCTGTTTGCTCATGGTGATGTGGAGTCGGCTAGAGTTATTATGGAGGCTTTGGATGAGTTCAAAGAAGTTTCTGGTCTCACTCCGAGTCTGCCTAAGAGCACTGCTTATTTTTGTAACGTTCGTAATCATGTTAAGCATGCTATTTTACAGGTTATTCCGTTTGTTGAGGGTAGTCTCCCGGTTAAGTATTTGGGTGTTCTTTTGGTTACTACTAGGCTGATTTTTAGAGATTGCAAGGAGTTAGTTGAAAAGTTGTCTAATCGTATTAAGGATTGGAAGAATAAATCTCTATCGTTTGCTGGTAGGCTTCAGCTTATTCAATCGGTTCTATCTTCTATGCATATTTACTGGGCGTCGGTTTTTATCCTTCCTTCGCGTATTATTTATGATTTGGAACAGCTTATGCGGAGTTTTTTGTGGGGTAATGGTACGGGGCTTAAGGGTAAATCTAAAGTCGCATGGGAGGTTGTTTGTCTTCCTAAGCAGGAAGGAGGTCTTGGGATTCGGAGGCTTGATACTTTTAATAGTGCGTTGATTACTACTCACATTTGGAGTATTATTACTGGTAAAGAGTCTCTTTGGGTTAGGTGGATTCATGCATATAAGTTAAGGGGGCGTAACTTTTGGGATATCCCATGTCGTGGTAATATGTCTTGGAGTTGGCGGAAGATTCTTCAACTTAGGCCTATTATTTGTAACTTTATATGGTATAAATTAGGGGATGGATCTAAGGCTTCTGCTTGGTATGACTCTTGGTGCTCGATTAGTCCTATTGCTTCTATTGTTTCTTCTCGTGACATTCATCGTGCTGGTTTTAATGCTAATACAACTGTTCGGGAGATCGTTATGTCTAATGGTTGGGCGTGGCCTAATGAATGGTTGATTCGTTATCCTACGCTTGGTTCTATTTCGGTTCCTTTGTTGGTGGATCATATGGAGGATTCTTTATGTTGGCGTTCGAATGATGGGGTTTTAAGGCCGTTTTCGGTTTCTTTAGTTTGGGATTGCATAAGGTATCGGGCTATTAATGTTGATTGGTATCATCTTGTGTGGTTTTCTCATCGGATTCCGAAACATGCATTTCTCTTGTGGCTTGTGATGAAGAGGAGGCTTCGAACTCAGGATTTGATGAGGCATCATGATGCTGCAAATCAGGACCCGTTGTTGTGTCCCCTTTGTAAAATGCAACCTGATTCTCATGATCACCTTTTCTTTGCTTGTTCTTATTCTATGCAGGTTTGGGACACGTTGAAGATGTTTGCTGGTCTTACCGTGTTGCCTTTCTCATTGGATTCTATTGTTAATGTCCTTATTGGGTCGGCAAATTCTAGGTCTGTTCGGAGTGTTATATCTAAGCTCTTGTTTGCTGCCGCGGCTTATGTTATATGGCAAGAACGAAACAACCGGCTTTTCAAGAAGCAATCAAGATCAGAAGCGCAGGTTGTTGATTTTATCAAGTCTACGGTTAGGATGAAGCTGCTTACGTGCAGGTTTAAGAAGACGGCGAACGTTATTGATCTTGTTCGCGTGTGGAAGTTGCCAACTTCGCTTATTCATTCATGATGTCGGTTTCTTTTATGGATAGTTGGCTTTTGCATGTCGATGTGGTTGATTTGGATGTTGCTTGGGGCATGGTAGATTGTTCGTTGGAGATTCAATTGAGAGCTGTACTCTTTTTTCCCTTCTCCAAGGTTTTCCCTATGGGTTTTTACTTGGAAAGGTTTTTAAGGAGGCAGTCTCAGTTGATTCATCAATCTCCTTCGAAGAGGCGTGTGGACATTTGTGGTGATTCTTGTTATATTCGTTGGTGGTTTCCTATTGGTGCTATTGTTACTGTATGGCTTTAGTTTTGTTCGCTTTGTGGCATGTCACAAGCGTTTAGTTATTTTGGTAGTTCAAGCGTTGCTTGAGGTTAATGTGGTACTTTAGCCACATTCCATTGTACTTAAACGTTTTTTTGGTGTAATATATTTTACCGGGTGTAATGCCCTTTACCCAAAAAAGGATTTATACCTTCTTTACTACAAACAAAATATTGCAAATCAGGATTATTGTCCTTATTCTTCAAAGATTTATAATGTTGACCTAAACGAATCTCAAAACCAGCTTTGCATAATCTTTGTAATACTCATAAGCCTGCTCCAGAGAATGATACATCATACCATAAGCCGGCTTCTCACCATCAGAAATATCAGGAATCCATAACTTCTCACCCCCCTCCTCAGAAACAATACCAACAGAATATGGAACAAGTTCATAATCATCATCTGAAAAAAATATATACAATGAATTACTGATGAACCAAAAACACTTTATCACTGATGAACCTCATTATTATCTATTCTAACAATCAATAACTGATGAACCAAGACAAATAAAATGGATAACATTTTATCACTGATGAACCTCATTATTATCTATTCTAACAAGCAATCACTGATGAACCTCATTTTAATCTATTCTAACAAGTTATTCTAATGAATCCGCAACCTCTAATTAAATCACGATAACTAGCAATTACTGATGAACCTCATTTTAATCTATTCTAACAAGTTATTCTAATGAATCCGCAACCTCTAATTAAACCACAATAACTAGCAATTACTGATGAACCTCATTTTAATCTATTCTAACAAGTTATTCTAATGAATCCGCAACCTCTAATTGAACCACGATAACTAGCAATTACTGATGAACCTCATTTTAATCTATTCTAACAAGTTATTCTAATGAATCCGCAACCTCTAATTAAACCACAATAACTAGCAATTACTGATGAACCTCATTTTAATCTATTCCAACAAGTTATTCTAATGAATCCGCAACCTCTAATTAAACCATCATAACAAGCAATCACTGATGAACCTCATTTTAATCCGTTCTAACAAGTTATTCTAATGAATCCGCAACATCTAATTAAACCACGATAACAAGCAATTACTGATGAATCTCATTTTAATCCATTATAACAAGTTATTCTAATGAATCTGCAACCTCTAATTAAACCACGATAACTAGCAATTACTGATGAACCCCATTCTAATATGTTCTAACAAGTTATTCTAATGAATCCGCAACCTCTAATTAATCCACAATAACAAGGAATAACTAATGAACCTCATTCTAATATGTTCTAACAAGTTATTCTAATGAATCCACATCCTACTAAGCAAACCATGGAGGCATGATATCTTCAACAACTAATTGATGAACCTAATAAAACATAACCGACTGATGAATATATAACAAAAAATGAAATTACCTTGATTAAACACATGAGTATCACTCTGAGCCATCAGAAACTGATTTAACGATCAAAATCCCCAAATTTGAACGGTTAAAACCCTAATTCTCTTCCAATAGACCGATTGAATACTCAAAACCCCCAATTCTCTTCCAATTAACCAATTGAATGATTAAAAAAAAACCCTAATTCTATTGCAATTAAGCAATCCGACGGCTAATTCGAAGCCGATATGAACAATTAACACGATTTGTAGAAATATTAACGATTCAAATAAAGGAATATGAATTGAGAACAAAAAAGGCCTAATTTTGCAAAATATGAACAAATGAAAGAATAAAAAAATGTAAAATTGAATGAATGAATGAATTGAATCGAAATCATTGTGTAAATTCGTTTATATATGACCGGAAAATTGATAGAAATCAAAGAAGAGAGATCGGAAAAAGGAAAGAATATCAGATAAGAGAAAGAGAAAGAGGGAAAGAGAGAAAAAAGCGGGAGGGAGTGAATTTACCATAGTTGTCAGGATCCCGATCCTGATCTTAGGATCTTACGAATTTACGATTCTACAAAGTAAAAGCGATCCGGATCCTACGTAGAATCTTAACAACCTTAAGATCTTATAGGATCCCGATCTTAAACCGTAGGATCTTAAGATCTACTCCGATCCGATCTTACTTTTCTCGAAGCACAAACTAAAAAACAACGTACAAATTTATGGTTTATGTTTCTATATAATTTAAAAAACAACATGTAATTCTTCTTAAACATTCCATATTCATAGTTTAGGACAACATTTTCATAAACCATTCATATAATTTCGTGTTTATAATATATAGTACTTTGTAGATTTGAATAATATTACAAATATCATTAAAACATGACATTATAATAGTATCTTACGATCCCGATCCGATCTTACGATCACGATCTTGTAAAGACGAAAACGATCCTAGGTAGGATCCCGATCTTGAAAACCTTAGAATTTACAATCATGTCCTTGGGGGAAAAAGAGGGGGGGGGGGACACGTGGCATCACCAGAAATCTTTTTAGACTTTTTAAACTTAACACCCTTTGCAAGGGATCCGACTTCTTTGTTTTATTATATAAAAGATGCACAAATAAGCGTATAAAATATGAGTTGGGATCAAATATGCCAAAAATAAAATAAAATAATAAAAGTGAGAAGAAAACACAACGATTTATTTTAAGTGCACTTATAAAAATAAATATACGACTAAAACTTTTTCTTATTTATTCTCAATTTAGTTTTCATAAAAAAAATTTGTTATTGTTTTCATTTTAATTTTTACCTTAAAATTCTCTCTTAAAAAGCTTCAAAAAGCATCCTCCTGCTTCTCTCTCAATTTACATGGCTGAAAACGGTTAGACTCATCATCATCTAATCTCTCAGTCACTCTTTCTACATTATATATGTGCTAATTAATATAATGTATGTTAGAACTGTTGGATATTACGATCGACGACTTGTAATAGGAATCAATTAATTTGCATCTTTCTTTTTTTCACACACACACAGATTCGTTGAATGAGTTTCTGACAGTCGCAGTTGATGCAGCTAAGCAAGCTGGAGAGGTACTTTAAACTTGCACTTTTTGTTATAAAGTTGTTGTTGTTGTTGGTTTTTTTTTTTTTTTTTTTTTTTTTTTTTTTTTTTTTTTTTTTTTTTTAATTCAAGTTTTCACCTACTTCGTTTCGTTTGTGTAACACAACAGGTTATTCAAAAAGGATTTTACCAGATTAAGAATGTCGAGCATAAGGGATCGGTACTTACTTAAATCCCCTTTTTTAGTTTTTTGAATCGATGTGTTTCTTTTTGTGTATCTTCATTTTTTGAATACCCAGACAATGAGCACATGTTGTTTCAGTGACCTTTAAACGGGATCGAACCCGCGACTTACTTCTCTGAAACTAACAAGAGTATTTCCAATTGGATCTCACATTTTCTGTGTGATTTAACATCTTTAGTCTTTTCAAACTACGAATTGGAATTGGGCAACAAAGCCCGCCTTGATGTTTACAAACATAATTAATGCTATACAAATTGTGTTGGCTATTTATAAACAAGAAACTGCTATTAGGCTCTGTACAGTTTTGGTCCTATTGCAAGTGCCTTGTGCTACAAATCGTCGGAGTCTATATGCTTTTTATATATTGTTTTTTTTTGGGTAAAGGGGAGTAATCCTGCACCCTGGTAAAATTTATTATCCAAAAACGTTGAAGTACAAAATGACGAGGGTGAAATCCCTCGCCCCCAGTCCCTTAGGACACTTACAAGACACGTATCTAAGAATGACAAAACATTCTTAAAACTAACATGCACAACATGTGCAACTGACGAAACAAACATGCTAAACAAAAGCAACTTAACAAGCAAACAACACAAAAACAATAGAAATAACTATTTCTTCTTGCGTCCTTGCACCTGGAAATCTTTCGGAGAACCATTCTTGAACTTGGTATAATTTGCAATATCATCATAGTTCTCATAGACTTCATCAACTTCATCAGCTTCTTCAACTTCGTCAGCAAACGTAACCCTCTTCCTAGGAGTCATCACTACATCACTTGTAGTAAACGAGCTAGATGTATCAAAATCAGAATAGGGCACACTTGAAGAAGCACCATCATTGTGAGAACCATGCTCCCACAAACCATCAGTAGTGCTATGCAATGGAACCACATTAACACCACTTAACCCCACGGATTCCACACCCCCAAAAGAAGCATGAGTATCCTCACGTACCATCTGCTCAAGTTGAGTATGACAATCCTCAACAGGAGCAGCCCCAAAATCACTCTTCAATGCATCAATAGATGTACCACTCGAATTAGAATCACCATTAGTAGGCTTAAAAACAGCCCTCACATCAGGTTGTGCTCGGTTCTTCTTCTTGGTAGCCGGTTTTGAAACAGGCTGGTACGAAAGTTTAGGCTTAGTTGAAACCCCCCAAGCCCCTTTCTTACCCTTATCACTAGTATGACCAGCCTTAGTAGAGTGAACCTTGCGCTTGACATCACAATCTTGTTGAGTCGAACCCTTAGTAACCCGCTTACGTCTAAGAGGACACACATCATCATCATGATCGAAACAAACACACTTAGAACACCAAGATGGCCACCATTCATACTCAACATCAAGAACTTCCATGTAATGACCCTTACCCATAGGCAAAGGAATCTCAACCTCAATTGATTCCAAAACATCCAAATCAGCCGATAATTCAATAAGTACCCGTGCATGTGAATAACGTCCCCAAGGATTCTTACACATATCATTAGTACCCGCATCAAACCGTATTATCCGCCCCAACTGTTTTGCAATCAAACTAATACCGGCTTTAGAGTATACAACGGACGGTATATTATGGATACGTACCCAAACCGGTACCTTAGTAATCTTCTCCTTCTCAAGCCTCATATTAGGTACCCATATATGTAAGAATAAAGGCGTTGATCTAATAAACCAAGGACCACCATTAAGAACTTTATTCATACCTTCACTTGAAGAGAACTTGAAAATGAAGAAACCATTCCGCAATATAACATGTTCAAAGCCGAACCTTGCCCAAGCATGCTTGACATAGTCTTCCACAATAGGAAATGCAATTCTTTGCCCAATGAAATAACCGTATAATGAATTAGTAAGTTTAGTGCACATATCATCAACAACGGCCATTGGAATAACCACTCTTGAACCCGACCTAGTAGCCTCATCAACTTCATCAGATTGTGAATCACTAGGTACATTAGGCTCACAAGAACCTCCAATATTACACTCATCAGCTAGCCTTTCACCAGAATCCTTAAACGTACCAACCATTGCAGCTCCCAACGAATCAGATGCTACAACATTACTAGACTTAAGAACATCAGATTTAGAACTAGCCAAACGTACCTCTTGTTGTAAAGCAAACTTCGGATCAGAAACAACGGGACCATGATCACGAGGAAGAGCAAAACTTCCCGTTTTTCCTTCCAAACCTGCACTTTTCAAAATAACCTTCAATGGCTTACTTGTATTAGTAAGCATCTTACCATCAATGTTACCAATCCTAGAAGCCAACCCCTTAGCCTTAGAAGGCTTATTAACATTCAAAGAACCAGATTCCATCTCTCAATACCCACTTAAACCTTCAATCGACTTACAGCAAATTAATGCACTTGTATTAACACAAACCCAAACTGAATAAGCACGGGTTACTTGCAAATTGAATGTTCCAAACCCTAAAAGAGTTTAGCTTTGTCGTTCAGCACCAATATCCAAACAGTACGCAATAGAAAGAAAAAACGAAACCCTAATACAAGAATCGTTTATGAATGAAAATCAATGCGTAACAGCAGCAAACTTGCGCACTCAATAAAACGACCAGAAATCTTAAGATCAATATAAATATAAAACACCACCGACCTATGAATATCCCTTGCACCGACCCACGTGAAATCAACAACAAGGAATATTAACAATTCGTTAATGATTAAGATTGAAGCACATGCACCAAACGACAAACAAAAGAATAAATTATCTATGTAGATCCAACTTCTGCCGTTTAAAGACACAATATTGGCTATGAAAAAACGAATAAAATATGCAACCGACCCACGATATCTTGAAAACCAATAAAATAATTATGAGTATAAGAATCGTAGAAGGTGAAATCGTAAAGTGAGGTATTCGTTTTTTCGCCCCACCCTCTTTTTATATATTGTTACTATGTTATAAGAGGACTAATCTTATCACATTGTCGAGAAATATCAGTGGATGTACTAGTTACTCCAATATATTTAGCCTTTCTAGGACTATTTAATGTTTTCCACAACCTTATTTGTTCGGATCATGTATGAGCAATGACATACATGAGTTAAATGGATACAAAATATTACCAATATGATTACCAATCAAAAGTATATATTTCATTCTCATCTCAGTGTGCTAAGATGTTTAATGATGTAAAGTATATTAACAAGTATGTCGAAAACAAATATTCAGATGCACAATGATATATCTTGTATGTTGTTGGTTGCACAATGCAGGTGGATTTAGTCACAGAAACTGACAAAGCTTGTGAAGATCTCATATTTAATCTTCTCAAGCAACGTTTTCCCACCCACAAGGTTAAACATAATACTTACCTTTTACTTGCTAGTTAATAACTGTTTCTACTGCTTATTCAACATGCTTTAATAAATTTTAGTTCATTGGAGAAGAAACCACTGCTGCCAATGGTGTAACTCGGCTCACTGATGAACCAACTTGGATTGTTGATCCTCTTGATGGAACTACCAACTTTGTTCATGGGTACTTATTTAGTTAAAGTCATTATATGCTGATAATTTTATAGTTTTAGTTTATTCACTGTTCATTTCTGATAAAAATGTGATTTGCAGGTTTCCCTTTGTGTGTGTTTCAATTGGTCTTTCCATTGGAAAAGTTCCAGTAGTCGGGGTTGTTTACAATCCCATCATGAATGAGGTGAGACTTATTTTCCATGTATGATGTGTATAAGTAATTTTCTGTGTGGATTATCTAGTGAGATAACTAGTGCATCTGTGATCTGAGTTGTAGCTTTTTACTGCCATTGATGGAAAAGGTGCTTTCCTCAACGGAAATCCTATCAAAGGTAAGTATACTTCCTAATCGTTGTACATTTGCTTAATAGTATTCGTGTGCTTATGGCCTCTAATAGTTGCTTGCTTTATTACGTCATACTGCAGTGTCTTCTCAATCTGAACTGGTGAAATGTCTCCTTACTACGGAGGTAATTTTTACTTGCATATACTGTGGTCAAGCAATGATTTCTTTTGTAGATCATTAGCAATCCATGCTCCAAATAAACGGCACATGAACTTTTAACTATTCAAGTTGGTTAGCACTAATTCTAAATTTTCAAGTAATATAACTTCACATGAACTGTAATAATAATAGAAAGAAAATCATGTTGGTTAGCACTAATGCTTTTGTTTTGTGTCCTGGCATTATATTAACTCTGAAATCAGCTGGAACATAAGTGGATAGACGATATTAATTTTACCTTTGAAATTTAACCGTAGCCATAATGATACAGAAACACAATGATGGGTCTCATGGGTCTGTTTATATTTTTGGAACTTGTGCTATGAATGCAAATTAACATTGTATATCATCAAAGTGCAGGCTGGAACCAAGCGTGATAAGGCCACTCTGGATGCCACCACAAATAGAATCAATAGCCTACTTTACAAGGTAAGACCGGAACCTCTTTTTTTTTTTTTTTTTTTTTTTTTTTTTTTTTTTTTTTTTTTTTTTTTTTTAATTTGAGATCTTATATAAGTGACAAATGACTTAAGGTATCAAATATCTTATTTAATTAGGTGAGATCGTTGAGGATGGGAGGCTCTTGTGCATTGGGTCTCTGTGGGGTTGCATGTGGAAGGATTGATCTTTTTTATGAGCTCGGATTTGGTGGTCCTTGGTATGGGTGACTTTTACTTTCCTGTATTTTTTTATATTCGGTTGAGGTTTTGTGAGCTCACATTACAATAACGGTTTTGGTTTTCTCCCTAGGGATGTTGCTGCGGGGGTCGTCATTGTGAAAGAAGCGGGCGGAGTCATCTTTGATCCGTAAGAATAGTGTTGTATGATTAAAATATTATTTTTATTCTACAAATGATGCCCCTTATGAGATATTATTTAAATTTCTTGTGACAGATCTGGCAATGACTTTGACATTACTGCTCAGAGAGTAGCAGCTTCAAACCCACTGGTCAAAGATGCATTTGTTGAGGTATTACAACAATCGGCTTAAACAACTATGGCACGGGTTCTAAAAGCTTGATTTTAGCAGTTAAGTTCTCTTGATGCTTCTTAAATGCATTAAACTGAGATTGTACCCATCTGATGCTTTTGTCTAAGTTGTTGTTTTATTCCTTAAATATATAGATAAATGTAATGATTCTTGACACCGAAGTGCAACATTTTATGGAATGATCTATTTGGATTAGTTATATGAACTCATGCTGCATTATTGGTGCAAATTATAAGTTTTAGTTCTAAAATCAGTATCCCTTAAATTTATTTTTTCTAACGGATTGATCTTTGGTAGATGTCGATGTAAACACATTTCTGTTCATTTACTTTCTCTGTTTTGTCTGCATCGGTTATGGGTTGAGAGGTCAAAACATTGCGACTTTGATTTTGTTACTCTCAAAATTTGCTTGAGTTCAGCAGGGCGACATATGGTTGCACCTTATGCATGCAAACCTAAGTGAAGGATCATTTATGCAAAATGTAATGCACATAAGCCAAAGATCATTTAAAAAAATAAATACATTCCTAATCTCCACACAATCATTGGGGAGATACGTCCAGTAAGATACCATTTAAATAATATGCCTAAACATATGTGTTAACATCCTATTGGGGACAGCAAGAGGGCTCACTTCTTCACAAACCAATAATTTAGTGCCACATCTATTACGCACACAATTAGTCACATATTTTAGGCCTCCCAATCATTTTCCTTTAATAAAAGCCTAGACACTAAAAAGAAAATGAACAAACATCGAAGCAAGATATGATACATAGAAAACCAAAAAATAAAGTTGAAAATAATCAGGAAAACTGAATTTTACTTAAACCCTCCCATTACTCCTATCACTGTATGGATAATGTACATTGATCCCATTGCTTCCATATCCATTGCCATTACTCATCTTCTCTGCATTTGCAGCCTTCTTCCTCTTCAATACAACAAACCATGTATAAGCTTCTAGAATTGCTGCAACAATAGCTAGAACAAAAATTACTCCGGTGTAAGCTCTTTCCCATTTCTTCTCAGGGGCTAAGATTTCCAAGCCTTTAAAAATGTTGATGATTCCTAAGACGATGATGCTGTATCCGAGTGAGTGGTGGTAGATGTTCCAGAATATTCTGTGTTTGTGTTCCTTTTTTGGCCTTACAAGCAAAGCAATCACCTATACATACATACACAAAATGCACGGTTAGACATAGTCTTTGTGGATGTATCCTCAGCTGTAACTTTCATGCGAAGGCTGTTAGTCTGTTTATATTTGAGGTAAAAAGGAGGGGTTGGTTGTGGTACCTGGAGAGTGGCTACACAAAATAGAATGATGCCGATGACTCTGTGGGAGGTGTACTGGATGCCAGGAGACTGGCTGCCAAGCCGGATTCCAGTGGCCCATCCAGCCACACCGATGATGTATGCAGAAGTTTGACAGGTAACATGAAGGTAAAACCAAGCAGGATCAGCTGACTGGAATACCCTTAGATATCTTGCAGTTATAGCCCCTAGAGGCATCATGATACCCCAACTGATTGCATTTAGCACACCATGAATCTGCAGGATTTCCAGATCTAGTCATCATCATATAAGAAGTAACACCTGACAATAGGCGGAATGGTTCTGGTTGGGTAATGGAGGAAAATAGGCCGGGTTGGCTAATGGGACAAAATGGGTCAGGATGGTTTGACTCACTAACATTGTTTTTATAAAAACTATTATGGTAAATTATATCTAACTGTAAAGAATAAATATATTTAGAAGTTAAATACATTTCAATAAGTCCTTTTGTGACTTTAACCTATTTGACCCGTTTTGTATTTAGTAAAGTCAACACAAATCTGCACATTTTCAAGTCACGAGACCGTAGACTTTGAACGATATAACTTACATTTCGTTTCCTGGTTTTGGAACTGGTTCCCATTGCTCCACCTGCACTCCCTGATTGTCCTGAAAGAACATTCAAAGTCCCCATAGACCTAACATTATCACCAGATGTAGAGTGACGTGTAGGCGCATTTCCAGATAGTTGACCTTCTTGCCAAACTTGATTCAGGGTACTACCATTCTGTAGACCCAATGTCGCATAAATAATAATTTCATTATTTGAATAAGTTGCTGACAAATCAGAAACGGGGAAACTGAGGTCCCCTTCTGCCAACTGCGTGCTGTAAGCTGTGATTGGTGACGTGTACACCCTCATACTCCCATCAGATTGCTGGAAAGCAACAAGTGCTTGTGAGCCGGCCATGCCTTGAGATGTTGGATTGATAGCCCATGCAACCCACTTAGAAGAATCAACGTTTGTGTGACGATAGGCGATTTCAAGTGATTGAGAGGACGGATTGTATGTGTAGTGAAGAAAAGAATTTAAAACAGGGAGATCATTACAACCACTGAATACCTTATTGCTTGAAAATGCATAATTAGAACAAGTTTGAGCATAGGTTGATAGAAACATTGTTACCAAAATACAAGAAACAAGCACCCCTCTTGGGCCTATCCCCATGACGAATTTGCAAAAGTTTTTGAAGTTTTCTGAAAGATGTATGAATATGCAGAAAGAGATGTAAAGTTTAGTGATTGGTTGGGGAAGAATGGGGGTGGTTTACTTATAGATGAATTGGTGGGGTAGTGGTTTAGGTTAGTTTGGTAGGGAAGGTTCTATGTCTGCGAGAGATGTCCAGTGAAGGTGATTTGGTGACACTTTGATAGTTGGAAATTGATGCTTTGCTTAGGTTTCAATAACAAACACAAAGCACAATCATACACACACATGCACCTATCTGACTCCAACTGCCCATTGTACAAAATATAGTCATTACTTACAATATGTATGTATGTACGTAACCAAGTAGAGACATAAGACATGTTCAAAACATGTAGTCATTACTTACAAAAAGTTTAGCTTTTTTTATTATATGATGGTGGACGGTGGTTAATGTATGATGATTGTAGGGTATGCTATGGTTTATATAAGAATCGATGTTACAAAAACACAAACACAAACACATCATCTTTTTCTTTCAAATCAAAAACACAAAGAATCGATGTTACAAAAACTATGCTAACTGGATCAGAAAACCAATATTATCATATATTGTCAACATTTGGCAGTATCGTATCAAGCATTAGTAAGTAGCTTGTCTTCTTCCTTCGCCTTTCACTTTACTACTTTAGGAACGGATTATTTGATATCAGCGATCTAGAATTTCATATTCAGTAAGAGATCATTTTACCAAGGAACGAATTATTTGATATCAGCGATGTAGAATATCATATTTAGTAAGAGATCACAACATCATGTATATGTCTATATACATGTGTGTGGAAAATAATAGTGAAAACATTATGTATATATCGACTTTTCTGAAAGTGAACTCACACGCACCAGATATAAGAAAATTTTGACCTCTTGAACAGCCTTATATGACCCTATTTTTTCAATGCTCAAACTGAAGCGATAGTTTTGCTTAATTATGTCATTAGTCAAACTGAATTAACAGTTGACCTACTTTTATCATGTTAACAAGAAGTATGCTTGAAGATACAATGTGTTCATTATTATCATTATTACAAAATTGTTTATATCGCTTCTAAATCTTAGGGGGCGTTTGGTTCACTGGAATTCGGTGTAATTCGTTGTAATTGTAATTTGAATTACGTTACAATCCTGCTTGGTTGACAGGATGAATGTAATTGTAATTCAGATTACATTACATTGCTTGTTTGGTTTGCAAGGAAATGTAATTGGATTACAACCAATTACGTCAAGTGATGTAATTCAGATTACATAGCAAACTTGATTATTTAAAAGTTAAATATCATTATTTATTTTTCAACGTTATTATTAATTATCATTAATATATTATTTCATTTAAAAAAATAGTTATAATAATATTTATTTATTATAGCGTTGCAATTCAGAGTTTTAAAAATTAAATATCACTATTTATCTTTCAACGTTATTATTAATTATCATTAATATATTATTTAATTTAAAAAATAGTTATAATAATATTTATTTATTTATTATTATTGTAATAATAATAATAATTATTATTATTATTATTTATATATATTATTATTATTATTATTATTTAATAAATAATATTACTTATATTATTATATTATTATTTAATAATTAATATTATTATTACTATTTTATTATTATTAATAGTATTATTATTATTTATTATTTAAATAATAATATTATTTATATTTTTATATTATTATTTAATAAATATTATTATTATTACTATTTTATTATTATTAATATTATTTATTACTATTTTATTATTATTAATATTATTTATTTATTTATTTATTTTATTATTATTATTATTATTATATTATTATTATTGTTATTATTATTATTATTATTATTATTATTAATGTTTTTCTGAATTACATTACGTTATAAGTCAACCAAACACCGACATATTTCATCAATTACAATTCTAACACATTACAATTCCAACACAATCCAATTATTTGAATTACAATTCATCCAAATTACAATTCCATCCAAAGATTACAATTTCTTCAAAAACATTATGTGAACCAAACGCATCCTTAGTGTTGTTTCATATCATGAAACAAGACCAAGAAGCATTAGAACCATACACGACGAGAATAAATCAGACATTAGTATTCACGTATTGTTGATTCCGCACGAGCTACACCCAACTTTTGTTCGTGTAGTGTATTTTTCTTTTCAAAATGTGTCAATTTTTAGTTTGTGCAACTCTTGATATTTGTGTTATTTTTTTAATAGTGCAACTTTAACTTGGCAAAAAAAAAAAAAATTCTTTGTTGTGCAAATTTTAGAAATTATGATAGAAAAAAATTTGTGCAACATCCACTTAAAAATTCTAGTCCGTCCCTGGGTACGTATTATACATTGTTTAATTACATTATTTTCCATGATTTATATTTGTCTTGTTAATACTTGTTACCAAGGTTTTCAAGATCAGGATCATATTAAAGATTGTTTTCGTTTTTGCAAGATCGAAAAGATCATATCAAGATCCTAAGATCCTACTATAATGTCATTTTCTTAATAGTGTTTGTAATATTATTCGAATCTACAAATTATTATATATCATACACACAAAATTATATAAATATTTCATAGAAATATTATCCAAAATTATGAATATGAAATGTTTAAAAAGATTAACACATTGGTAGTTAAATTCTATAAAACATAATCAATAACTTTGTAGTTTTTAAGTTTACGGTTCGAGAAAAGTAAGATTGGACCGTATTAAATCTTAAGATCATATGGTCAAGATCGGGATCTTATAAGATCTTGAGCTTGATAAGATCGCACATAAGATTCAGATCATTTTTGCTTTATAATAATATCATAAAATCGTAAAATACTGATCGAGATATTAAGAACAGCTAGATAAGACCAACTGCTTGAAATATAATGGAAAGTGGTTAAGCAAGTAAACTATCCCCAACAAAAGAAGCATATGCTGACTTGAATTTGACAAACCTTGGAAGCTAGCTACAACATATGAGGCTCAACTGTTGACACTTGTTACTTATGCATAAACAATTATACAGTTGTTTATGTTGGATTAAGTAGCTTGGTTTGTTGTACCTCTCCCACCAGTATTTGTTCACTATCAAGGATAGTTGGTGTCCCTCCCCAAATTCCATCCTTAATTTATATGGACTTTTCTTTAGTTTTGTCTTTTTACTTATGTCCGTTTGCTGTTGGCATATAGATTTCTGGTTTTATAAGAACGTATGTGTAATGAAAAATAAACGAGGAAGACCCCGTCGTAACGGGGCTTGTTTGTTATTATACATGTGTTTTTTGTGTGATGAAATTTTATGTGTATATATATATATATAGAAAGATGCCCGCGCGATGCGGGGGCGGATTGTTGGGGTGAAGAGGAGGGAGGTGGGGTGGTGGAAAGTGGTTGTTGGGTGGTTATAAATTATTGGGGGTGGTTGTTGAGGTGGTTATAAATTGTTGAGGGTGATTGTTAGGGGTGGTTGTTTTCATAATTAGTAAGTAAAAGTTTGAATTTTTAAGCCTTTCTAATTATAGAATAGTCCCAAATACATTATATATATATATATATATATATATATATATATATATATATATATATATATATATATATATATATATATATATATATATATATTAGGATCAAATAAAAAGAAAAATAAGAATAAGAAGGATAAGAAGTAATCAGAACCACACATTCTAGATGCACCTACAAAAATGGATATATCTTCATTCAAATTTTCCCTCCCAAATTAAAATGTGTGGCTATAATTACTTCTTACCATTCTTATTTTAATTATTTTTCTTATTGGATCTCTTCCATGTATTAATTATACTATGCATTTCTCTCACCATTGACTTTCAAGATTTGACCATACATTCTTTATAGCGACAAATAGTTTATTCATCAAAAAAAGTTTATAGGTTATAAATGAAAAATAATAAAAGTTTGAATATTTAGGAATTAAACATAATGTCTTGAAACCCGGTTCGACCCGGGTGGTTCAACCGGGGGAACCGTTCCGGTCGAAAAATTGGTCGATTTAAACCGGGTCAACTTGCTAGGTTGGGTCGAAAACAGGTCAAATTAAACCGGTTCAACCCGTCTTGTTTGAAGCGTCCCGGGTCAACCCGATTTGTGATTTGTATTAATTGGTTGTATTAAATTTGGTAGATATGTTTTTAATTGGTTGTACAATGTGAATAAATCATTGTACTTTTAATTAATGAGGTGTTTTAATAAGAGTATTAATTATATTTCATAATTTCCTTTAATAAGATTTCTCAAGATTTCCACTTTTCAAGATTGACCATTTTTTCAAGATTAATCATTTTTCATTTATATGTAGTATAGATAAGTTAATAGGGTTCAATGTTCAATTTTTTAGCAAATTATTAAATGGTGGTTACAAGTTCAATAGGCTACTTTTATTTATAAGTATAATGCAAGCTATTCATTTTATTATGGAATTAAAATAAAGGTCAAAAGTCAACAACATTAGAATCTTACACATTTTCGGGTAATGATCCAATTCGCAGTCCACTGAAAAAACAAGATAACTTTCGGGTAATGGTCCAATTAGCAGTTACACTTTATTAATAATGTTTGGAAGTTGTTACAATTATAATTTAAATGGGCTGTTAAATGTGTTGTTACAATGTTATAATGGTACTGATGACTATCGACAATATCAAAAGTTTAAATTTTAATCCTTGCTAATAATGAAATAGTCCAAAATCCATTATAACTGTAGTAGAGATAGAGATAGAGATAGAGATTAACAAAGCAACTCAACAAGTCGAAGCTTACTCAGATCACAAACTGTTGGCTTCAAGATCTTTCGATAAAGGTCTCGGATAGTATTATATGACCCATTATTCATGTAGCATAATTCCATGGCCAAAATTGCTAAAAATAAAAAAAATAAAAAAAAAATAAAAAAAATAAAAAAAAACCCCACTATCCACCAATACCCTAATCATTCGGGTATATAAAATGAGTAGCCAACAAACAACCATAAATCTACTCACTTAAGAAAGCATAAGAGCATCGGGTGTCATGGCTAACATTTTTAGCCATTTGAGCCTCACCTAGTGTCAAATCATTTAAATACTTACACTTCAAAATACTTATTCACCCACAGCTAAAAGCAATTTAGCCATTTAGGCTCCACTCACCCTCAATTTCTTTCTCTTTTCTACTTTTTCAAACAAACTAAATTTCATTAAAATAAAAATACAATACGAAACTAAAAAATTATACGAAAAAAACGAACGAAAAAAATTAAGCCTTAACAGTAGTTTAATAATAATGTCAAAAATGAAACCTTAACAGCCTTTTTACCATTTAATTTTCGTGTAAGCCCATCAATAGTCAAAAATTCGTATACTCTTTTAACAACCCAAATTTTAGCTAAGTTCAACACCAAACCAACTCTCATTTACGGATAAAACATAGGGCCCAACTCATCACATATCCCAAATATTAATGAAATGAATTATATAAAATTATAAACCTCTTCCTTTGACAACCCTAATTTTATTAACCTAATCTCACGCCTCTCTATGTGCAGTCACACACACATACAAACCAACCTCTTTCAACTTTACATCCGTCTATGAATCTCATCAATACTACCAGTCTATATCTTCCTCAGCTTCAACCTCAAACACACACAATGCACACTATCATTTTTAATCACTAAAATAATTTAACAAAAAAAGGTTATTTATTATATAGCGAATACTGGCCCATAACTTGATTTCGTGTAACACACTACTAGTAATCGTCTTTCCTGCTTGATTCATGTAACGCACTTGTTTTGGCTTCAAGATCTCACCAAGAGGTCTCAGGCAAGGTTTATGTTTTTAAATTGTTTAAACCGAATAAAAGAAAGAGTGAAACGGAGGTTTTGTTCTTTCTTTATACTTTTGGATATTAAATAGCAGCCTCGCTTCAAAAAGATATATAAAGAGTTTTCTTGATGCATTTGTTATTAGAACAAATATGTGGGTGTATAAAAAACAGAAAGCTGAGATATTGGTTTCTTTTCTTTTTAATATGAATCTTGTTTGTTGGATTGAGGAGTTGAGATGGTGGTGGTTGTTTATTCGAAGATGAAGTGGTATTGATATTCTTGTTGAGTTTTTCATTTAGCAGGTTTCTTTTTTTTTTCCTCGAACAGAGGTTGTGGTAATCATGTGGTTATTTG
The DNA here is from genome assembly GCA_030686995.1 of Artemisia argyi. Taxonomy (NCBI): domain Eukaryota; kingdom Viridiplantae; phylum Streptophyta; class Magnoliopsida; order Asterales; family Asteraceae; genus Artemisia; species Artemisia argyi. Next base: position 102,535,854 of record CM060682.1, read on the forward strand.
TAATCTTGGTTTGGCAGGTAATGTATTTGGTCGAAACCGATTCGTCAGTCATCAAGCGACAGGGCTACTTGTAAGAGTTTGTGGAGAAAGTGAGGGTATATTGAGAGATATGAAATGGTTTGTTTTGATTTATATTAAGGATTCGGTTACATATTTTTAATAATCATTACTTTGATAGTAATGATCTTTAGGAGTTACACGTTTTAATAATTATTTGTGTGTACTCAAGAAGCTATTGAAATGGGTTGTTACGAGTGAATTAATGACGTTTAATTTTCATGTGTATATATTAACTTTTAAATGTTTTATTTAACTGCATTGAAAGAAAATTGTATTAATACAAGTATTTCTATTATAAGTAATTTGTTCAATCTGAATTTTTAAGCCTTCTATTAATAGCATGTCTCAAATGCTTTATAAAGTAGTGTGTGTATATATATATATATATATATATATATATATACATATATATATATATATATATATATATATATATATATATATATATATATATATATATATATATATATATATATATATATATATATATGAAACATTGATACATAACAATTTTAGCAAAGATGCATCAAAAAATATTATATATTAATACAAGTTAACATTAAATCGACTAATAACCAACTCATACATGAGAAACGGATACTGATACACATTTTAAATTTTTTTATATATATACATCAAAATCTCAAAAAACTAATTTCTTATACATAAATTGAAACACCTAATACATAACAACCACTAAAAACTTAATACACAATATTAAACCTTGATACACATTACACGTTGAATCAAAGTGTATCACTTAGTTTACGTCAATTTTCATAAGAAAATCTATCAAATCTTTAACAATTTTAGTTATAATTAATTATGTTTTTATTTTCTTTTAAAGTTATAGTACACGGAAGTCACTAAATTTTCACCAAAATTTATCCCAAGGAGACAAAGTTTCATTTTGTACTTCTAGGTTACTGAACTTTTGGTAAGCATACACTTCGAAAATTCAGTGTTAGTCCGAGTAATCTGGATGTATATTTTTTGATAAGTTCAGTAACCTGAGTTAACAAAATTCAAAGTTCAATAACCTGAACATTCACTTTTGTAAGTTCGGTTATCTGAGTGAACAAAGTTTTAAAATTCAGTAACCTAGAAGTACAAAATGAAACTTTGTTTCCTTAAGACAAATTTTGATGAAACTTTAGTGACTTCCTTGTACCAAGTTGAGTGTCATTTGTGAGGTTTTGGTTGGTTCTCATTTTTACAACTTTAAGAAAGTTCTCATTTGATATATATATATATATATATATATATATATATATATATATATATATATATATATATATATATATATATATATATATATATATATATATATATACACTAGCCGAGTACCCGCGCCTAACGGCAGCGGTGTCTTGTTTTTGACTAAATTTTTGGCGGTGCGCAATTCTCTTTTCATAACCCACATTCTTAGAGCAGTGGGTGTTGTGGAGTCGTTTGGCTCGTGCCGTTCTCCAAAAACACTGTATATATATACTAGCCGAGTACCCGCGCCTAACGGCAGCGGTGTCTTGTTTTTGACTAAATTTTTGGCGGTGCGCAATTCTCTTTTCATAACCCACATTCTTAGAGCAGTGGGTGTTGTGGAGTCGTTCGGCTCGTGCCGTTCTCCAAAAACACTGCTTCGTCACCAAAATACTCAACGGCACCAGAAATCCTATGCCACCACCTTTTGTGTCGTTACCGTTAGTACAAGAATATGCCGTTGGACAATTTTTTTTTCCTTTTATTCATTTACATAAAATAAAATAAAAACATCAAATTTAAAAGTACATTAACTAAAAAATGGGTTGCACAAGATTCCTAATTTCCAATCTAGATACAAAGATTGCCGTATACTATTGGGTGTAAGGAAACAAAAGGGTGTAAAATGAAAAATTACAAATGTACATCTCATCTTCTTTTTTCTAATCTTCTCTCCATCACACCTGCAACCCGAAAAAAAAAAAAAAAAAAAAAAAAAAAAAAAAAAAAAAAAAAAAAAAAACTTGGCGATGGCTGGTGGTTACGGCGCCACCTCCTTTGGCGCGACATCTGGTACGGTGCGCTGTTATCCATAGCGGGTTGGTAGCTTGGCGCAAGCCAACAACGTCTGCTCTTAGCGTTGATAAATTCTTTTGGAAACGTGGTTGTTTTAACGGCATGGTTCTAAGTTGTAGTCACTTGTGATTGCATTTTTTTAGTTTGTCGGCAGTTCAACGATAGTTTAAAGACAATAGTCGTTTGCCTTATGCACAAACAATTTTTTAATTTCGTGACTCGTGACTTTTCTGTTCATGAGTCTTGCAATATACAAACAATAATACAAAGTAGTTTATGCTAGCCAAGTAATACGACAAAATCATGCCTTTTTTCTTATTTGACATAGTTTTTGTAGGGACAATCTAACATATGGTCTTCGCAATGAGTATTGCTAGAACCACAAAGAGTTTACAAAACAAAATCTACAAAAAAGACTTGTCATATTTTGATTGGTGAATTTTGAAATGTTTTCTCTCTCTTCTCTTTGCTACAACCAATCACACAAGGACAAGTCCTTTTTGTGGATTTTATTTTGTAAACTCTTTGTGGTTCTAGCAATACTCCTTCGCAATTTGATTTATGTTCTAGGAAGCAGCTCATGTATATGTCTTTACCATACTTATCTATGCAATGTGATAAGTTTGGTCATTAAAGCTAAATAGATTGTCCTTTTTATCATCATATTTTTCGCTTCAATTTTTACAATATCATTTTCTAGTTTCAGTGTCTTAAAGTTTTAGATTTTGAGCTTGTAAAAATTTAAACTTTTTCTGTTTTCGAGATTTTAAACTTTACAAATTCAGATTCCAAAATTTGACAAGTTCGAAAAGTTCAACTTTTCAAAATCCAAAAGTGAAATTCATTCAAACGTTTAAAATTTTAAAAATTAAAACTTTTCAAATGTTCAAATTTTCAAAAAAGTTAAATTTTCATATTTTAGAATTTCAGCTCATAATTGCTCAGATTTTGTCATGGCTGCGAAAACTGGTTGCGTTCTCAAGCATCAATCCCTTTATTGCCTCGCCAAGTTACGATTCATCAAATCATACAACAACAACAACAATACCCAAATCATCATAGCCATAATTATCGAAACACAACAGTGTGAACAGACCTAATGAGGCGAAAAATGAACCGTTTTTAGGGGGTCATTTAAGCCCGGAATTGAATTTATTTGATCAAATATTGGCCTAAATCGTTCCTTTTGTGATTTTAGGTACTTTGGGAGTTAATTCTGGAAAAGGAAGCATTTTGGACGTTTTTGGAGCATAAAAGTGAAGAAAACGGCAAAGACTTAATTTTCCATGCTGAGAACAGTACCTGACGGCGTTAAGAAAAAAAATGTGACGGCGTCAAGAGTAAAATCCGTGACGACCCAGAGAAAACCTGAAGGCGTCAAGAGAAGGGCGTCAAGAGTTAATATGGTGACGGCCTGCATAAGGAATACACATGACGGCGTCAAACCCAGATCTAGGCAGTCCGAGAAATTATTTGGCAGCGAGATGACGGCGTCAGAAATTTGTTCTTGACGCCGTCACCTATCATAATCTATATATACTTTTCTATTTTTCATTCATTAAAGGAGGAACTTGTGTGGAGAATTCTATGGCCGAACCCTAATAACCCTAGGTCATTTTTTACAGTATTTTCAAGGTTTTCACCCCTTGAAACCTTTCATGTTCAATTGAGATAAGTCCTCTTTCAATTCATTCAATATGTCTATGTGTTGTTTGAATATATCTTATGCTTGTCTTAATTTTAACATGCTAGGCTAGATCTTTCATGTGTTTGCTTAGATGTAATGAAACCTAGATGTTAATTATAGGTTGATTGCTTGTTTATAGTTGTAATGGATGAATGATTTCAATGTTAGGCTTAAGAAAACTGGCAGATCTCCATTGTATAACATGCTTGAACGTCTTAGGAAACATGAACCGATTTGTACTAGGTTTTATTGGTTGTATTTAATGCATGAGCAAATTCTAGTGATCCCATGTTAGGAGCTTCTTAGCCGGCTCGACATAGGAGTGAAGTAGGCGCTTATAGGATTGGGGAAGTAAGTACGCCACCCCATGAATGGTATTAAGGAATACAATCCGTCATCCACGCAACTGTAACAAGTAATTAACCTGTAAAAGATATCTAGGGAGTAGTGAAACCTAAGTAAACACAATTCTCCCATATATTGCTCACACCTCTAGTTAATTTAGTTTATTTTCATTTCTAGTATTTTTATTTTGATTGCATCTTAGTAATTGGGTTAGTTGATTAGCAATTAATTCCGCCCATTCCTTCAAAACCGAGATCTTTAATTGCTTTTATAAAAATATAAAAAATACAAAAAGAATCATCCCTCATCTCTAGACCTAGTCTTTAGGTTTTTTAATCCTAGCGACACTATTCCTAGCTGAACGATCAATCCCCCGGTACTTGTCATTATATTATACTACATCGATCAGGTACACTGCCTGGTGGGGGTTGTAAGCTTCTCGAGATCCCTCGAGAGGTAAAGCCTGGTGCAATCCCTACGCATCAAGTTTTTGGCGCCGCAGCCCGGGGAATAGTTATTGTCTAGGTTAGAATTTCTTTTTATTAGGTCTACTTGCTAGATTCCTTTCTAGTAAGATTTTATTTTTATTTTTTTTAGGTTCTCTTTAGTCTATCTTATTTCTTCGTGTTTTTGTTCGTAACTCTTCGCCATCCGACATCATGGACGATGGTAACATCTTTGAACCCATCATCCCACCACAACAAGACTACCTACAAAACCCACCACTAGCTAACCAACCTCTTAGGCCCCGAACCCTAGGAGAGTACTCACGACCTAGCCACCAAGGCTACCGAAACACTATTGAGCTCACCGGAGCCAATGTGTCTCCCTTGCGATCCGACACCATCCGGTTGGTGCAAAGCGGATGTGCATTCCATGGACTTCGTTCCGAAGATCCAAATCAACATCTCAAGGACTTCCTTAAAATCGTAGATTCTATAGACCTTGATGTTACAACTAGAGAGTCAACCCGATTACGCCTATTCCAATTCTCTCTACGTGATCAAGCTAGTCAATGGCTTGAGCGTTTACCCGCGGGATCCATCACCTCATGGGATGATCTCACCACTCGTTTCCTTGCTCAATCTTTCCCACCGGGGAGAACTACCAAGCTTAGAAATGATATCTTGATGTTCCAACAATGTCAAGGTGAAACTCTATATGAAGCATGGACTCGATTCAAGGACTTACTCCAAAAATTCCCTCATCATGGCATAGATCTTTGGCTCCAAGTCCAAATCTTCTATGACCATATCGATCTCTCCGCAAGGCGAGCCATTGACCAATCGGCCGGTGGTAAGCTACGTGATCTAAGTGCGGAACAATCATGGGAACTCATACAAGATCTTGCTCTCTATGACAACGAAAGTTGGAATGATCCCCGTGATTTGAACAAAACGGTCAAGGCAATATCTTTGCCTTCGAACAACTCTAGCACTCCCGACCGTAGGATCATGGAACTTGAGGACCAAGTCAAGTTTCTCATGAAATCTTACGAAGCTCCTAAGCCTTCAAGCCAAGTGAACAAAATCACTTCTTCATGCGAATTATGTAGTGGTCCCCATGACACTCGTGATTGTGTGGAACTCCCCGAAACAGCTTTTGCGGACTACGCATTCTCGCGTACCGACGAAGCGGGAGATAAGTGGTACACTTTCAAACCCGAGCCAAACCCGTATGGTGATTCCTACAATCCCTCTTGGAAAAATCACCCAAACCTTAGGTGGAAACAAAACCAAGCCAATTCTTCCAATCCGCCTAATCGTTACCAACCAAACGGTCCACCCTCCAACCGTACTTTCAACAACAATCCTTCTAACAACTATGGTAGTACCAACAATCTTGAAGGATTGATGTCTAAGTTTATGGCATCTCAAGAGGCTCGCATAGCTAGGTTTGAAACCGAATTCAACCAACAACAAACGGAGATGACCAACAAGATTGACAACTTGTTGAAAGCCCTCAACAACCAAGCATTAACTACACCTAGGAAGGACACTAGGGACGCCAATAACGGAATCCAAATTAAGGACCCCTCATCATCCAAACATGTCCACTTTGTCAATGTTGTCACCATTAAGCCAATAGATAAGGATATAGAAGAAAGTGACAAAGATGAAGTTGAAGTAGAAACCAAGACTAGGGATGAAATTAGGGAAGTTGAGGTTAATAGGGGAAAAGAGTTAGAGGGAGTAGAGACTATAGAAGAGTACTTTGATAAGTTGCCCACCAAGGAAGAACAGGAATATCATAAGGATTTATTCGATGGCCCCAAGACACCATATATCCTTGGCACACCCCTTATCAAAATGGGAGACCCCTCTAACATCAACATACCATGCAACATCGGGCATATGCATATATGGAAAGCTTATATCGATCCTAGATATCCTATAAACATCATGACTAGGACTTATTATAATTGGGTAATGAAGAAACAACTTGGTTATAGGATGATGCCCAATAAGAATTTGATAAGTAATTTTGTAGGAAGAGTGAAGGGATTGCATGTGATTATAGGTAATTTCACTTATGAGATCGATTTTATGATAGTAGAAGATACTCGTCCGGTGATAGATGATTGCCTAAGCCAAGTAGTGTTCGGAAAACCATTTGTTGAGGCCACTAAGATGAGTTATGATCCGACTTTAGGGATAGTTAGGTTCAAGGAGGAGAATGATGAGATTGCCTACCAAATGCCCTATAAGATTGAGTAGTACCGCCTCCTATCTAATATAGAAAAGAAACACAAACAAGCAGCTTATTATAGGAATGATGAGGATAGACGTAGAGGAGTAGAGTATGTGATGAATAGGATGCTTAGTTTCTACAAAGAATGCTTGCAATTCGGTCCGGAATACAAAACTGGTGTAGGAGATAACCTAGAGAGTGAAACCAACAATGAGGTCACGTAGTAACCCATGACCTTGAGTCTAGCTACAAGACTCGTAAATAAAGAAAAGCGCTTCTTGGGAGGCAACCCATGCTTTGTGTGATTTTTATTTTGTTTGTTTGTTATTTGCTTCCGTATGCATGCTTTATTTTATTGTTGGTAGATCATGTTTCAAAACTAAAATAGTGAAAATACTTTATTTTGTTGTTTGCCCTAGTCTTAACTTCATCCAAAGGTATTTCGCAAAAGATAAGTGTAAGGGGAAACCCCAAATATGTTTTTAAGAAACAAAACCGATCATGATTCTCCACAATATTAAGTGAACATGTATATTCGTATTTGTTAGAGTCAAATGCTTGTATCGAGTCATAATGATGTTTTGTAGGATTTTTCAGGAAGTAGGACGAAGTTTTTTCCAGAAATTTTCCGGAAACTTAATATAAGAATTTCTGCAGGTCACTTCTGACGGCGTCACATGTAAAATTTTGGAAATTTTACCAGTTTTGTTTTTCTAACGGAGTCTTCAAGTTTTTGTTGAATCATTAGTTTTATAATCTCCAGGAAATCTGCAAACATCATTCCACAAGCATTATATCTTATTTTGTTTTCTAGGATTTGTTAGCATATGTAGATTGCCGCCGATTTTATGAGAGGTTGCCTTGTCTGTTTTCTCAGGTTTTACAGGTTATGTATGACAAGAAGATGATTTATATTCTGGAAGGGAAGCTTTGATTGTTCATTTTCTTGGAGGAAGATCTAACCTGACCACCTTATTATCCATACCGAGTGAATTAGGGGAGTATTTGATTTCATTTGTTTTACTTATTTCACTTTTACATTCTTTACTTGAACATTGAGGACAATGTTCATCCTAAGTGTAAGGGGAGGATAAAATGATGATACCTTACAGATACACTTTCGCTTAAGCTTGTTTGTTTGATGGTAGATGTGTAATAAAACTATGAGAAATCCTTATTAGTGCAATTTTAGCGCCAAATTTAAATTTTTTTACAACATTTAGGAGTGAAACTTTAGCCATAGCAAGCGTCTCATGGATAGGAGATTGTATGACTAGCACAAAACTGTGCTATTCAAAAAAATTTTCCACCCAAATATGTGAGGTTCGCCTTTAGATTTGATAGGAAAAGCATTTACTATTAGTGCTTATGAGTGTACCGGTAGCATTTAGATTCTAGAACTTGCGTTAGTGATGCATCCCGAGACCGCTAGTGAGACTACATTCGTGTAGTAGGATTTACTACATGATAAGAGGCATTAGGATCACCCTTGTGTTAAACCCGTATCATAATTACTTGACCACTTAAGTCATATTACTTGGCTAGTTAAGTCAACTAATTTTTCCCACACCTTAGCGTTGTACTCATTTTTAGTACACGAAACCCCTAGTACACCCCTCCGAGCCTATCTTTTAGTTTCTAACTTTAAGCATCTTACTTAAAGGAAGAATTTGTTACACCCCACTTAAATGTACACCCAAATCGCCTTAGCCTTCCGTGTATGCATTCATCTTTAGTGCATTATTGTTATTTGTTAAACCCTTAGTTAATTATCTAATTGATTACATGGTTGCTAAGTCGAGTCATATCCTTGTACATATTGTTTTGGGACGATTGGGACTCATGGGTAAAGTACTTATTTTATGGAGTAATGGGGAAGAACATCATATATTACCCCCACATGTACGTTAATCTTAAAAGTACTCCAAGTGTTTTGATTATCTTAATTCGAGTCATTAGATTAGTTTTTTGTAAAGTATGTAAAGATTCAAGTGTAAGGGGAATTTTCATTCCCTATGATGTATTATTTTGGATGGTAGGGTAAGAGTGTATGCAAAAAAAAAAAAAAAAAAAAAAAAAAAAAAAAAAAAAAAAAAAAAAAAGAGAAAAAACATACGGACTACCATCCCTTTTTATTCTTTGTTTATTTTATGTTTTTATTATTTTTCATTTATTAGCTTAAGTCGAGTCTAGTCTTGGCTTAGCAACGCCATATTGTACATGTAATTAACCAAGATTGTTAACTCGCCACCAGTAAAGACTGCCTATATCCAACAAAACCGTGTATTCCAAATCCCTACACCTAACGTTACAACCCTTTTAAAATACCTCTTTGATAGTTTATCCTAGGTGCTTACGCCATGTGGTGGAGGTTTGATCCTTTCCCAAGCCTATGGTAATCTATTTTGCTATGACAGGTAGTGAGAGATGTTTTCCATTTCCATATTGTGATATTACTTTATTACACCCGAGAGATGTGAGTATCTAAACACTATTTGTGAGGTGCTAGTATATGACCTCCGTGCTTGTCTTTGGTATTTAGTGGAACGATTATTTGTTGTAATTACTTTTATATTAGTGTTAAATGACCTATAACTTGTATTTTAACTAGAATAAAAGCGCATTTGTTTGAGGACAAGCAAATCTCAAGTGTAAGGGTATATGATGAGGCGAAAAATGAACCATTTTTAGGGGGTCATTTAAGTCCGGAATTGAATTTATTTGATCAAATATTGCCCTAAATCGTTCCTTTTGTGATTTTAGGTACTTTGGGAGTGAATTCTGGAAAAGGAAGCATTTTGGACATTTTTGGAGCATAAAAGTGAAGAAAACAACAAAGATTTAATTTTCCATGCTGAGAACAGTACCTGACGGCGTCAAGAAAAAAAATGTGACGGCGTCAAGAGTAAAATCCGTGACGACCCAGAGAAAACCTGAAGGCGTCAAGAGAAGGGCGTCAAGAGTTAATATGGTGACGGCCTGCATAAGGAATACACATGACGGCGTCAAACCCAGATCTAGGCAGTCCGAGAAATTATTTGGCGGCGAGATGACGGCGTCAGAAATTTGTTCTTGACGCCGTCACCTATCAGAATCTATATATACTTTTCTATTTTTCATTCATTAAAGGAGGAACTTGTGTGGAGAATTCTATGGCCGAACCCTAATAACCCTAGGTCGTTTTTTTACAGTATTTTCAAGGGTTTTCACCCCTTGAAACCTTTCATGTTCAATTGAGATAAGTCCTTTTTCAATTCATTCAATATGTCTATGTGTTGTTTGAATATATCTTATGCTTGTCTTAATTTTAACATGCTATGCTAGATCTTTCATGTGTTTGCTTAGATGTAATTAAACCTAGATGTTAATTATAGGTTGATTGCTTGTTTATAGTTGTAATGGATGAATGATTTCAATGTTAGGCTTAAGAAAACTGGCAGATCTCCATTGTATAACATGCTTGAACGTCTTAGGAAACATGAACCGATTTGTACTAGGTTTTATTGGTTGTATTTAATGCATGAGCAAATTCTAGTGATCCCATGTTAGGAGCTTCTTAGCCGGCTCGACATAGGAGTGAAGTAGGCGCTTATAGGATTGGGGAAGTAAGTACGCCACCCCATGAATGGTATTAAGGAATACAATCCGTCATCCACGCAACTGTAACAAGTAATTAACCTGTAAAAGATATCTAGGGAGTAGTGAAACCTAAGTAAACACAATTCTCCCATATATTGCTCACACCTCTAGTTAATTTAGTTTATTTTGATTGCATCTTAGTAATTGAGTTAGTTGATTAGCAACTAATTCCGCCCATTCCTTCAAAACCGAGATCTTTCATTGCTTTTATAAAAATATAAAAAATACAAAAAGAATCATCCGCCCATTCCTTCAAAACCTAGTCTTTAGGTTTTCTAATCCTAGTGACACTATTCCTAGCTGAACGATCAATCCCCTGGTACTTGTCATTATACTATACTACATCGATCAGGTACACTGCCTGGTGGGGGTTGTAAGCTTCTCGAGATCCCTCGAGAGGTAAAGCCTGGTGCAATCCCTACGCATCAAGACCCAAAACAACATCATTTCCAAACACAATCAGATATGGTCAAACTATAGATCTTTACATATTGCGCAAGATCATGAAACAAAGGTCTAAAATCTTACTTATTCTCAAAAACGGCAAATAATACTTGTCATAACTCCCAATCTACAAATCACAACGTGACCATTCAAAAACACTAAAGGCCTTATATATAACCACAAATACTTAACGTTTTAACCAAATATAAATAACAAATGTGGGAAAGTAGCAATTCGATCATGTTAACAATAGCTCATATGAACATATGATCCAAAGATTAAGAAAAAGTTTATAAAAAAAAGGAACATCAAATTGTTTAGCTGTAATTTGTTTTCGGTTGTTACCATCAAACACATAGGCCTCTTGGTTTATAGAACACATGTGTTGCTGAGTTTATAGAACACCTCACTTGCCTTGTCAGCTATAGCATGGCAACCTCTTGGTAAGAGGTCTGAGCCAAAGAACGAACATCCATACTCGGGCATGGCCCTTCGCGGCCTAATTTGCAATAAAAACTACACAGTTAGACCAAAACTCATTTGGCAAATGTACAGAAACAATACCTTGTAGCATTTAAGTGGCATAGGCATCTGTGCAGCTAAGGATGATTCGTTCTAACTTACAGTTGAAATGGCCATTGGTGCGTCTAGGTTCATTGAGTCACCTTTTAAACCAACCTGTAAAAACACATTGGAAGACCAAAAAAAAGAAAATCACCTGTCCGTTTTAAATTGTGGTACAGTTATAGTATGCGTGTCAACAAAATCACTCGTCCACCTTTACTTAATTCAGAAACCGGATTACAACTTTTGAACCCTTATAGACTACCGACTCATAAACCCCATGGTTCCTTAATTTGGACTCGCTAGCAGTTTATAAGTCTAAGTGGTGGTTTGAGCATAGAGAAAAAAGGCCGCATTTCTCAATAAAAGGATCCCTGATTTTACGAAAGTCAGACGCCCCACTTTTGGCAAATCTAGAAAGTACCTGTGTGAAGCTCACCTTATTAGGTGTCAACCCAAGCCGATGCAACTCCACAAACAAATGAACCCATGTGCCTGCAAAAATCGAGAAACCAATAAACATCAGTCATTAACTGTATGGTTACTATAAGCTTCTCATAATACGATACTTTTAACGAAACAAATATCCAAATCATGTAAGGAATAAACTGTAAGAGCAGATTTGGAGAAATAAAGACTAAAGCATTTACACTTTTAAGCCGCAAATTTGGAATCGAAAGACCAAATGACAATCATATGAAGCACGACGACAGATAAACCAGCTTTCTCCAACGGCTTCCGCGAATCCTCAGCCGTCTCATCATTCGCTTGGGAAAAAGCATTAAACATGATTATTGGAAAACTGAAACGTAAAACAAATTTGAAGTTGGTGAAAACAAACTTACCAGAATACTTATTCCGTCAATACTTTTATCAAACAGCTTGCCATCAGTAATTCCAGCTAGTTCGTCCAACCAATTACAAAAGAACTTGTAAATAAAAAATATCATAGGTCATCTTGTTCCCTAACTAATTTTATACAGTAAACATAAGCCAAAAGTTAAGATAATACATAACACACAATTAAATCAATTTAGAAACAAAAAAATACCTTGAACCGATGCCATCTCTTTGTCGATATCTCGTAAATAAGACGTTAAAAGTCTATAACGTATTAAATCAATTTACAACTGATCCCTTAGTTTCGGGATTAAGACGTTATAGACTTTTGATACAAAGTCCCTGTAAATTCAACATCAATCAATATCTCGTAAATAAGATCTTCAGTACATATAAAACCCAATTTTCCCAGTCCCTGTAATCGCGAAAACCACTTTCATATTAATAACCAAAAGGAATCTGCAAACCTGTTCAACAGCTGAACTATCGGTTACTGTACGCAATCACCAAGATAACAGAACGACACACGTGTGGAAGGTTTTGGATAGTCGGCATGTTGTTATCAAAAGGCAAGAGAGAAAGACTTATCCAAAGTTAACACCGCTAAACCTTCAGGCCAGGCTGGGCTATGACGGGCCTGGACAATAGCATTGGGCTGGGCCAAACCCCTGCGAAATCGAAACGACATCACAGGCGTCGTTTAATGATGCTATGTTATATATATAGTAATATGTAAAAGAAGCAAAAAAAAAATTATGGTAGATCTGATATGAAACAACCTCAAATATACACAACCAAGATAGTAGATCTACTTTGAAACAACCTCACACACCAAAATGAAGAATACAAAAAACATCAAAAAAGAGCATGTTCTATCAAATCTAAAAACACTAAAAGTATATCAATCTATAGTTAGCAGACCATGTTCTATTAGATCTAGACATACCAAAAGCAGCCAAACCACAAAACTACATAAGCATTTGGTTGTTTTTTAGAGAAAAAAAAAAGTCAAATATTTCATTTTCAAGTCAAAAAGTCAAAATAAAAAACCAGGTTTTGAAAGTAACTACTTTTAAGATATGGCATACACCATAACTTTCTACAATCACATACACAACACAACAAAATCTCACCAGGTACCGAAACCATCAAATCGTATAAAAACAAAGAGACCCATAGCCAATTCATTTTCTTTGTTAGAACCACCCAATCGACCAACCAATACACATAAACCACCAAGATTTCTTTAATATAACCATCCAACAAAACCACCTAGCCAACTGAAACCACCTACAATATAGACAGTGTGGCGATCTCAGTATACGGCGGCAATAATGGTGGAGGCTATAATGGTGGCGGCAGCTATTGGTGTTTAGAGAGAGGTGAAAGAAAAATATTGAGTTGTGTGTGTGTTTATTTTGGTGTTATATTAGGGTGGAGATATGTGGGGTGGATCTATACCCTTGATTTAAAAGGTTTCAAAATGAACGGTTAAGATTTATTTGGTTGGTGTGGTTTATTTGGTTTAGGGTTGAATATTGGTTTGGAGTGTGTAAATTTAGGCTTGTCATGTGGTTCGGGTGGCTGAATCTTAATTTTTAGGTTCGGAGTTAGGAGTAGGATATCCATGCTTTATAAGGGAGTATATATATATATATATATATGTTTGGGTTAAAATAAAAAGGGTGTTATAATAAAAAGTGTAGGAAGCCCCCACAGCATGCCACGTGTCCCCCAAAGTCAACCCGCTTTTTTCATAACTGCAGGGGTATTTTCGTCAATTTTCAATACACTATATAATTCCTTTTTTTTATACATCTCCACAATTCACGTCTCTCCCAATCTTCTTCCCCAGCTTCACAACCGTCTTCCCTACCTTCCCAACTGTCTTCCCCACCTTCACCACCGTGTTCCACCGTCTTCCCACCGTTTTCTCCACCGTGTTCCACCGTCTTCACCATCGCCTTCCACCAATCGATCCACCGCCTTTACCACCGCTTTTTTGAAGATGTGTATTCAATCATCAACCATGGAATCCTCAGTTTCTGTTAATAATGAATCTAGTTCATCCTCAATTTCTGATAGTAAGATTTTTATTCAAGCTTGATTGCTTTTTAACTGTTGTTTTTTTTGTTTTTTTGATTGCTACTTATAAGTATTTGATGCAGTATATTTATGTGTATGATGCAATATAGATTAGAGTGTAGTATTTTGTTTTTTAATTTCTTGATTTTTAGTTTCAAAGTTTATATATCAGTCATAAAAATATTTAAATTTCAAATAACACTCAAATAAAATAAATTGATATATGTGTGATGTACTAGATGTAATATTTTGATGCATTAGTTCTAATGTTTTTAGTTTATAGGTAGATTTTTTTGATCTGGTATTAAATTTCAACATTTTGATTTTTTATAATTGTGATGCACTAGAAATAATTCTATGATGCACTTATTTATTTTATTGTATTTTTTGAAATTTTATTACTATCTTTAATATTATTATGCAGTTGATTTGAGAATATGATGCATTAGTAGAGAGGTTTTTTTTTTTTTTTTTTTTTTTTTTTTTTTTTTTTTTAGTTTTTTAAATCTCAGCAATGATTTTATATATGTGATGCGTTATATTTAAAACTACGATGCAATCCTTTCAGATATTGAGGCCGAAACTGTTCGAGTGAGAGATCATGTTGGTTATTATAGTTGTGACAATAATGGCAATAGGACATGGTATCCTGATTGCGGTGAAAAACCTGTAGAAGGTTGTCAGTTTGTTTCAATCGATCAGGCCTATAGTTTCTATGCAGCTTATGGTAAAAAAGGCGGTTTTGATGTTAGAAAAGGTGGACAGTATCAGGCTGCAGCTTGAAAAGAGACAACTATAAAGTACTTCTATTGCTCAAGGGAAGCTTTATTGGTAAAAGCGAAATCTGTAGATAAAAATTCAAAGGATGATATCTCTGAAGAAGGTGAATCCAGTAATGGTTCTATTAAGTTTGGCGAGTTTAAGAATAAGAAAAAAAGGAGGAAGGCTTCTTTTAGATGTGGCTGTTTAGCCTCACTTACTCTTAAGAAAATTGGAAATGTTTATGAGGTTACTAAGCTTGAAGAAGGACATAACCATCCTCTCGTAGCAGAAAAGGATATGATTTTTATGAAGATTTCTAAGAATATGGGAGCATTTTCTTTACCAAGTTTCGAATGCAAATTTCGGTCCTGCTATCGGTTTTAGGTTAATGAAACAGTTGTATGGTGGCTTCGATAGAGTTGGTGTTACAAAGAGTGATTGTAATAATAATAAGAAGAAAATTAGTGTTTTTATTGGTGATCGAGACACTCAGATGGCTGTTGAAAAGTTGCTTGGTCGAAAGCTTCATTCGCCTGGCTTTTATGTCAATTATTATAAAGATGATTCACTTATTCGTTACATCACAGTTATAATCTCTAGTGCATCATATTGTTATTATTTAGTTCATCACATTATTATTATTAGTAGTATTATTATTCATTTTTTAATTTTTTGTTTCAGGTGATGATGATCGGTTGGTTGGGCTATTTTGGGCTGATGAAGAAGCTATTAGAGACTACCAAACATTTGGTGATATAATATTCTTTGATGCGACATTTCGATCTAACAAGTACATTCTTTTTTGTATTATGAAATTTTGTTTAATTACTGTTTTATTTGTTATTCACTGACATATATTATTTTTATATGGTATAAAATGTAGGTATCAAATGGTATTTGTCCCTTTTACGGGTATCAACCGTCATAACCGTTGCCTTACATTTGCTTCTGGGTTGCTTGTTGATGAGTCTGCTGGAGCGTACATATGGTTACTTAATGAATTCAAGAATGATTTTGGGAAGGATCCAGATGTTCTTATTACGGATCAAGATCCATCAATGAAGATAACTATTGAAGAATGCATCCCAAATTCAAGGCATCGACTGTGTATGTGGCATATTATGCAGAAATTGAGTACGAAGGTATTTTTTTATAGTATTTATACTTATGCCTATGATGCAGTTGTTTATTTTTGGTTATGCATTTAAATTTTCATATCCATGCATATGATGCGCTAATTATTTCATAAGCTGATGCAGTAAAATTATATCCATTCTCATTCCTATTATACTTACAATTTTTTGTTTTTCCAGGTTGGTTCTGATATATTTAGTGATCCTGATTTTAAAAAGAGCATATGCAATATTGTGTGCACTGACCAGATTTTACTTGAAGTATTTGAGAGAGAGTGGGATAGGATGATAAATGATTTTGAACTCCATGATAATAAATGGTTAGCTGATATGTTTGAAATGAGAGAGAGATGGATACCAGCATATTTGCATGATGTTCATATGGCAGGGCTCATGCGTACAACTTCAAGATCTGAAAGTGAAAACCATTTTTTTGGTAAATGGACCAGCCCTCATCTTTCCCTTGTTGAATTCTTAAGCCACCACGACACTGCTATCGAGTATCAGAGGTACATTGAGCGTAAGAACGACCATGATTCAAGGTATAGATCTCCAGAATTCAAAACAGATCTTCCGATGGAGCAAGATGCCTTTAACCTATATACAAGAACAATATTCTTTGATGTGCAAGATGAGATGCTTGCTTCTTATAAGTTCTGTATTGCATTGAATGTTGTTCAAACTGAGAATATGGAAAAATATTCAGTTCGTGAATCCCAGTTTGAGAAGAGAGAGCTCGTTGACAGCGTTTACGAGGTATCATATTTTACTGCATCACTTATTTATATCTAGTGCATCAGTTAGTTTGAATATATTGCATCATAGTTATATATCTAGTGCATCATAGGTTTTATATATCATTTAATTATTTATTTATTTTTATTTTTGTAGGTTGAATTTTGTAAGTCTGAGATGAAACTTCATTGTAGTTGTAATCGGTATGAGTATTATGGCCTGTTATGTCGTCATGCTTTCTATGTTCTAAGGATGAACAATGTAAAGGAGTTTCCTCGAAACTACTTAGGGAAACGGTGGTTAAAGAACGTGAAACCTTCAAAATTTGCTCTTCCCAGAATCAGTGGTGCATCAGATGCAGTAAGGAATGAAGTTTTGCAATTATATGAGATGTTTGAGTCTACTGTTGATCATTTGGTACATGACTTGAGTAAGTTGCATATCTATAAAGAAAAGATGTAAGAGTTATTGATCCAAGCTGTTGTTGATATTCCAACAGTTCCCAAAGTGAATGGGAAAGCTGTTATTTGTTCAATGCTTGGTGTTAAAGAGCCTGAAGAAAAAACAATGAACAATCCATTGAAGAGTAAAACTAAAGGAACCGGTGTCTTTTCAAGAATGAAGCCAAGAGTCGAAGTATCTGCTAAAGAACTGTCAAAGAGAAGGGCATGTGGGATATGTGGAGAGAAGGAAGGACACAATTCCAGGACTTGTCAACAGGCGCGACCATCGAAGAAACCAAAGCAACAAGATACAAAAGAGCCGGGTTAAGAGAATCTGCACGCAAAAAATGAATATTCTTTTCTATATTTTTTTTCATTTTTTACAAATAAAAGAATGATTCAATTGTAAAAAAAAAGGTTTATAATACAGTTTTAATCGAAGCTTGTCTTTGTTTTAAAAAGAATGATATTTTTTACAATGATGATGCAGTATGTATAGACACTGTTATTTACTAGTTTTATACATTGTTATGCACTATCAATAATTCTCCATACATAATTAATTATACACACATTCTAAGTCTAAGTCTATTCCAGTTAAGTTTATATCTCAGCCCATTTAAGCATTGATGCAGTTCAATATGAACTATGATGCAGTAACAAAGTAATCTTGATGTAGTAATTATCAAAAATTTAATCAAACCAAAACCATAAATAAACGCAATAAGAAAGACTGGTCATTAGAAAGAGTAGTACTAAGTTTTTAACAACCGTTAAGCAAACGTAAAAGTACAGTAGAAACATGATCTAAACATGATTAGTAAAATATATCCAAAAGCTATCACTTAAACCTCTATTCAAGTGTCTTGACTAGAGTCTCGTTAAACATCTTCATCAAATTTGCATCAACTTTGACATCAATATGAATTAAAATCTTAGACTTCTTTCCTTGCTTCTTCCCAAAAGCTTCTGCATCTTTTATTAATTTCTTCTTGTGTAGATTAAGATCTTTTAGTAATATCTTTGCCAAGTACTTTGCACGAAGCATCTTTAGTTGTGATTTCAGATGTACGCCTTCACTTTGTAGTTCATTCAAAAATACATCTTCCCCCACATACATTTCCATATGCCTCATGACAAAGATACCACAGTCAACAACATTGTAAGTTGTCTTCCATTTTATCGGCACCATTCTTGGGATCGCCAACCAAATCTCAGCAATCTTTGGATGCTTTTTCTTTTCTAGGTAATTGACAAATGTATCAATCTGTGAAAAATAATAAGATTCTGTTAAATTAATTTTATTTTTTTGTATGCAGTAAATATAACACTATGATGCAGTAAAAATTTTACAATGTAGTAAATATTTCATTTTTATGTAGTAAAAAATATTCTTTTTATTTTTAGATATACTTACCAGAACCTGTGCATACTTCCCATATTTAGCTGAGATATCTTCAATACCGTTGTTGACGTTGTCGAGTATGTCAATATTACCATTCTTCATATTAAAGCATATGAGATAGTAATGATTCGACCCATTTTCAGTCATCTTAATACAAGGAATGAAGATCTGCAGACATTTTTACGCTTAAACATCATTGGAATTAATTATAAAAATCTAATTATTAGAACTCATAATAATAAATCTATTTTTTTACTTACCAAACCAACATCATTCATATCTTTCAATCCTGAAGTTTTCAAAACACTGTTAAAATTCTCTTCAAACGTCTTTCTTCTTTTCTCCAAATCCTTTCCATCATCAAAATCGACCATACGATGAGGTTGTTTTTGTAAATATGAAACGTTTTATAAGCATTAATAAGTTACATCTTAATTTTAGTTATAGTATTGATGAGTGTGTAAATACTCATCATTTCTGTCACATTTAGACTGCAAAAACATCTGAAAACACACAGGAATGCCTTAAAGTACATAAAATATCCCTGGATTGTGTTTTTATGCAAAAGGATTGAAAACTGATGAAAAACAACATATTTCACATAAATTACAGTTTCAGTCCCTGAACTTTAAAAAATTAGCAAATCTAGTCCCTGGTAAATCAAAACATGTAAAATATCATCAAAGGTCCTTAGGGATTCATAAGTTGTCAAGTTTAGTCCTTTAAAGTTAAAAATTGCAAAATGACAACTTTAGTCCCTCAAGTTTCAAAAATGTCAAAATTAGTCCTTAAGGTTTTAAAAATGGAAAAATATTAAAAACAAACATTGTACTATTCTTAAATGGCATAATTGGTCCTTTTGATAAACTTTTGGGAAATTACACTTTTATCCCCTCAAAATACAAAAATGACATAAAAGGTCCTTTAAGTTTTAAAAATGCAAAAATTATCAACTTTGGTCCTTGTGTTATTATTAATTGGCAGGTTTGGTCCTTGGAAGAAAGTTGGAAAGATTACATGTTCAGTCCCTCCAAAATTCAAAAACTACAATATTGGTCCTTGGGCTTTATTAAACTACAAACAAACGGACCCTTTATATTAAAACCAAAAACAAACCAAGCCTGATCCAAACACAAACACCCCACCACCTCAGGCCTAAAATATAACCGGCCCACACCCTTTTTAATACTTCCCAGGGTTTGACCCTGGTCAACCCCCGCCAAAACCATCACCACTGTTCACCTCCCTCACCCCAACCTGCAAACTAGAAACCATGGTAGTTTTACCACCACTTGTCCACCCCCAGCTCGTCACCTACTCCCCCCTCACATCCCTTCCACCTCACAACTAACCCACATCCACAATTAATGCTTCCCCACCAAAATACACTCCACCTCCATTCTTACATACCCTGTTTTGTGGGCAACTTGCCCAAACTCACATAACATACATTTCCCTTGTCCCCTCTACCTATACAAGCTTCCAAAGTTCCTTAATTGAAACCAAACCAACCCCTAGCCACCTGTTTCCATTTTGGCGCCAAAATGCCATTTGTATGGCTAGGATGAAAATAGAGCATCCAATGGCTCAAAAGTGGTGGGATTCACTCAGAGGACACCTGGAAGGCAAAAAGATCTTTAAAAAGGAAGAGTGGAGCAATGTAGTAGAATATCTAGTGTAACTTTTATTTTATGTATGTCGACTTTGTCATTTTCATGTTTCCAGTGTTAAATTAAGTTTCCAAGTACTTTGTTAAGTGTTCCTATTTTATAATAAAGCTTTTTCAAGCCTTCAATTACAGTGTTAATCTCAATTTCAGTTTATGCAAATCTTATGTTCAAAATATCATGTTTATTGATTGTTGTCATTAGTGTTGTTTATGGACAAATAAGCTCATATAAGCTCCTCATATAGCTTATGTAAGCTATTAGAAACCATAAAATTCAGTCTTAGTCATAAAATATAAAAAATACAAAAAAATCAAGAAAATAGGTTAAAAAATAAAAAATCAGTGAAGATGGTGAAGAAAGCAATGGAGCAGGGTATATTATTGATGGCCCTGGGTTAGAAGCTTTGTGGAAAGCTATTAGGAGTGGTTTTGGTAATTGGTTCTTGGTTTTGCAGCTTGGAAGCCCTTGTAAGCCATTAGACCATAATAAGTTGTTAGGAAGCAATAACCAAGTCTTGTAACTGTTGTTTCTGTGTTCAATTAAGTCCATTAGACCATAATAAGTTTTTAGGAAGCAATAACCAAGTCTTATGGAATCATTTGTCTAGAAAACCAAAAATCAAGTCTTGTAAAGGACTGTTTGGATCAAGGGTGTTCAGTGTGATCCAGTGGTTTTTAGTGGTTGTTTGTTGTTGATACATGCTTCATTAGGTTTAAATAGGATATCAAAGTCATAAAATTCTGTGTCTGTTAGTAAAAAGTCAAAATCACCAATAATTTGGCTTAAATTTCTGTCTGTGTTGAATTCTTAGTAGCATAAGTCTCATTTGATCTCACAAGTACAAGTTCTAGCTTATTTTAGTCTTATTACATCTTATCTAACTTATATCAATCAGAAAATCAAGTTAGAATTTCACCATAGTCAACTGAGCAAGAAAGTATAAAAAGTCAAAATTCAATGAACCCAGTTTTCTCTAAAATGGCATGAATTCTTTAGAATTTTGTGAAGTGTTTTAGGACTTGATCTTTTCAGAACTTGTAGTATATCAGCTAAACTTCATTGTCCTTGCATCATATTATTTTTGCAATTTTTTGTGTGCTAGCTACAAGCCCTCACACACACTTGCAGGGGAAGAAGCACCCTGCTACACAGACCACCACCACCACACCCACCACTTTGGTGGTTGTTTCTGAGCTACTCAGTGGGTCCCACTAGCTCCAAGTTGGTTCTTTCAACCCCCCTCCTACCCACCTTCAAGTATTGAGCTTGGTTTTGAGCTCAAGCTCACTGGGTCCCACCTGAATCATCCCTTGAACTCTGTCCCATTTTTGTCTCAGTCACTCAATAAGCAGTTGCTTATTGTGGCTTATTAGCTTATTCTGTGAGCTTATATTATCAAATCTAGCTTAAACAAGTCCAACTAACTTAGGTAAACCAGAATCCACCCTTGTGGACCCCACGTAAGCTCATTTGAGCTTATTTCTTAGTTTGGTCAAACTTGGTCAACTGTCAAAGCTAATAAGCACTCACAGTGCTTACTTTTGGTTTCCAAATTAGTTGTTTTTACAAAAGTTTCATAATTTAAGTATTTAAATAGTTCTATAAAAGAAAAAACAGAAAAAACCAAACTTAATTATAGTGATAGCTTCTATTTAATAGAAATTATTTTTTTAATTTTCCTTTTAGCTTATTTATAAGCACTTCTGCATTTTTACATTTTTAATAAATCTATTTTATATTAAAGTACTTTTATAAATTTTTCCAGATTTTTCCTTTGTCATTTAGTGGTTTTTAGAATTAATATTAGTTTAATTAATTATTAATTAATATTAAAAGATTAAATAGCAAAATTAGATTTTATTAAGTAACACATAGTTTTTATAATTTTCCTAGCTTTTATATAAGTAATAACATTTTTAGGAATTTTTCTAGAATTTCTACTGTTCATTTTCTATTTTTTGTAATATAATTAGTATAATTGGTAATTAATTAATAATTAGAATAATAATTAATAAATTAGTTTAAAAATACATAAAACCAACTTTTTATAATTTTTTAGGATTCCTGTGATGGTTAATTAGATTTATAAAAATCTTCTGAATTATCTAAGTCTTTTTAGTAATTGTAATAATTAAAATCAATATAATTAGTTAATTAATAATTAAATAATAGTAATTAATTAATAATAAATACATAATAGTGTGAAAAATATAATTCTAGTTTTAAAATAAGTTTTATAATATTTTAGACTTTTATAAATTTTAATTTTATTTTTTAGACTTATTTTGCATTTTCTTACTTATTAGTGAATTATTAATTAATTAAAAATAGTTATTAAATAATAATAATTAATTAAATAGTTATAAAAATAATTATAATTTTCTAATAATTTTCTTATAAGTTTAGGATTTCAAAAATATAATTTTCACATTTGTGGGAGTTATATTTGTCATAATTCACATTTAGTTTCGTACGTTTACGTTTATTTAAATATAAACGTACATTTTATATCTTTTTACATTTTTAGGTGTTATTAACTCTTAAATAAGTTAGTAATTATAGGATAAATATTTTAAGTTTATTTAATTTGCATTTGCTAAGGCATGCAAACTCCTACTATAGTTAAAATTCTTTTGTTTACGTTTAAAATATTAAACGTACGCGTTTTCCAGTTCCTTTTCATTTGTACTTATCTGATTTCACGAGTTAGTTGATATAGCTTATCAAAGCTATTCTAACTTATATTTCAGTAGTACAATCATTTGAACCCTTTTCCTGTTCAATTCACCTGATTTCAAAGTCATTTTATTTCAGATTTCACGCCTCGTTGGGATCTAGCGACCCGGGGAGACACTACACTCCACGGAGTATTGGTTTATACTGTTTGACTTCTTGACCATTACTTGGTTGATATTTTCTGACTGTTTCACACCAATCAAAATTTGGCACCGCTGCCGGGGAGGTGTGCTGCGTATAACGACTTTTGAAGCATCTGTGAGTTTGAATTATTCACTCATTGTTATATATCATCTTTTGTGCATATTTCTATATTATCTTATAAAAACAAAAATCCAAAAAGATTTTTTTTTTCTATTTTTAATTTCCCGTCACTCTAAGTATTCTTAGAGTCGTCTCTAGTGCTTGCGCACTCGTTCTTCTAGGTCAACAAGCCCTTTCCGTGAGCTGTCAGAATTCCTCGAAGATGCCGTAGACGTTCTGCCCCAACAGCCGTATCTGAGATACGTGCTGTTTCCCCAAACAAAGTTATCATGGAGGAAGACCGTCCGATGAATGAGCTTCTCCAAGAACCCATTGAGGGTTACGGAGACGCTATTGTTGTCCCAACCATTGTGGCTGAATACTTTGAGCTCAAAACCGGGTTACTAAATCTAGTAACCTCAAGCCAATTTTATGGTTTTGAGAGGGATGATCCTCATGCTCATATTCGATGGTTTAACAAGATTACATCTACCATCAAATACAAGAACGTCCTTTCCGAAGCAGTCAAACTTCTTCTATTCCCATTTTCTCTTGAGGGGGCAGCCCGGATTTGGCTGGAAAAACAACCTCCTCGTTCAATAGCATCATGGGAGGATTTAGTTACCAAATTTGTAAACGAATTTTTTCCCCCGTCCAAAACGACAAGTCTTAAAAATGAAATCATCAAATTTACTCAAAGGTTTGATGAATCGTTTGGTGACGCATGGGATCGTTTCAAAGAATTGCTTCGTCAATGTCCTCATCATGGTTTCACTGAATTAATGCAAATTGACACTTTCTATAATGGTGTGAGTCAATCTAACCAAGATTCTCTCAATGCCTCCGCGGGAGGTAATTTTTTGAGCAAAACCACTAAAGAAGCTTTAGAAATCATTGAAAATAAGTCCAAGGTTCGCACTACACGCACAAATCCATATAACTCCCAAGTGAGTGCTGGTCCTTCTACTTCATCTCCCGTGAGTACTTCTAGCACCGATGCTAAGATAGACAAACTCACGGATGCTATTCAAGCTTTGGTTCTCTCAAACCAAAAGAAAGTCACTTTCACACAAAACCCTTCACATACTGAAGTAAAAAAGGTGGAAGTTTGTGTCACTTGTGCTGGCCCATATGCATACTACAACTGTACTACCACCGATGGTAGTCCTTTTGAAGCCAATGCCTTAGCCGGTACTACAAATCAGGGAGGTAATCAATACCGTCCTCAAATGGAACCAAGTTACCGTGCTAACACACATATGGGACCACCCGGTTTCACCCAAAACCATAATTTGCAAAATCGAAACCAGAACCAACCTCGAATGAACCAAGGTTATCCAAACCAAGGGAATTTCAATCCTGGACAGAATCAAGGTTTCCACAACCAAGGAAACTTTAACAGAAACAATTTCAACCCGAGAAATCATTTTCAGGGAAATGGTAATCCAAATCAGGGAAATTTTCAATCACAACAAGGTTATAATCAAAATAACCGGGTCCAAAATTTCCCCAACCAAACACAAGCCATTTTTCCAGCTCCACAAACATCATCCGATGAGTTGTTGAAGCAGTTCATGAAAACTCAAGAAGAGACAAACAGGTTGTTGGTCAGACAGATTTCTGAAATCAAGAAATCTTTAAATGAACGACCCTCGGGCTCTGGAAAACTTCTGAGCAACACGATCGCAAACCCGAGGGGCGATGCAAAGGCGAACACAACCAGGAGCGGAGTTTCATATGACGGACCCACTGTTTTTTTTTTTTTTTTTTTTTTTTTTTTTTTTTTTTTTTTTTTGGGTAAAGGGGAGTAATCCTGCAAACGGACCCACTGTTCCCACTACCTCTTCTTCTTCTTCTCCCAAGGTAGTGGAAAATAAAACCGAGGTAAATAAGGACGAAGTACTTCCTACTCATAATGGGGGTACCCAAGACGTCCCACCTCATGTTGTCCCGAAACCCAAACCAAAACCTAGAGTTGTTTTTGAACCCAATGATATCCCAGTTGAAACACCTAAGTCCAAACCTTCTACCTCCTCTATTCCTTACCCCTCACATTTGAATGAGCAAAAGCTCCGCGAAAAGGCCAGTCACCAGATGGATAAATTCTTTCAAATCTTCCAAGATTTGCATTTTGACATTAGCTTTGCGGATGCTATTATTCTGATGCCCAAATTTGCATCAACAATCAAACATTTGTTAAGCAACAAGGAGAAACTGTTTGAAATGGCAAAGACTCCCTTGAATGAGAACTGCTCAGAAGTTCTTTTAAAGAAGCTTCCCGAGAAGCTGGGAGATCCTGGAAAATTTCTAATACCTTGTGTATTTCCAGGAATGGTTGATTGCTATGCCTTGGCCAATCTTGGTGCAAGCATCAACCTAATGCCTTATTCAGTTTGGAAGAAACTTTCTCTTCCGGATCTTACTCCTACCTGCATGACTCTAGAGCTTGCAGATCGATCGATATCTCGTCCTCTTGGCATTGCCGAGGACGTGGTTGCGAAAGTAGGAAAGTTCCATCTCCCCGCTGACTTTGTGGTTGTTGATTTCGATGCGGATCAAAAGGTCCCTCTCATAGTTGGGAGGGGTTTCCTTAGAACGGGCCGTGCTCTTATCGATGTATTTGAGCAAGAAATCACCTTGCGTGTGGGTAATGAAGCTGTTACCTTTAACCTCGATCAAACCTCGAGGTACTCCTCAAATTATGATTCTGAAGCAGTTAATCAAATAGATATCATAGACATTGCTTCAGAGGAGTACTCTCAAGAATTTCTTGGTTATTCTCATAAGTCTGTGAGTGGGGATTCCACTCCATCATCTGAACCTATCATTTCCGACTCTTCCCCTTCCCTCACTCCGTTTGAGGGAAGTGATTTCCTTTTGGAAGAGGTCGAGGCTTTTCTCAAAAGTGATTCAGTTCCATCAGGAATTGGTAATATGAGATTGATCTGGAGGGAGATATTCTTCTCCTTGAGAAATTGCTAAATCAAGACAATTCTCCTTCACTCCTTCCCGGACAACTTCATAATGAGGAAATTAAATCGGATGATGAAAACGATGAATTTCCTGAGGTCGAGCTCAAGGACTTACCTCCTCATCTTGAATACGCATTTTTGGAGGGTGATGATAAATTACCCGTCATTATTGCTAAAGGTTTAAGTGATGAGGAAAAGGTTGCTCTCATAAAGGTCTTGAAGTCACACAAGCAAGCAATTGCTTGGAAGCTCTCCGATATTAAGGGTATTAACCCAGATTTTTGTACACACAAAATCTTAATGGAGGATGACTTCAAGCCCGCAGTGCAACATCAAAGACGGGTGAATCCAAAGATCCATGATGTCATTAAACAAGAGGTTCTCAAACTTCTTGATGCAGGATTGATTTACCCCATCTCTGATAGTCCATGGGTTAGTCCCATCCATTGCGTCCCAAAAAAGGGTGGCATTACTGTTGTCACTAATGAGGAAAATGAGTTGATTCCAACTCGGCTGGTTACCGGGTGGCGTGTTTGCATTGACTATCGTAAGTTAAACGATGCCACCCGCAAAGACCACTTTCCGCTGCCCTTTATGGATCAGATGCTTGAGAGATTAGCAGGAAACAAGTACTACTGTTACCTTGATGGTTTCTCAGGATACTTTCAAATCCCCATTGATCCATCAGATCAAGAAAAGACTACCTTTACATGCCCTTATGGAACCTTTGCTTATAAACGTATGCCTTTTGGCTTATGTAATGCTCCAGGTACATTCCAGAGGTGCATGATGGCCATATTTACCGACATGATTGGTAAAACCGTGGAGGTCTTTATGGATGACTTCTCGGTCATTGGGGATTCATTCAAAACATGTCTCACCAATTTAGAAAACATGTTGAAAAGGTGTGAAGACACCAATTTATGTCTAAATTGGGAAAAGAGTCATTTTATGGTCAAAGAGGGCATTGTCCTCGGCCATAAGATTTCCAAGAATGGGATTGAAGTTGACAGAGCTAAGGTTGATGTCATTGCTAAATTGCCTCACCCTACTACCGTCAAAGGTATTAGGAGTTTCTTGGGTCATGCCGGTTTCTATCGTAGATTCATACAAGATTTTTCTAAAATCTCCCGGCCAATGACTCATCTCCTCGAAAAGGATGCTCCTTTTATCTTCTCACCAGAGTGCATCGAAGCTTTTGAAACATTGAATAAAAAGCTTACTGAGGCATCCATTCTTGTTGCTCCCAACTGGGATTTACCCTTTGAGCTCATGTGCGATGCAAGTGATTCTTCTATCGGTGCAGTCTTGGGGCAACGCAAAACGAAACACTTTCAGCCTATCCACTACGCAAGCAAAACTATGAACGAAGCTCAAACTCATTACACCACTACGGAAAAAGAATTATTAGCCGTGGTGTATGCTTTTGAAAAGTTTCGGACATACCTAATCTTGACTAAATGTGTAGTGTATACGGATCACTCGGCTCTAAAATATCTCTTTGAAAAACAAGATGCAAAGCCGAGATTGCTCCGTTGGGTTCTCCTCCTTCAGGAATTTGATATCATTATTCGTGATAAAAAAGGAGCTGAGAACCTGGCTGCTGATCATCTGTCCCGATTAGAGAACCCTCATCAAGATGTGTATGAGAAAAAGGAAATAAATGAAACATTTCCTCTCGAAACACTCAATGCGGTTGCTTTTCGTGGAGATTCTACTACCCCATGGTTTGCTGACTTCGCAAACTACCATGCGGGTAACTTTGTTGTGAAAGGAATGTCAACCCAACAGAAGAATAAATTCTTTAAAGATGTCAAACATTACTTCTGGGATGACCCCTACTTATTCAAAATATGTGCGGATCAAGTCATCCGACGGTGTGTATATGGACAGGAAGCCACTGAAATTCTCAAGGCTTGTCATGCTAGACCCATTGGGGGACATCATAGTCCCAATTACACCGCCAAAAAGGTGTTTGATTCCGGATTCTTCTGGCCCACAATTTATAAGGATGCCCAAGATCTCATTAAAACCTGTGATGCTTGTCAACGTCATGGGAACATTTCACAAAGAAATGAGATGCCACAAAATGCTATTCAAGTCTGTGAGATCTTTGATATCTGGGGCATTGACTTTATGGGGCCATTCCCATCATCTAGAGGAAACAAATACATACTTGTGGCTGTTGATTACTTATCAAAATAGGTTGAAGCGAAAGCTTTACCCACAAATGATGCCCGAGTTGTAGTGAAATTCCTGAAATCTCTTTTTGCCCGTTTTGGAACCCCACGTGCTATCAAAAGTGATCGTGGTACGCATTTATGCAATGACAAATTTGACAAAGTCATGCAAAAGTATGGTGTAACCCACCGTCTTTCTACCGCGTATCACCCACAAACAAGTGGGCAAGTGGAGGTTTCCAATCGTGGTATCAAAAGGATACTTGAGAGGACTGTAGGTGAAAATCATGCTGCCTGGTCGGATAAATTAGATGACGCACTATGGGCCTTTCGTACAGCTTATAAAACACCCATTGGGTGTACACCTTACAAGCTTGTGTACGGAAAGACTTGTCATCTACTGACGGAACTTGAGCACAAATCATACTGGGCATTGAAACATGCCAACTTTGACCTCAAAACTGCGGGTGATCACCGTAAAGTTCAAATGAATAAATTAAATGAACTACGTGATCAGGCTTACGAGAAATCTTTAATCTATAAAGAAAAAACAAAGAAGATTCATTACTCAAAAATAAAGAACCGCGTTTTTAACGTTGGTGATCGAGTCCTTTTCTTTAATTCTAGATTAAAGATATTCTCGGGTAAACTCAAAACCCGTTGGACTGACCCATTCACTATCACTAAGGTTTATCCATATGGTACCGTTGAGTTATCTCAAAATGATTGTCCATGTTTTAAAGTGAATGGGCATCGTGTGAAACACTACTTTGGAGGGGACATACCAACCATGGCTGTCCCGGATCTCCAAACTTTCCCCAATGACAATTAAATTCGGGGTCGAGTCAAGCTAGCGACTCGGTAATCAAAAACAGTAGCTTCCTCATGGACAATTTAATTCGAGGTCGAGTCAAGCTAGCGACTCTGTAATAAAAAACAGTAGCAATATGGGTTTTCACCCATATTTCTGTCTTCTTTCTCTTTTCTACCACCCTAGTGTGGGGGAGATGCCCCACATGTTGTATATATGTATATATGTTCAAAGTTCAAAAAAAAAAAAAAAAAAAAAAAAATCATGTAGATTGCCTAAAATAAAGGTTATTAATATTTCCTTCTTACGTTCTAAGTGTCGGTTTAACACCCGGTGCTTTGAATATTGAGGGCAATATTCATTTCTAAGTGTTGGGGGGGGGGGGGGATTCTCACGAATTCAAACCCATGTTCCATCAAGCACCCTCATTTGATCAAAATTTAAAGTTTTTTCACACTTAGAAATGCAATAAATGGTTATCAGTCCGCCATGTCTAACCTACAAAAGGATTGGCTAATCCAGGAGCAAACGGCTCTTGGTAAAGATATCTCAAATCCGTTGATGGCTTGCAATTTGCCCAAAATTGTATGGTAAATCAACTCGCCATATCCTAAAAAGTGAATGAGTTGGCTAGCCCGCAAGATTATGGCTTGTGGTAAAGGCAGTGGAAAAATCATAATTGATAATCAACTCACCAAGATGTTGACTATTCCATCAAGAGTTGGCTAGTCCAGAAGCAAACGGCTTTTGGTAAAGACAAAACAAATCCGTTGACAGCTGGTGGTTTGCTCAAAATCACATGGTTATCAAGTGGACCATAGTTCTTACTTGAACTGATACATTTGGCTACTCCAGAAGTGATGGCTTTTGGTAAAGAGACAAAAATCCATTAAAATTTTCTCAAAAGATTGCTAGGGACTAGCAATAGTTTAGTGTGGGGGATTGATGAGTGTGTAAATACTCATCATTTCTGTCACATTTAGACTGCAAAACATCTGAAAACACACAGGAATGCCTTAAAATACATAAAATATCTCTGGATTGTGTTTTTATGCAAAAGGATTGAAAACTGATGAAAAACAACATATTTCACATAAATTACAGTTTCAGTCCCTGAACTTTAAAAAATTGGCAAATCTAGTCCCTGGTAAATCAAAACATGTAAAATATCATCAAAGGTCCTTAGGGATTCATAAATTGTCAAGTTTAGTCCTTTAAAGTTAAAAATTGCAAAATGACAACTTTAGTCCCTCAAGTTTCAAAAATGTCAAAATTAGTCCTTAAGGTTTTAAAAATGGAAAAATATTAAAAACAAACCTTGTACTATTCTTAAATGGCATAATTGGTCCTTTTGATAAACTTTTGGGAAATTACACTTTACCCCCTCAAAATCCAAAAATGACATAAAAGGTCCCTTAAGTTTTAAAAATGCAAAAATTATCAACTTTGGTCCTTGTGTTATTATTAATTGGCAGGTTTGGTCCTTGAAAGAAAGTTGGAAAGATTACATGTTCAGTCCCTCCAAAATTCAGAAACTACAATATTGGTCCTTGGGCTTTATTAAACTACAAACAAACGGACCCTTTATATTAAAACCAAAAACATACCAAGCCTGATCCAAACATAAACACCCCACCACCTCAGGCCCAAAATATAACCGGCCCACACCTTTTTTAATACTTCCCAGGGTTTGAACCTGGTCAACCCCCGCTAAAACCATCACCACTGTTCACCTCCCTCACCCCAACCTGCAAACTAGAAACCATGGTGGTTTTACCACCACCTGTCCACCCCTAGCTCAACACCTACTCCCCTTCACATCCCTTCCACCTCACAACTAACCCACATCCACAATTAATGCTTCCCCACCAAAATACACTCCACCTCCATTCTCACATACCCTGTTTTGTGGGCAACTTGCCCAAACTCACATAAAATACATTTTCCTTGTCCCCTCCACCTATACAAGCTTCCAAAGTTCCTTAATTGAAACCAAACCAACCCCTAGCCACTTGTTTCCATTTTGGCGCCAAAATGCCATTTGTATGGCTAGGATGAAAACAGAGCATCCAATGGCTCAAAAGTGGTGGGATTCACTTAGAGGACACCTGGAAGGCAAAAAGATATTTAAAAAGGAAGAGTGGATCAATGTAGTAGAATATCTAGTGTAACTTTTATTTTATGTATGTCGACTTTGTCATTTTCATGTTTCCAGTGTTAAATTAAGTTTCCAAGTACTTTGTTAAGTGTTCCTATTTTATAATAAAGCTTTTTCAAGCCTTCAATTACAGTGTTAATCTCAATTTCAGTTTATGCAAATCTTATGTTCAAAATCTCATGTTTATTGATTGTTGTTATTAGTGTTGTTTATGGACAAATAAGCTCATATAAGCTCTTCATTTAGCTTATGTAAGCTATTAGAAACCATAAAATTCAGTCTTAGTCATAAAATATAAAAAATACAAAAAATAAGAAAATTGGTTAAAAAATAAAAAATCCGTGAAGATGGTGAAGAAAGCAATGGAGCAGGGTATATTCTTGATGGCCCTGGGTTAGAAGCTTTGTGGAAAGCTATTAGGAGTGGTTTTGGTCATTGGTTCTTGGTTTCGCAGCTTGTAAGCCCTTGTAAGCCATTTTCTCATTATTGACTAGTTACTGTTTAATCCACTTATTCAAGTGTTCATATATGTTTTCATGCTTCTTAAGTGTATTTGAGTTCTATTATTGCACAAAATTAGGTGCTTGTTCATTCGTTTTCATGTATGCTCATTTGTAGAATTTCCACTGTCAAAATAAGCATATGTTGGATTCTTAGGTTATAGTACCTGTAACTGTTGTTTCTGTGTTCAATTAAGTCCATAAGACCAAAATAAGTTATTAGGAAGCAATAACCAAGTCTTATGGAATTATTTGTCTAGAAAACCAAAAATCAAGTCTTGTAAAGGACTGTTTGGATCAAGGGTGTTCAGTGTGATCCAGTGGTTTTTAGTGGTTGTTTATTGTTGATACATGCTTCATTAGGTTTAAATAGGATATCAAAGTCATAAAATTTAGTGTTTGT
Source organism: Artemisia argyi (assembly GCA_030686995.1). Lineage (NCBI taxonomy): Eukaryota > Viridiplantae > Streptophyta > Magnoliopsida > Asterales > Asteraceae > Artemisia > Artemisia argyi. The sequence goes on from CM060682.1 coordinate 102,568,415, forward strand.
TAGTAAAAAGTCAAAATCACCAGTAATTTGGCTTAAATTTCTGTTTGTGTTGAATTCTTAGTAGCATAAGTCTCATTTGATCTCACAAGTATAAGTTCTAGCTTATTTTAGTCTTATTACATCTTATCTAACTTATATCAATCAGAAAATCAAGATAGAATTTCACCATAGTCAACTGAGCAAGAAAGTATAAAAAGTCAAAATTCAATGAACCCAGTTTTCTCTAAAATGGCATGAATTCTTTAGAATTTTGTGAAGTGTTTTAGAACTTGATCTTTTCAGAACTTGTAGTATATCAGCTAAACTTCATTGTCCTTGCATCATATTATTTTTTCAATTTTTTGTGTGCTAGCTACAAGCCCTCACACACACTTGCAGGGGAAGAAGCTCCCCAGCTACACAGTCCACCACCACCACACCCACCACTTTGGTGGTTGTTTCTGAGCTACTCAGTGGGTCTCACTAGCTCCAAGTTGGTTCTTTCAACCCCCCTCCTACCCACCTTCAAGTCTTGAGCTTGGTTTTGAGCTCAAGCTCACTGTGTCCCACCTGAATCATCCCTTGAACTCTGTCCCATTTCTGTCTCAATCACTCAATAAGCAGCTGCTTATTGTGGCTTATTAGCTTATTCTGTGAGCTTATATTATTAAATCTAGCTTAAACAAGTCCAACTAACTTAGGTAAACCAGAATCCACCCTTGTGGACCCCACGTAAGCTCATTTGAGCTTATTTCTTAGTTTGGTCAAACTTGGTCAACTATCAAAGCTAATAAGCACTCACAGTGCTTATTTTTAGTTTCCAAATTAGTTGTTTTTACAAAAGTTTCATAATTTAAGTATTTTAATAGTTCTATAGAAGAAAAAACAGAAAAAGCCAAACTTAATTATAGTGATAGCTTCTATTTAATAGAAATTATTTTTTTAATTTTCCTTTTAGCTTATTTATAAGCACTTCTGCATTTTTACATTTTTATTAAATCTATTTTATATTAAAGTACTTTTATAAATTTTTCCAGATTTTTCCTTTGTAATTTAGAGGTTTTTAGAATTAATATTAGTTTAATTAATTATTAATTAATATTAAAAGATTAAATAGAAAAATTAGATTTTATTAAGTAACACATAGTTTTTATATAAGTAATAACATTTTTAGGAATTTTTCTAGAATTTTTACTGTTCATTTTCTATTTTTTATAATATAATTAGTATAATTGGTAATTAATTAATAATTAGAATAATAATTAATAAATTAGTTTAAAAATACATAAAACCAACTTTTTATAATTTTTTAGGATTCCTGTGATGTTTAATTAGATTTATAAAAATCTTCTTAATTATCTAAGTCTTTTTAGTAATTGTAATAATTAAAATCAATATAATTAGTTAATTAATAATTAAATAATAGTAATTAATTAATAATAAATACATAAATAGTGTGAAAAATATAATTCTAGTTTTAAAATAAGTTTTATAATATTTTAGACTTTTATAAATTTTAATTTTATTTTTTTAGACTTATTTTACATTTTCTTACTTATTAGTGAATTATTAATTAATTAAAAATAGTTATTAAATAATAATAATTAATTAAATAGTTATAAAAATAATTATAATTTTCTAATAATTTTCTTATAAGTTTAGGATTTCAAAAATATAATTTTCACATTTGTGGGAGTTATATTTGTCAGAATTCACATTTAGTTTCGTACGTTTACGTTTATTTAAATATAAATGTACATTTTATATCTTTTTACATTTTTAGGTGTTATTAACTCTTAAATAAATTAGTAATTATAAGATAAATATTTTAAGTTTATTTAATTTGCATTTAAGCCCCTAAGACATGCAAACTCCTACTATAGTTAAAATTGTTTTTGTTTACGTTTAAAATATTAAACGTACGCGTTTTCCAGTTCCTTTTCATTTGTACTTATCTGATTTCACGTGTTAGTTGATATAGCTTATCAAAGCTATTCTAACTTATATTTCAGTAGTACAATCACTTGAACCCTTTTCCTGTTCAATTCACCTGATTTCAAAGTCATTTTATTTCAGATTTCACGCCTCGTTGGGATCTAACGACCCGGGGAGACACTACACTCCACGGAGTATTGGTTTAGATTGTTTGACTTGTTGACCATTACTTGGTTGATATTTTCTGACTGTTTCGCACCAATCAAAATTTGGCGCCGCTGCCGGGGAGGTGTGCTGCGTATAACGACTTTTGAAGCATCTGTGAGTTTGAATTATTCACTCATTGTTATATATCATCTTTTGTGCATATTTCTATATTATCTTAAAAAAACAAAAATCCAAAAAGATTTTTCTTTCTATTTTTAATTTCCCGTCACTCTAAGTATTCTTAGAGTCGTCTCTAGTGCTTGCGCACTCGTTCTTCTAGGTCAACAAGCCCTTTCCGTGAGCTTGTCAGAATTCATCGAAGACGCCGTAGACGTTCTGCCCCAACAGCCGTATCTGAGATACGTGCTATTTCCCCAAACAAAGTTATCATGGCGGAAGACCGTCCGATGAATGAGCTTCTCCAAGCACCCATTGAGGGTTACGGAGACGCTATTGTTGTCCCAACCATTGTGGCTGAATACTTTGAGCTCAAAACCGGGTTACTAAATCTAGTAACCTCAAGCCAATTTTATGGTTTTGAGAGGGATGATCCTCATGCTCATATTCGATGGTTTAACAAGATTACATCTACCATCAAATACAAGAACGTCCCTTCCGAAGCAGTCAAACTTCTTCTATTCCCATTTTCTCTTGAGGGGGCAGCCTGGATTTGGCTGGAAAAACAACCTCCTCATTCAATAGCATCATGGGAGGATTTAGTTACCAAATTTGTAAACGATTTTTTCCCCCATCCAGAACGACAAGTCTTAAAAATGAAATCATCAAATTTACTCAAAGGTTTGATGAATCGTTTGGTGATGCATGGGATCGTTTCAAAGAATTGCTTCGTCGATGTCCTCATCATGGTTTCGCTGAATTAATGCAAATTGATACTTTCTATAATGGTGTGAGTCAATATGACCAAGATTCTCTCAATGCCTCCGCGGGAGGTAATTTTTTGAGCAAAACCACTAAAGAAGCTTTAGAAATCATTGAAAATAAGTCCAAGGTCCGCACTACACGCACAAAGCCATATAACTCCCAAGTGAGTGCTGGTCCTTCTACTTCATCTCCCGTGATTACTTCTAGCACCGATGCTAAGATAGACAAACTCATGGACGCTATTCAAGCTTTGGTTCTCTCAAACCAAAAGAAAGTCACTTTCACACAAAACCCTTCACATACTGAAGTAAAAAAGGTGGAAGTTTGTGTCACTTGTGGTGGCCCACATGCATACTACAACTGTACTACCACCGATGGTAGTCCTTTTGAAGCCAATGCCTTAGCCGGTAGTACAAATCAGGGAGGTAATCAAAACCGTCCGCAAATGGAACCAAGTTACCGTGCTAACACACATATGGGACCACCTGGTTTCTCCCAAAACCCGAATTTGCAAAATCAAAACCAGAACCAACCTCGAATAAACCAAGGTTATCCAAACCAAGGGAATTTCAATCCTGGACAGAATCAAGGTTTCCACAACCAAGGAAACTTTAACAGAAACAATTTCAACCCGGGAAATCATTTTCAGGGAAATGGTAATCCAAATCAGGGAAATTTTCAACAACAACAAGGTTATAATCAAAATAACCGAGTCCAAAATTTCCCTAACCAAACACAAGCCATTCTTCCAGCTCCACAAACATCATCCGATGAGTTGTTGAAGCAGTCATGAAAACTCAAGAAGAGACAAACAGGTTGTTGGTCAGCCAGATTTCTGAAATCAAGAAATCTTTAAATGAACGACCCTCGGGCTCTGGAAAACTTCCGAGCAACACGATCGCAAACCCGAGGGGTGATGCAAAGGCAATCACAACCAGGAGCGGAGTTTCATATGACGGACCCACTGTTCCCACTACCTCTTCTTCTTCTTCTCCCAAGGCAGTGGAAAATAAAACCGAGGTAAATAACGACGAAGTACTTCCTATTCATAATGGGGGTACCCAAGACGTCCCACCTCATGTTGTCCCGAAACCCAAACCAAAACCTAGAGTTTTTTTTGAACCCAATGATATCCCAGTTGAAACACCTAAGTCCAAACCTTCTACCTCCTCTATTCCTTACCCCTCACGTTTGAATGAGCAAAAGCTCCGCGAAAAGGCTAGTCACCAAATGGATAAATTCTTTCAAATCTTCCAAAATTTGCATTTTGACATTAGCTTTGCGGATGATATTATTCTGATGCCCAAATTTGCATCAACAATCAAACACTTGTTAAGCAACAAGGAGAAACTGTTTGAAATGGCAAAGACTCCCTTGAATGAGAACTGCTCAGCAGTTCTTTTAAAGAAGCTTCCCGAGAAGCTGGGAGATCCTGGAAAATTTCTAATACCTTGTGTATTTCCAAGAATGGTTGATTGCTATGCCTTGGCCGATCTTGGTGCAAGCATCAACCTAATGCCTTATTCAGTTTGGAAGAAACTTTCTCTTCCGGATCTTACTCCTACCTGCATGACTCTAGAGCTTGCAGATCGATCGATATCTCGTCCTCTTGGCATTGCCGAGGACGTGTTTGTGAAATTAGGAAAGTTCCATCTCCCCGCTGACTTTGTGGTTGTTGATTTCGATGCGGATCAAAGGGTCCCTCTCATTGTTGGGAGGGGTTTCCTTAGAACGGGCCGTGCTCTTATCGATGTATTTGAGCAAGAAATCACCTTGCGTGTGGTTAATGAAGCTGTTACCTTTAACCTCGATCAAACCTCGAGGTACTCCTCAAATTATGATTCTGAAGCAGTTAATCAAATAGATATCATAGACATTGCTTCAGCGGAGTACTCTCAAGAATTTCTTGGTTATTCTCATACTTCTGTGAGTGGGGATTCCACTCCATCATCTGAACCTATCATTTCCGACTCTTCCCCTTCCCTCACTCCGTTTGAGGGAAGTGATTTCCTTTTGGAAGAGGTCGAGGCTTTTCTCAAAAGTGATTCAGTTCCATCGGGAATTGGTAATATGAGATTGATCTGGAGGGAGATATTCTTCTCCTTGAGAAATTGCTAAATCAAGACAATTCTCCTTCACTCCTTCCCGGACAACTTCATAATGAGGAAATTAAATCGGATGATGAAAACGATGAATTTCCTGAGGTCGAGCTCAAGGACTTACCTCCTCATCTTGAATACGCATTTTTGGAGGGTGATGATAAATTACCCGTCATTATTGCTAAAGGTTTAAGTGATGAGGAAAAGGTTGCTCTCATAAAGGTCTTGAAGTCACACAAGCAAGCAATTGCTTGGAAGCTCTCCGATATTAAGGGTATTAACCCAGATTTTTGTACACACAAAATCTTAATGCAGGATGACTTCAAGCCCGCAGTGCAACATCAAAGACGGGTGAATCCAAAGATCCATGATGTCATTAAACAAGAGGTTCTCAAACTTCTTGATGCAGGATTGATTTACCCCATCTCTGACAGTCCATGGGTTAGTCCCATCCATTGCGTCCCAAAAAAGGGTGGCATTACTGTTGTCACTAATGAGGAAAATGAGTTGATTCCAACTCGGCTGGTTATCGGGTGGCGTGTTTGAATTGACTATCGTAAGTTAAATGACGCCACCTGCAAAGACCACTTTCCGCTGCCCTTTATGGATCAGATGCTTGAGAGATTAGCAGGAAACGAGTACTATTGTTTCCTTGATGGTTTCTCAGGATACTTTCAAATCCCCATTGATCCATCGGATCAAGAAAAGACTACCTTTACATGCCCTTACGGAACCTTTGCTTATAAACGTATGCCTTTTGGCTTGTGTAATGCTCCAGGTACATTCCAGAGGTGCATGATGGCCATATTTACCGACATGATCAGTAAAACTATGGAGGTCTTTATGGATGACTTCTCGGTCATTAGGGATTCAATCAAAACATGTCTCACCAATTTAGAAAACATGTTGAAAAGGTGTGAAGACACCAATTTATGTCTAAATTGGGAAAAGAGTCATTTTATGGTCAAAGAGGGCATTGTCCTCGGCCATAAGATTTCCAAGAATGGGATTGAAGTTGACAGAGCTAAGGTTGATGTCATTGCTAAATTGCCTCACCCTACTACCGTCAAAGGTATTAGGAGTTTCTTGGGTCATGCCGGTTTCTATCGTAGATTCATACAAGATTTTTCTAAAATCTCCCGGCCAATGACTCATCTCCTCGAAAAGGATGCTCCTTTTATCTTCTCACCAGAGTGCATCGAAGCTTTTGAAACATTGAATAAAAAGCTTACTGAGGTGTCACACCCCCAAAATCGGGTCCAGCGGAAGCATACAAGTAGCTGGGGTGTAACTCAATTGGTATTACAACACTAGTTCAAAAATGGTTTGCACTTGAATCATTTAGAATAAAATAGTTATATCAAAATGTTGAATTTACATTGTTAAAAGTAGTGCAGAAGTAGGCCATTAAAATAGTTAAAAACGGTCCCCAAATGATTAAATCAGAGTCTTCTATGACCATGCCCTGCCCTGCCAAAACCTCTTGTAGCGTGTCATTGCTTAATACCTGAAAATACATGCTAAAGTGTCAACACAATGGTTGGTGAGTTCATAGAGTTTGTTGAAAAATAATGTAATGCATATGTATGAAGATTTTCCAGCAAAGGCATCGTAAATCCACTCAGTTACAAGTCCTACCATAAGAGACTTGTAACCTGTGTGTTTACGACCCACTGCCAAAAGTAATAAGTTTGCAATAAATCAGTCATAAGGTTGATGCAAAGGCATCGTAATTCAGTAGTAAGGCTGATGCAAAGGCATCGTAATTCGTAATTCAGTAATAAGGCTGATGTAAAAGCATCGAGAATTTAGTAGTAATAGTGATGAAAAAGTATCGGGAATTTATAAGAAATTTTGTATGTACAATAGCCACAAGTATAAAGTGAACCGACATAAATGTCAAAAGTGCTACATTGTCTCTTAAGCTCATGACCCCGAAGCTAGACGATACTTGGCCCCAATGAGTAGGGGTGTCATTCGGGTCAACCCGACCCGATAAGCCTCTATCGGGTCGGGTCTATCGGGTTTTCGACAAATAAAAATTAACCCGCAACCCGATCCGATAAGGAATCGGGTTATCGGGTTCGGGTCTTTTGGGTTCGGGTTATCGGGTTCGGGTTATCGGGTTATCGGGTCAAGTTCAAAAATTATAAAACTTTTAATGGGTTATTATAGCTTATCGGGTTATCGGGTCAACCCGATAACCCGATAACGAAATAATTAAGACCCGCAACCCGACCCATTAAGGCTATCGGGTTTATCGGGTTGACCCGATAACCCGATAAGGTATATTGGAACCGAATCAACCCGACCCTATAAGGCCTTATCGGGTTCGGGTCGGGTTCGGGTTGGGTCGGGTCGACCCATATGACACCCCTACCAATGAGTGTTTATCAGGCACTCTAATAATAAAGACATGAAATGCATCTGTAATTCTGTTGGAGCAACCCAAACACAGATGGAGGAGTCACCCTCAATAGATCTATTCACTCACTCTCGCTTGGAACTTAATTAACGGTCCATGAAATAATAAAGGGGACTTGTCCTGACGTGATAACAAGGCAACTTAAGCAATGTAAGGAATTTTATACTTAGGCATGTACACAAAAATAAGTAATGCAATGTATTCTCCCCCGTGGGATTTGAAATCAAAATATTGAATTAAAACGGGGCTATGAAACTCACAGAAATATGTATATCGTTAAGAGAACTTGTGAAAGTATAAATCAAGTATTTGAGCATGTATCTCCCCCAAAGAGTTTATCAAACAATTAAAATAGTAGGGGCTATGACTCACCTGATATGATGGTACCATGAACATGTAATGAGCTGAAAAACAAGGCGCGCACACTAGCCGCAACCTAATATGAATAATGTACGATCTACTTTAGATCATGAAATGATGTTATGAATGTCCATGCACATGTTCCTACACCACTCTACTCTTTGAAAAATACTTGTTGTTATCAAAAATATACATTTCCAAGACATAGGAAAAATATGGCTATTAGAAAAATAAAGCTAGTTGCAATATATATACTTATATATATATCGTATGTATCAATGTTCGTATTGAAATCCTCGGGTTGAAATCCTTGAAATAACGCCTTGTAGTGATAAAAATATACTTGTAATAAGTAATACTTCATTAGTTATAAAATTGGGTACTTGGTATTATTTTAGAAATCTAAAGTTACTACGTAGTTTTGGCGTTAATATTTATAAAAGCTGTCAAAATGAAATGAGTTTTACCTATATTCAAACGTGAATATCTTTGTCGTTATAAGTCCGTTTTACTTGTTCTTTATATCCACGGTTACGTCTTAGTATGTAGTAATATATTTCGGAAAGCTCGGCTCCTCCGGGTTACGTCTAAAGTCTCGTTTTGTCCGACGAAAAACGTCCAACAGCAACAATTTTCAGAAAATATAGTTTTCGTCAATAAACTTGCAAAAATCATAACTTCTTCGTTATAAACTCTTTTTAATCCGTTCTTTCGCCTACGGATTCGTTTTTGAAAGTATTTTTTAAAAATTTTGCCAAAGTTTACTTTGTATTTACTGATTTTCCAGAATTTACCAAAATGGGACAGAATGTATATTTACTTGTTACAAATCCATTTCCAAGGTTCAAAACTAGTTTTTACTTCAACCAAATCTCTTGCAAACACCACAAATCTATACTAATCCTACCATACACCTTCTTAGGGTGCCATGGGTTCCTAATCACTAGTAATCATGTTAATTTTACAAAGGAACACCTAAATCAAAATCTAGGGTTTGTATGTTCAAAAAGTATACAAAAATAAAGTGGTATAACTAGTTTGTGCATGAAATTAAGCATGAATACCATGAGATACATATGTTAATTAGATGAAAACATGAAAATAAATTTGATAACTCACTTTGAAATAATAGGTGGTGAGATGATGAGAAACCTTGGATTACTTGTGTTTTTGTGTTATGATTCTTGATTAGGATGATGAAATGAACAACTTTGATGCTTTGTACTTTAGAAAATCATCCCTTAATCATGGTGTATGAATTTGGGTCGTGGGTTTGAGTGGGGGAGATGAGAAAATGAGTTTTTGATTCATAGAAATTGTTATGTTAATGTAAAAGGTGTTTAAGTATAAAATATCTAATGAATTGGCATTATGGTAAATATTTAGTCAAGTGGAAGACAAAGGGGGGGGGGGGGGGGGGTTCATGGCTGATTTTCAAAGGGTTCATAAGCCCTAATATGGACTTTGATTTATTTAGGATAGTTAGTGAATGATTTGTAGTATAAGTATAGATTTTTAGGTGTTAAATTTAGGTAATCGTAGTTAGTTTTTAGTTATCATTGAGTACCGGGTTTGCGAGAAATAAATTTTAACACGTTAGTCGGGACTTAATAAAGTCATAAAAATGTTAAAAATACGTTGGGTACAAGTATTGAGTGTTCGGGTGATTATTGTTTAGTTTTCACAAAAACCGTCGTAATATTCATAAGCTTACGTTATAAATAAAATAAATTTCCAAAATACTGGGTAAATGAATGTTATAACTTTTATGATGATAAAATGGATATAAAAATATGTCGGGACCATTGTGGGAATATTTAGTGTCACACCCCCAAAGTCGGGTCCAGCGGAAGCATACATGTAGCTGGGGTGTAACTCAATTGATATCACAACACTAGTTCAAAATTGGTTTGCACTAGAATCATTTAAAATAAAATTGTTTAACCAAAAGTATGAATTTACATCGTTTAAAGTAATGCGGAAGTAGGCCCTTAAAGTAGTTTAAAACGGTCCCCATATGAAAAATCAGAGTCTTCTATGACCATGCCATGCCCTGCCAAAACCTCCTGTAGCGTGCCATTGGTTAATACCTGAAAATACATGCTAAAGTGTCAACACAATGGTTGGTGAGTTCATAGAGTCTTGTGAAAAAGAATGTAATGCATTGAAATGAAGATTTCCCAGCAAAGGCATCGTAAATCCACTCAGTTCCAAGTCCCGCCATAAGAGACTTGTAACCTGTGTGTTTACAACCCACTGCCAAATGTAATATGTTTGTAATAAATCAGTCATAAGATTGTTGCAAAGACATCGTAATTCTGTAGTAATAGTGGTGGAAAAGTATCGTAATTCCGTAAGTAATTTTTGTATGTACAATAGCCACAAGTACAAAGTGAACCGACATAAATGTCAAAAATGCTACATTGTCCCTTAAGCTCATGACCCCGAAGCTAGACTTTGTAATGCCCCAACAGAGTGTCTACCAGGCACTCACTTGATAAGACATGAAATGCATTCGTCCCGTTGGAGCAACCCAAACACGAATGGAGGCGTCACCCTCAATAGATCTATTCACTCACTCTCGCTTAGTACTTGAAATTAACGGTCCATGATATTGAAAAGGGGACTTGTTATGAAGTGGTAGTAAGGCAACTTAAGCAATGTATGGAATTTTGTAATACTTGGGCATGTACAAAAATAGTTGTTGCAATGTATTCTCCCCCCATGGGATTTGAAATCGTATAAAAGTATAACACGAGTATTTAAGCATGTATCTCCCCCAAAGAGTTTGTAAAGTAATTAAACCAGTAAAAGTGGGGCTATGACTCACCTGAAGCTGATGTTACCATGAACATGTAATGAGCTGAAAAACAAGGCGCGCACACTAGCCGCAACCTAATATGAATGATGAACGATCTACTTTAGATCATGAAATGATGTTATGAATGTCCATGCACATGTTTCTATACCACTCTACTCTTTGTAAAAACACTTGTGTTATCAAAAGTATATAATCCAAGAATTTGGAAAATATTGCTATTAGAAAATATAATAAGCTAGTTGTAATATATATATATACTTATATATATCGTATGTTTCCATGTTAGCGTTGAAATACTCGGGTTGTAATCCTTGAAATGATGAAAACATACTCATAATAACTAATACTACGTTAGTTATAAAGCTCGGTACTTGATATTACGTTTAGCTTAGAAAAGCACTTCGTAGTTTTTGCGCCAAATTATATTAAAAGCTGTCAATTATAAAATGGTTTTAGCCGATATTCAAACGAGTATATCTTTGTCGTTACTTGTCCGTTTTACTTGTTCTTTATGTCCACGGTTACGTCTTAGTATATAGTAATATATTTTGGAAAGCTCGGCTCCTCCGGGTTACGTCTAAAGTCTCTTTTTGTCCATTGAAAAACGTCCAACAGCAAACAAATTTCCAGAAAATACATTTCGTCAACAATCTTGCAAAAATCATAACTTCTTCGTTATAAGCTCTTTTTAATCCGTTCTTTCGCCTACGGATTCGTTTTTGAAAGTATTTTCTAAAAATTTTGCCAAAGTTTCCTTGGTGTTTACTGATTTTCCAGATTTTTACAAAATGGGACAGCATGTCTAAAATGAGTTCCAAATCAAGTTTCCAAGGTTAAAAACCAATTTCTACCATCACCAATCCTCTTGTAATCACCACATGACTAATCTAATCTTACCATACACCTTCTTAGGGTGCCATGGACTCCTAACCAAGTTATTAGAGCTAGGGGATTCATAACTAAAAAGTTAGGGTTTGTATGTTTCTTTTTAGCCAAAATAAAGTGTGGTATAGTTACTTGTACATGGTTTTTAGCATGATACTTATGTAATACATGTAAAAATAGGATGATCCATGAAAAAATAAAGATGATAACTTACTTGATAAAATGAGATGATTATAGGATGATTATGCTTGATGTTCTTGTGTTTTTGTTGCTTGATTCTTGATTAGGCATGTAAAATGAACAAGTTTAGTGTTTTACTTTATGGAAAATGATCACTTGATCATGGAGATCACTTATGGGTCGTGGCTTTTGAAGAGGGAATGGGGAAGATGAGATGAAAAGTGTTCTTAGCTCAAAAGTTGGATTATGATTTGTAAAAATTGGTAAAGTTATGTTTTAAGTGGTTTATTAGTATAAAATGGTTAAGTTAATGCTAGGGGTTAAAAGGGTGTGTCTTGGGGCTGGTTTTCAAAGGGTAGGAGGGGGGGGGGGGGTTAGGGTACTTGGTAGTTATTTAGAATTACTTGTAAGAATTTGCACTAGTTAGCGTTTTTAGTTACGATCGGGTACCGGTTTTATTAGAAATAAATGTTCACGAAGTTTACCGGGATGAAATAAAGTTATAATAATGTTAAAAACATATTAAAAATATGTTGGGTACATTTACTGAGTGATCGGGTGATTATTGTTTAGTTTTCACGAAAACCGTCGTTATATTTATACGCGTACGTTATAAATAAAATAATTTCCAAAATACTGGGTAACTGAATGTTATAACTTTTATGATGTTAAAATGGATATAAAAATATGTCGGGACCATTGTGGGAATATTTAGATATATTCGTCGTGTATAAACCGGGTGTTAACGTTTATTATAATTACGTATACGTAAAAACGTTAAATGTACTGAATATAGAAATTTGAAAATCCTGAGAGTGGTATAACATGAAAATGCTGTTATGATGATATGCAGACTATCTCCAGTCCGTATGCAGTGCACTTAACACTAATGAAATGAATTCGCACCTAAACCAATCCGGTTACGCGAATTTGAATACCCGTAAACTAAATTTACAATGAAATGAGTAATGCAAGTGAATGATGAAAACTTTTCCGGTAATGAATAGTGTTCAGTGAATAGTAAATTTCCAAAAAGTTTCTCAGAACATCAAACTGACCTCGAAAACGATGAATAGTAAAACGATGAATAGTGTTTTGATGAATAGTGATTTATGAATAGTAAAAAGTCGAAGTTTTGGAAAATGACCTGAAATGGTAAATGACGTGAAATGGTGAGTTGTGACAGTCTTCCCCTCTAAAAGGAACTTCGTCCCGAAGTTCAGTTTATGTTGGTCTCTGAAAACATATTGGTGAAAAGGTGATGAAAAGTATGAATGTTTTAACAATGAGGGTATACACACATGCATGAAACATTTGGAAAATGAGTAAAGGATTCAATCCAGACAGAATTTTATTATAACCATTCTCAGTGTTGCAAAATTCATCTCTGAGTCAGACATAGGTAGTCAGCCTATGTCCCACTATCCCGGGTTGAATATAGGTGACTAGTCTATATTCCACCGAGGTTCCATGAATTTTGAAATACTCAGCTCAGTCATACTAATACTATGTCCTTCACAATACCAAGACGTTCAGAAAGACTAAGGCAGGTGACCAAACTCGAGGTCAAATGATGAAACTATGCAAGGAAAAACATAATGCGGTGACATATATGATACGTGAACATGCTTATATGAAAGACAATTATAGTAATCAACTATAATAAATGAATATAATATATCAGATAATGAGACACAAGTCTCATCACCTATGTCAGCAACTAACCACAAATGAGGCTTCAGCTTGGCAGGCAGGCACGTGACGGTCATAGGGTTAAGTTTTCTTGAAAGTAGCTATAGTCTAGGTTTTAAAAAAAAAACACTTAGTTCGCTATAGCCAAAGCTCTGGTACCAATCTGTCACACCCCCAAAGTCGGGTCCAGCGGAAGCATACATGTAGCTGGGGTGTAACTCAATTGATATCACAACACTAGTTCAAAATTGGTTTGCACTAGAATCATTTAAAATAAAATTGTTTAACCAAAAGTATGAATTTACATCGTTTAAAGTAATGCGGAAGTAGGCCCTTAAAGTAGTTTAAAACGGTCCCCATATGAAAAATCAGAGTCTTCTATGACCATGCCATGCCCTGCCAAAACCTCCTGTAGCGTGCCATTGGTTAATACCTGAAAATACATGCTAAAGTGTCAACACAATGGTTGGTGAGTTCATAGAGTCTTGTGAAAAAGAATGTAATGCATTGAAATGAAGATTTCCCAGCAAAGGCATCGTAAATCCACTCAGTTCCAAGTCCCGCCATAAGAGACTTGTAACCTGTGTGTTTACAACCCACTGCCAAATGTAATATGTTTGTAATAAATCAGTCATAAGATTGTTGCAAAGACATCGTAATTCTGTAGTAATAGTGGTGGAAAAGTATCGTAATTCCGTAAGTAATTTTTGTATGTACAATAGCCACAAGTACAAAGTGAACCGACATAAATGTCAAAAATGCTACATTGTCCCTTAAGCTCATGACCCCGAAGCTAGACTTTGTAATGCCCCAACAGAGTGTCTACCAGGCACTCACTTGATAAGACATGAAATGCATTCGTCCCGTTGGAGCAACCCAAACACGAATGGAGGCGTCACCCTCAATAGATCTATTCACTCACTCTCGCTTAGTACTTGAAATTAACGGTCCATGATATTGAAAAGGGGACTTGTTATGAAGTGGTAGTAAGGCAACTTAAGCAATGTATGGAATTTTGTAATACTTGGGCATGTACAAAAATAGTTGTTGCAATGTATTCTCCCCCCATGGGATTTGAAATCGTATAAAAGTATAACACGAGTATTTAAGCATGTATCTCCCCCAAAGAGTTTGTAAAGTAATTAAACCAGTAAAAGTGGGGCTATGACTCACCTGAAGCTGATGTTACCATGAACATGTAATGAGCTGAAAAACAAGGCGCGCACACTAGCCGCAACCTAATATGAATGATGAACGATCTACTTTAGATCATGAAATGATGTTATGAATGTCCATGCACATGTTTCTATACCACTCTACTCTTTGTAAAAACACTTGTGTTATCAAAAGTATATAATCCAAGAATTTGGAAAATATTGCTATTAGAAAATATAATAAGCTAGTTGTAATATATATATATACTTATATATATCGTATGTTTCCATGTTAGCGTTGAAATACTCGGGTTGTAATCCTTGAAATGATGAAAACATACTCATAATAACTAATACTACGTTAGTTATAAAGCTCGGTACTTGATATTACGTTTAGCTTAGAAAAGCACTTCGTAGTTTTTGCGCCAAATTATATTAAAAGCTGTCAATTATAAAATGGTTTTAGCCGATATTCAAACGAGTATATCTTTGTCGTTACTTGTCCGTTTTACTTGTTCTTTATGTCCACGGTTACGTCTTAGTATATAGTAATATATTTTGGAAAGCTCGGCTCCTCCGGGTTACGTCTAAAGTCTCTTTTTGTCCATTGAAAAACGTCCAACAGCAAACAAATTTCCAGAAAATACATTTCGTCAACAATCTTGCAAAAATCATAACTTCTTCGTTATAAGCTCTTTTTAATCCGTTCTTTCGCCTACGGATTCGTTTTTGAAAGTATTTTCTAAAAATTTTGCCAAAGTTTCCTTGGTGTTTACTGATTTTCCAGATTTTTACAAAATGGGACAGCATGTCTAAAATGAGTTCCAAATCAAGTTTCCAAGGTTAAAAACCAATTTCTACCATCACCAATCCTCTTGTAATCACCACATGACTAATCTAATCTTACCATACACCTTCTTAGGGTGCCATGGACTCCTAACCAAGTTATTAGAGCTAGGGGATTCATAACTAAAAAGTTAGGGTTTGTATGTTTCTTTTTAGCCAAAATAAAGTGTGGTATAGTTACTTGTACATGGTTTTTAGCATGATACTTATGTAATACATGTAAAAATAGGATGATCCATGAAAAAATAAAGATGATAACTTACTTGATAAAATGAGATGATTATAGGATGATTATGCTTGATGTTCTTGTGTTTTTGTTGCTTGATTCTTGATTAGGCATGTAAAATGAACAAGTTTAGTGTTTTACTTTATGGAAAATGATCACTTGATCATGGAGATCACTTATGGGTCGTGGCTTTTGAAGAGGGAATGGGGAAGATGAGATGAAAAGTGTTCTTAGCTCAAAAGTTGGATTATGATTTGTAAAAATTGGTAAAGTTATGTTTTAAGTGGTTTATTAGTATAAAATGGTTAAGTTAATGCTAGGGGTTAAAAGGGTGTGTCTTGGGGCTGGTTTTCAAAGGGTAGGAGGGGGGGGGGGGGGTTAGGGTACTTGGTAGTTATTTAGAATTACTTGTAAGAATTTGCACTAGTTAGCGTTTTTAGTTACGATCGGGTACCGGTTTTATTAGAAATAAATGTTCACGAAGTTTACCGGGATGAAATAAAGTTATAATAATGTTAAAAACATATTAAAAATATGTTGGGTACATTTACTGAGTGATCGGGTGATTATTGTTTAGTTTTCACGAAAACCGTCGTTATATTTATACGCGTACGTTATAAATAAAATAATTTCCAAAATACTGGGTAACTGAATGTTATAACTTTTATGATGTTAAAATGGATATAAAAATATGTCGGGACCATTGTGGGAATATTTAGATATATTCGTCGTGTATAAACCGGGTGTTAACGTTTATTATAATTACGTATACGTAAAAACGTTAAATGTACTGAATATAGAAATTTGAAAATCCTGAGAGTGGTATAACATGAAAATGCTGTTATGATGATATGCAGACTATCTCCAGTCCGTATGCAGTGCACTTAACACTAATGAAATGAATTCGCACCTAAACCAATCCGGTTACGCGAATTTGAATACCCGTAAACTAAATTTACAATGAAATGAGTAATGCAAGTGAATGATGAAAACTTTTCCGGTAATGAATAGTGTTCAGTGAATAGTAAATTTCCAAAAAGTTTCTCAGAACATCAAACTGACCTCGAAAACGATGAATAGTAAAACGATGAATAGTGTTTTGATGAATAGTGATTTATGAATAGTAAAAAGTCGAAGTTTTGGAAAATGACCTGAAATGGTAAATGACGTGAAATGGTGAGTTGTGACATTTAGATATATTCGTCGTGTATAAACCGGGTGTTAACGTTTATTTATAAATAATTATAAGGAAAACGTTAAATGTATTAAATATATAAATTTGAAAATCCTAAGAGTGGTATAACATGTAAATGCTGTTATGATGATGTGCAGACTGTCTCCAGTCCGTATGCAGTGTCCTTAGCACTAATGAAATGAATTCGCACCTAAACCAATCCGGTTACGCGAATTTAAATACCCGTAAACTAAATTTACATTGAAATGTGTAATGCACATGAATGATGAAATCTTTTCCCGCAATGAATAGTGTTCAGTGAATAGTAAAATTTCTGAATGCTTCTTGGAATGTCAAACTGACACAAAAAATGATGAATAGTAAACTGATGAATAGTGTTTGATGAATAGTGTTTTTCCAAAGTTCGGGAAATGACCTGAAATGACCTGAAATGGTGAGTTGTGACAGTCTTCCCCTCTAAAAGGAACTTCGTCCCGAAGTTCAGTTTATGTTGGTTTCTGAAAACATATTAGTGAAAAGTGATGATATTTGAGAATTCCAGCGGACTCTCACGATAGGAATTCGACTCTGCTTCAACTGTTCGACCTAACTGTCCATGATTTCTACTTGTTCTCCTGCAAGGTTTATGTTTGACTTTGGGTTGGATTCCTTTCCAAATGGAATTATGAGTGACAATTCTGAAAAGATGATAATACATGGTTGTGTAGTCCCGTTGTTCTCTAACAAGGCTCAAGTCTGACGGCCATTAGGCCTACTCTGTTTGAAATATTACATAGTCCAGTGTGTATCGGGTTTAACTTTCCAAGTTTTCTGAATGGTATCATGCCTTTCCTAGGCAGAACTTTCTGTATAACTCTGCTTACCAACTTGAAGTTTTAATGGTTTACAACTTTATCGAACTTGTAACTGATTCTTGATTTGTAGGAAGTTCCTGGTTATTTCATGAATACTTACTGGACTAGTGAGTTGGGCTTTTCCAAATTTCGATCCGTCAATGAATGTTGGCACTTCGACCATAGAGTGCCTCAAATGGTGTAGTCTCTACGCTCGCACTATAACTATAGCTACAAACTGTGAGTTCAACAGAGTTAACTGGTGAATTACAGAGGGTGACAAAAATATCTAAATCACGAGGTGTGTCGACCGTTGTTGGTTCAGGGAGCTCAGTAATGGCCAACACAAATGAGATACTAACAGAGGAAAAAGCAACCTATTATGAGGATTGAACACCTCAGAAGCGCCCACCTGTCCGTATTTATCTTCTCTATGCTTTCTTAATGTATAACTTTACTGATATCATTATTTTTTTATAGAAAGTTGATATATTACTACAGTTGTTAGCAAAACCTTATTATAGAAATAATCATGCAACCTGCATGTTATGATGTATTGGTCGATGTCCCGCTTCCGGTTCAAAGGGAGTTGAATGCTTTACTGGCTACCACTGAGAAAGCCAAAGATAATGAAGCGTGTGATAAAGCAATATGTACTTCTATAAGAAAGATTAATGAACATCATAAAAGAAGCGCTTTTTCCTTGGGTTTAGTCAGTCACCTGTCGAGTTTACTGATGCTTTACGAACCTTATTTGAACATTGTATCAGCTAACTTATTACAATATGCAGATATTGTCATGTTCTTTTTCGACCACAATCCTGAGCTAAGGTGGAATTAACAAAGAGCTTCGAGAACTCCATCCTGAAGGGATCAACAATGCCACAAACTCTATCATTGTGGTGTCTATTCACTTCCCCACAGTGGTATTTGACTATTTGCGCCATATTCACTGTACCAGGTGCCATAAATTGATATTGCATCCTTTTAGATCTTATTATTTTCCTTTTTATTTCACCAAAATGACAAAGAAGTGTCTTGTGGCTGAAGGGTGGAGTCCCATATATGCGACAGAAAAAGGTTTTTTTTTTTTTTTTTTTTTTTTTTTTTTTTTTTTTTTAATTTATTTTTCTTTATAGAAAAAAGGTTAATAGAAACGAACCTTTCAAACTCACAAGTATGATCTAATTTGTTTATTCAGATTCAAGATGCACTGGAACAGGCAACAACATACTCAAACTCACAAGTTGGTGCTATATTCCAGGTTTTGAACACTAAAGATTCGCCTCCAACGTATTTCCGGACAAACAAGTTTAATAAATATTATTCAGGTTACGAAGATACAATGAACCGAATGCCAAGCTCAGGTGATTTGTATAATCAATCATTCAGAATTTGATCTTTTTCATAATAAGGTTAATGCATACATACTTCTATACTGTTCTTTTTTCAAAGATCTGGTCTTTTTTCATAATATTGTTATGTAATCATAACAAATGCGTTAAATAATTATATTCTTTTTTAAAGATCAGCAAAAAATGTTAATTCATTTACTAAATTGACACTGTACACATCATTTTGTAGGAACAAGAGTCTTAGGAGAAGGAAACTCAAGAAGAATTATCTGCACACAATCGTTCCAACTCTTGAACTTAACAATTTCTGAAGGCGAAGATACATGTGGTGATATTGTTATACTCGAAAAGAGTTATCTCCCGCTCTGTACTTCTGGTAATTCCCAATGAAAAAGAGGCGTCGAGCACGCGTTGTTGTTGTTGTTATGTTTTAATCATGTTACTGCACTATTCAAAGCATTCATGTATCACCTTTATCTCGGAATAAGGAGTTCGAAAGTAGTATTCAAACATCTTTGGAATGGTAAATAAAGACGATGAAGTATGTATTTTCTTACTTGTGATGACATAATACTCTACTTTTTTGTATTTTTGAGAAAATTGAGACAACTGTTGTTTACTATAGATAGAGTCTAAAGTCACTGCACTTAGGCCAATATTATGGCAACACTGAATTACACCATAAACCTCTTCGACTATTGAACATGCATGTATAACAGTAAGTATTACATAACTTTGATTTTAAACCAACATGTTGTATAAATACACACAAAAAATATGATGTTTGGAATTTCAACTTTGTGCAATCTCACATGTACTTAGTTTTTAATTATTATTTCTAGATGTAAATACATCATTTATAAGTTAGAGTATAACTTTAAAACTTTATAATACATTCTGCAACGATATTCATAAATTATGATTCTTGGAAACTGAAATGCTAGAGTATGAACTTATGTTACCTCCCGTGAATCATGAAAGCTTTGGAATTCAGAATTTAATAACAGTTGTTAGAGCAATAGTTTCACGTATTAGCAACCTGTTCAGATTCCGTGTAATTTATTTATTGTCATAGTTATCATTGTTCTTTTTTCCTATAATACATTAACACTATATTTTCGTTTCCAATTTTTTTGTTTAACATATTTGCCATTATTCATTATTAATTTTACGTGAATATAATTGATCTAATATATACAATTAACATGTAATAACTATTATTACTACATATAATATATGACGAATATATATAGGAATTTATTTTATTTGTCTCTTAAAATATTTTTGTAAAACAATTTTATAAAGCGTACCCGGCCATCGGCCGGGTCATGAAGCTAGTATCTATATATACTACATCATACTATTTATTATTAGTGCATTGCAGTTCTACATATACTGCATCATACTATTTATTATTAGTGCATCACAATGTAACAAAAGATAGAAAACTTACAACAAGCAAAAGTAATGGTCCACTGAAATATTTGTTTGGCTTATATCCGGAACAAACCTTGACCATACACTCTACAACGTACGAGCACCAATCCATCTGAGACACGTTATCAGTATTAGAGAAAATTGGTATAATTCTCTCATTTACCTCCCCATCTTTGTTTCCTTGGCCAAATATGGAGAAGAACAGTACAAGGAAAGCAACCCAAAACTCCCAATCAACTTCAGTTAGACTGTACAAATGTTCCTCCAACTTTGTTATATAAATTTTGTTTTTAACAACAATACTTTCCATTATTTCTCTCCATTTTGCAGTAGTCTCGTCATAAAGATTTTTCTCTTCAAGCACTTCAACTTTCATATCCCCCATTGGGATTCCTAGCATATCCTTAACCAATTCTCGAGTAATTTTAATTTTTCTTCCAACATTCATTTTAATCGAGCAGGTTTCTGAATCGAAATTTCTAACCACCCAAAGCCCTAATTCTGATGGTGTAGAATAAAAATTGAAGTTATTATGAAACTCGCCAAATCCCATCTTTACTAATTCCTCCACCTGTTGAATTCTTAAATTCTCCAGAACCTTCTTCAGACTTCTCGGTGACATTCTTATTTTGATAGATTTGCGTTCGTTATTTTTAACTTCCTGTATTAAACCTTTGTCTTCCCACTTAACTTTTTCCTTTTTAACTTTCTTCTTTTTTACAACAGCCATTTTTGAACATGAACTTTCAAAATCTGATTCTGAATCCATCTCTATTGCAGGTCTTTTACCCTTTCTTTTCTTTTCACTTGTACTGCATTCAGTAACAGAAATGGTTTTCTTCTTCTTCAATTTTGGTGCAGTATGTTTAGGATTTTTTTCAACTGCAGAATATTTAACAATCTTTCCGGCTGCATTTTTCTTCTTTTTTGCGGCATGTTCAAGAACAAGACTATGAAGTAATTCATTCCATTTTTCTTTAGCAGCCTCTTTAATAGCTGCTATATTAACTGTATCTTCTTCGTCTGATTCTTCGTCATCTGTTTCATTATAGCCAATTGAAACTCAGTTCAAGTTCTAGTACATCAATGAAACCATCATCAAACATAAAAAATAACTTTTGCACATCACATAATCTATATTTACCCTAATTTATCCTCACACGCTGTAAAATAAAAGGTACTGCAACTCAGTTAATCAACTAGTACATCATATAAATTAAATGCTACTGCAACTCAATTAAACCGCTAGTACATCATATAAACCATCAACCATACAAACTCTT
Organism: Artemisia argyi; assembly: GCA_030686995.1. NCBI lineage: Eukaryota > Viridiplantae > Streptophyta > Magnoliopsida > Asterales > Asteraceae > Artemisia > Artemisia argyi. The sequence continues at coordinate 102,590,209 of CM060682.1, forward strand.
TTTCGCACATCACATAAGCTACGTTTACCCTATCTTATCCACATACGCCGCAAATCAAATATCAGTGCATCTCATTTAAGCCAGAATACATCATATAAGCTATCAAACTTTTAAAATCTCTTTCGCACATCACATAAGCTACGTTTACCCTATCTTATCCACACATGCCGCAAATCAAATATCAGTGCATCTCAGTTAAGCCTCTAATACATCATATAAGACATCAAACTTTTAAAATCTTTTTCGTACATCACATAAGCTACATTTTCCGTAACTTATCCACACATGTCGCAAATCAAATAGTAGTGCATCTCAGTTAAGTCTCTAATACATCATATAAGAAATAAAACTTTTAAAATCTATTTCGCACATCACATAAGCTACGTTTACCCTATCTTATCCACATACGTCGCAAATAAAATACCACTGCATCTCAGTTAAGCCTCTAATACATCATATAAGACATCAAAATTTTAAAATCTCTTTCACACATCACATAAGCTACGTTTACCTTATCTTATCCACACACATCGCAAATAAAATACCACTGCATCTCAGTTAATCCTCTAATATATCATATAAGACATCAAAATTTTAAAATCTCTTTCACATATCACATAAGCTACGTTTACCCTACTTATCCACATACGCCGCAAATCAAATACCACTGCATCTCAGTTAAGCCTCTAATACATCATATAAGACATCAAAATTTTAAAATCTCTTTCACACATCACATAACCTACGTTTACCCTATCTTATCCACACACGTCGCAAATAAAATACCACTGCATCTCAGTTAAGCCTCTAATACATCATATAAGACATCAAAATTTTAAAACCTCTTTCACCCATCACATAAGCTACATTTACCCTATCTTATCCACATACGTCGCAAATAAAATACCACTGCATCTCAGTTAAGCCTCTAATACATCATATAAGACATCAAACTTTTAAAATCTCTTTCGCAGATCACATAAGCTACGTTTCCCCTATCTTATCCACACACGCCGCAAATCAAATAGCAGTGCATCTCAGTTAAGCCTCTAATACATCATATAAGACATCAAACTTTTAAAATCTTTTTCGTACATCACATAAGCTACATTTTCCCTAACTTATCCACACATGTCGCAAATCAAATAGAAGTGCATCTTAGTTAAGTCTCTAATACATCATCTAAGCTATCAAGCATTCAAAATCTATTTTGCACATCACATAATCTATGTTACCCTATCTTATCCACACACGTCGTAAATAAAATACCACTGCATCTCAGTTAAGCCTCTAATACATCATATAAGCTATCAAGCATTCAAAATATCTTTCACACATCTCATAATCGATATATACCCTGACTTAGCCTAAATCATTCCTATCAACATACATCCTACTAGAAAAAGAAGTTTAGTACATCAAGCTACCTATACCCTACATTATCCTCACACACCGCAAATATATCTCTACTGCATCTCAATTCAACTTCTAGTGCATCACATAAATTGTCTAGCATTCAACTTCTAACACGCCGCAAAATAAATGCTACTGCATCACAAATAAACTACTAATACATCATAAAAGCCATCAAACATACAAAATCACTTCGCACATCTCATAAACTTTATTTACCCTAACTTATTTCAAAATAAATGCTACTGCATCACAAATAACTTTTACCTGATGGTTCCGCGATCAATTTTTTCGATTCAGCTTGTTTTTTTAACTTTTCTTCTTCTTTCTGCTGCATCAATCATCTTTAAACTCTTTTTTTTTTTTTTGCTAAATTTATAAAAAAAATGAAGTATTAGTAATTAAAATAACAAATCGATGCAGTAAATCATGATATATTTTTATATAAAACTTACGAGGTAATGAATTTTGTGGTAGATTCGTACTCGCCATTCATTAATCAATCGATGCAGTAATTTTTGATTGATTTTATTAGGGTTTTGATATTTTAGAGAGAGAATAGAGACAAGAGAGAGAGCGAGAGAAAATGATCGGATATTTTTGGGGAGAAAGAGAGAGAGTGAATGATTTTAGCGTTAGGTGATATTTTAAGTTAATGCATCTTAGACACTCAAGTTTGTATTATTTACAAAAATGCCACTCCGCTTTTTTAATCTTGTAATATATATATATATATATATATATATATATATATATATATATATACACTAGTCTCAAAGCCCGCCCAATGGGCGGGCATGACTTGTAATTTACATTTTAATTTAGTTAGGTATGAATATCTGTGATATTTTATAGTTATAACTTATGTATTATCAACTTTAACTTTTAACGTACTATTTTTGTTTTATAAACAAACCATGGCACAAAGGAATATATATGAAACACCATAATGGCTCCCTAACACTTAGCTCGAGTCAATCACAATACTTATAACATGCAAAGCAAGTAATCAATCGAGTCCCCAATGTAGATGGTTAGGTTATTTGGGTTACACCAGTCATATGTAACTTAACTTTTACATCATTTCTCCTCTTAATGTTTAACTGAAAAAAGTGTATCAAAGAACATTAAATAAAGCTTGTTAAAAAAAAGAACATTAAATAAAGACAAACACAAAACCCATTTCGTTCAACACCTATGATTTCATAATCCTTTTTTCTAACCCTATTATTTTTCTAAAACAATAAATTTAGGGTGATCCTTTTGTCGACGGATGCTCCTATTAGACTCGTAGTCTCTGAAGGATGACTCGGGATTTAATCCCATAGAGATGATAAATCTTACACCTGTCAATTCAATGAATGCATTACCTATAAATAATAATTAAAGAGAAACTTGACCATTGCTATTCCACAACTACGATTTCACAATCCTTTTTCCCAACCCTTTACCCAATACATAATTTTTATGGACTACGACTCGAAGGCATGAACAATTACTCTCTGTATCTTGCTTACATAGACAGTATCACCAAGTTGCAAATCCTGAAAATACCGAATTTAGTGAATGCATTATTAAACGGTTTTCGTTCAAAAATATTAACTTGAATATAAATGAATTGCCAAATTATTTTATTGTTTTAATTCTATTGTTGAATGAGGTATTTTTATTCAGTTTGAAAGAGCAATACATATGTGTTTTAACATCCAACTAATGCTAAAATTCAACCCACAATAAATTGCTATACAAACTTGGATAAATTAAGCTGACCAAGTAGTGTTACTGTATACCAAGCTAAAAATAAATTTCCACTCTTCTCACAAATAGTTGAGGGCTGTTGATATTTGTGGCCACTGCAAATAGGGCACAACTAATTCCCCCACCACTATTTAAGGAATTACATATAAGAAGGGAAGATGATGCCATAGAATTAAAGCATACAATAAAATTCAGCTAAACAAAACGCCAAGTCAAGCCGAAAGGGACCCATGATGCACACTAATTATTTACATTACATAAAAGTAATAATAGGGGAGAATACGTATTCAGGGTCAACCGGACGGACCAGTACCAGATATTTGTTTGAATGACCCGTTTCCCTGTAACATTTTCAGAAACATTGAGTAAGTCTGACAAACACAATGTTATTGAATCAATTGAAAATATGAAAGTATAACACATAATTATTACCTGGAAAGTAGACGGTGTCCGAAATGGATTGGCAAGCAGCTTGCATAGACATTGTTTGGTATAAGCGTGAGTTGCCACTAAGAGTAGGAGTTAGTATTGCTTCAGCGCAAACTGAGACAGCATTGTGATCATTATCCAACGAAGCCCCTTCAACAGAAATGGCTTTCTTTTTTAACAAAGGCAATAGTCCGCCGATAGAATTTGGACTAACCGTAACCGAAGCACACTATGTTCGTCAAGATAGTGTGCTTCGGTTAAAGAGGTCTTGGGTAGGTTGTTTGTTTGTTGTCCATCTAGATACATCACCAAAGGTTATTCCCACGAAATTATGCCTAACTCCGGACAAATACAAAAAACATCATTAAACACTTCACTAACATAGCAACTCGGAGAAACTCCACAAATCCAGATAGATGACACTAATTCAGACCTGCTTAAACCTTAAATTGGCATCCGATCAAGTCAGTCGGAATCGAAATATAAATTTGAATCTGAACTGTCATTCTATTCCTCATCAAGAGAAGGTAATTTCCTTCAAATAAACTCGATGCTGCAGTCCTTAAGCCCAATAAATTTAATTAGATTTTCCTTGGTCTTGTAAGGAATTTCTTTGAGAGTTTCTATGGTCACTTGCATTAATGCTTTTGCTTCCCTCAAGATAGATACCAAAATCCGCACCTTGTCAATATACATGAAGAAACCATCCTTCAGATAGAGATAAAGTTCCGTGAGATGTTCCCATAGCCACTTAGGCCTGTTTTTAGGATCCATCCACCACGGATGATTAATTATCTCATCATGATATAGCTGCAACAATTGAATACCACTTGGTTGCGTTAGAGATTAACATTTGTGTAAGAATAATAAATAAGTATCTAACTACCCACAACTCAAAACTTTATTTCAGCAGTCTGACTGTATAAATGTTATCATTTTGATAAGAGATTTTAATTCAATGCAACTTTACACCTTTATTAATTTTTGTCATCAGCATCATTATCTTCTAGTTTTAGTTTTCTTGGCGTATGACATTAATTAACATACCATCATATGTTGATATGTCGTTGAGCGTATGAGGGGATCTGACATTTTTTGTCTTGGAAAACTCAGCCAAATAATCTTCACGCCTATCTCCAGTCACACATTGTCCCTAAGCACTCTAGTAGGGCTATCTCCCGACAGTAACTCAAATGCTTGTTACATAATGTAGCCAAAGGTAAGAGCGATGTATACACGATCAACAAAAATTCAACCTCAAACGTAAACCACATAACATCTGGATGAGCATCTTATGCATAGGAAACGGATACACAGAGTAAATACAGATATGAATATTCTAATTAAGCATACAATTAATATGGATTCAAGAGATCAAGGTGTTATCTCACTCGTGGATTCTTCACCGGAATAAAAAAGTTAATCCGGATTGGTTTGCATGGATAAGTGATCCTATAACTTCTTGTACTAATACTTTGTAATTCTTTTATCTAGCTTCTTGCTAGTTTTATAATATAATTTTCCGTTCAAAAATAAGATGGATTCAACAATACAAAGACAGAACATTTGTATGATCTCCAACAGTAGGCATAGGAAAAGGACATGCAAAGTAAACACAGAGTTGAAGTTACGTATGATGTTTAGTGAAATCAATGATCATACATATTTACAATGGTTCAATTATCAACGCAAAACCCCACAATAATAACACCACATAACAAAAATTCGCTGAAAGCTAAAGCATGTAGAAGATATATACATAAAGACATGAATCATTAAAGATGTAGTAGTGATTCCATTACCTTCATAGTATTATCGGATAAGGATAGATATTTGATTGAAGTTAGTCCTCTGACTATATTCAGCAATTTTCGAGCATAATTGTTGTCATGAGGCTTCATACGAAAATGCGCTTCAGTTATCCTCGCAAGATACTTAATGGAAAGATCATACGGAAAACAATGCCATAAGCATATGTACTCTAGCATCGAACAAGAGATCTGCAGGCTGCAATAATTAGGGGCTTGATTAGGCTGTGTAAAGGGCGGTACAGCGGATATCACCGTCACCTTTCTCAAATTTGGACAACTTATGCAATAGGCGATTACACTATCGCTATTCCAGTTTCAATACTGCTACACTCTGAGTTGCAAAAGTTCATCCCGAGAACTACCATAACCACCGATCTCTACTACTCCCTGATGCACAACTACATTCCCTGATTTAAAAGGACAGCCGACACATACCATCAACATTCCTGATGTTGCAAAGCTCTAAACCATATTAACACTCCGCCTGATCTTCAACATCCCAGATTCCTATAAGACCTCAGGCTATCAAACCTCAAATTTTCATTTGAAGCTAACCTAGTCTTTATAATTCAAACAAACTTGATCAGACCCGGTTTCTCTCTACACTTTCTGAGTTGCGACATGTGTCTCGAGAGTCTCATTCCCTGATAAACAGACATCACTTTGTCTGAATTTACAAAGAGCTCAGCTCAAAACCCTCTAATTCTTGAATCTCTCAGGTTCACACCCTTTTCTTACCACTCGCTGAGTACACGTTATCAGCTCATAACCTTTTCTTCTTCTTTGAATACAAATCAGTAACACAAAACTCTATGCAACCGAACAAACACATACAAAAATCACTATTTCCAACTTCTTGATGAAAAGCTGAACTATTGATGTACTCGTGAGACTTGATAGTGCCATTACATCCATTAAATGCTGTTGCAGTTGCTTTGGTGCCTATACAAAAGTTCACAATGTCTGAGATAACACACATCAATATATATATGATACGCGAAACCTGAAAACACATACACGCTCACCTCATACGGTATTTCAACAATAATATCAGATCTTGTGCACCAATCGACAAAACAATCACAACAGCAGTGAAAAACAAATATAGGATACCGATTCATTTTTTCCTGTAGTTTTAGAAATATGTCTGATTAGCCTTGACACCATAATGAAAACTATGCCTATAATGATATAAATATCTTACATGTAACACCTGATATATGAACATATTGGAATTGTAACTATATCCACTTATAACAACGGCTTGTAATTGGGTAGGCCTTGTGTGTTGATTTCTAAGTTATAACCCTCAAACGACACCGTGTGAAAAATGCAATAACTCGTCACGCTGTCCATGAATTCTTGTTGTAGATCAGATGGCTTTTGTGACACTATTTTTTTGGTAGTTGAGCGGCTTGAGCCCAGGAAAGATTTGATCTTTCTGCTTAGAACCAACATCTTTCACTGTCAAAGCCGAGGGTGTAAGCAAGAACTCAGCACCCGACTTCCAAAAGACCAAACGAAAAAGGTAATCTTGCTTTAGCAAAAATAGACACAATGGCTATTGAACATATACTATCAGAAGACGATTTAAGCAGAAACAGATACAATGGCTACTGAACATATACAAATGAATTAAAACTTCGATTCTTGTGTTAGCTTGACTAAAAAAGTTATCACACCAAAAAGGTAATCTTAAATACATGTAGTATCATCACGGCCTTTAACATGTGTAGCTCTCTTCACGAATAAAAGTATTGGGATGCAAAAGGGGGACAGACAGACAAATAAGGCACATGCAGCAGTTTAGATAAGTGTATGTGACGCACCTTGATGTGGAGGCGAGAGGGCTGGCTCGGCCTCATTTGCTGGTGTTTTAGAGGAACTTGCTGGCACTGTTCTCACTGTTGGAGTACACCGATAGCTTCCCCATTCAGCTGTTACCGGAAATTCCCTTGACCTTGTTGCTGAACAGTTTTTAAAGTTACTTTCATGTATAGACAGTGAATCTGCAACACCAACATGATAATACATTAAATAAGAGTAGCATGAAAAGTATAGAAACAAATTTAAGTGAACCCGCTGGTATGCAAAAAAGACTATGTACAGTGATGTTACAATTCACATTAGTCTAAGGAGCCACATATTCATCACCTTGGCCTATGGGCAACGCTATTGATGTTGCGTTGTCAGCCGGTATTTCAGGTACTACAGCCATATTATATCTGCATCTTTTCGTTAGCTGGGACGTCATGGTGGCTGACGGTGGACCTGACGTTTCAGCAGATAAAGCTGCATCAAATACTCCTACGTCAGAAAAACTTTCAGTCTTTCACCAGTTTATTAAGGATGTTGAAGGTGTAGCATAGGTAAAAAAAAGTGTTTATAAAGGTTACTCACCGTTCGGACGTGGTTGTTTGATGCGTGGGAATTGCACCAGGCTTTACCTCTCGAGGGATCTCGAGAAGCTTACAACCCCTACCAGGCAGTGTACTTGATCGTTGTAGTATAGTATAGTGACAAGTACCGGGGGATTGATCGTTCAACTCAGGAATAGTGTCGCTAGGATTAGAAAGCCTAAAAACTAGGTCTAGAGGTAAAGGATGATTCTTTTTGTATTTTTATATTTTATGAAAGCAATTAAAAATCTCGGGTTTTGGAAGGAGGGGCGGAATTAGTTGCTAGTCAACTAACCCAATAACTAAGATGCAATCAAAATAAAATGACAAAAATGAAAATAAAACTAAATTAAACTAGTGGTGTGAACAATATATGAGAGAATTGTGTTTACTTAGATTTCACTACTCCCTAGATATCTTTAACAGGTTAATTACTTGTTACAGTTGCGTGGATGACGGGTTATATTCCTTAATACCAATCATGGGGTGGCGTACTTACTTCCCTAATTCTATAAGCTCCTACTTCACTCCTATGTCGAGCCTGCAAGAAGCTCCTAACATGAGATCACTAGAATTCGCTCATGCATTAAATACAACCATAAGAACCTAGTACACATCGGTTCATGTTTCTTAAGACGTTCAATCAAGTTACACAATGGAGATCTGCCTTTTTTCTTAAGCCTAACATTGAAATCATTCATCCATTACAATTATAAACAAGCAATCAACCTATAATCAACATCTAGGTTTCATTACATCTAAGCAAACACACAAAAGATCTAGCTTAGCATGTTAAAATCAAGACAAGCGTAAGATATATTCAAACAACACATAGACATATTAAATGAATTGAAATGATACTTATCTCAATTGAACATGAAGGGTTTCAAGGGGTGTAAACCCTTGAAAATACTGTTACAAACGAGCTAGGGTTTATAAAGTTCGGCCCTAGAATTCTCCACACAAGTTCCCTCTTTTAATGAATGAAAATTAGAAAAGTATTTATAGATTTCATGAGGTGACGGCGTCAAGAGTAAAATTCTGACGCCGTCATCTCGCCGCCAAAAATCTTCTCGGATTGCCTAGATCCAGATCTGACGCCGTCATGTGTAATCTTGTTCTAGGCCGTCACCACATTTACTCTTGACTCCCTTGTTCTGACGCCGTCACGTTTTCTCTGGGCCGACATCCATTTTGCTCCTGACGCCGTCATCAAATCCTTCTTGACGCCGTCAGGTACTGTTCCCAGCAAGGAAAATTAAGACTTTGCCATTTTCTTCACTTTTATGCTCCAAAAACGTCCAAAATGTTTCCTTTTCCAGAATTCACTCACAAAGTACCTAAAATCGCAAAAGGAACGATTTAGGGCAATATTTGATCAAATAAATTCCAATTCCGGCTTAAATGACCCCCTAAAAACAGATCATATTTCGCCTCATCATATACCCTTACACTTGAGATTTGCTTGTCCTCAAGCAAATGCGCTTTTATTCTAATCAAAATACAAGTTAGGGGTCATTTAACGCTAATATAAAAGTAATTACAACAAATAATCGTTCCACTAAAGACCAAAGACAAGCACGGAGGTCATACACTAGCACATCACAAATAGTGTTTAGATACTCACATCTCTCGGGTGTAATAAAGTATATATCACAATATGAAAATGGAAAACATCTCTCACTACCTGTCATAGCAAAATAGATTACCATAGGCTTGGGAAAGGATCAAAACTCCACCACATGGCGTAAGCACCTAGGATAAACTATCAAAGAGGTCTTTTAAAGGGTTGTAATGTTAGGTGTAGGGATATGGAATACACGATTTTGTTGGATATAGGCAATCTTTACTGGTGGCGAGTTAATCATCTTGGTTAATTACATGTACAATATGGCGTTGCTAAGCCAAGACTAGACTCGACATAAGCTAATAAATCAAAAATAACAAAAACATAAAATGAACATAGAATGAAACGGGATGGTAGTCCGTATGTTTTTTCTCTTTTCTTTTTCTATTTTTTTTCTTTTTCTTGATTTTTTCGATTTTTTTTTCGATTTTTTTTTTTTTTTTTTTTTTTTTGGCATACACTCTTACCCTACCATCCAAAATAATACATCATAGGGAATGAACATTCCCCTTACACTTGAATTTTTACATACTTTACAATAAACTAATCTAATGACTCAAATTAAGATAATCAAAACACTTGGAGTACTTTTAAGATTAACGTACATATGGGGTAATAATGTCACACCCCCAAAATCGGGTCCAGCGGAAGCATACATGTAGCTGGGGTGTAACTCAATTGGTATTACAACACAAGTTCAAAAATGGTTTTCACTTAAATCATTTAGAATAAAATAGTTAAGTCAAAAATATTGTTTTTACATTGTTAAAAGTAGTGCGGAAGTAGGCCCTAAAATAGTTTAAAACGGTCCCCAAATTAATAATCAGAGTCTTCTGTGACCATGCCATGCCCTGCCAAAACCTCCTGTAGCGTGCCATAGATTAAAACCTGAAAATACATGCTAAAGTGTCAACACGAGGTTGGTGAGTTCATAGAGTTGTTTAACAAATGAAGTTTATAGAAAATGATCACACAGCAAAGGCATCGTAAATCCACTCAGTTGCAAGTCCCGCCATAAGAGACTTGTAACCTGTGTGTTTACAACCCACTGCCAAATAGTTTAGGTCTAATAGTCAAGCACCCGTGGTCAATAATAAGTCACAATATAAGCACCACATATATAATAATGTATGCCATGCAAAGCCCCTAATTAAATAATATGCGTCCTGTAACATAGTGGACGAGAGGTTGGCCGACCTCTAATAGCGCTATCCATACTACTAATAGGTGTCGAACAATGCGAATGTACGAACAGTACATCATACAACTATTATATACGATTAAGAACGCTCCAAACATGGGAGACTTAGCACGCTCCACCAATAAGGCGAGACTTTAGGTCAAGAACGCTCCACCAATAAGGCGAGACTTTGCACGCTCCACCAAAAATGGCGAGACTTTAGGTCATAGTACGTACGGTACATTAGGGTCAAAAGTTTAAGTCAAGTTCAAAAGTCAAGTCAAGTTCAAAAGGTCAAGTAGTAATTCATGTAAAAACGAGCATGTATTCTCCCCCAAAAAGTTAACAAAACAATTTAAAAGAGTAGGGGCTATGACTCACCTGGTGCGAATAGCTACGAAGACAAAAGTGGTTACACAGAAATGAGGTTCGATCTCTAACCGCGACCTATAACGAACGAATGATACGATCTACTTAAATCATGAAGTGATGAAGAGAATATGCATGCACATGATACCTATACCACTCATAACTTGAAAATAATTGTTATTGTCAAAGTAAAATATTTTCCATACTTAGGAAAAATAAGTCCAACTAGACTTATAAAAACTTGTCGTAATATATCGTATATAAAAAGTTAGTGTTATATTCCTCGTTTTAAAAACCTTAAGATATCGTCTAGTAGTCGCATAAATAAACCTTGGGTCGTACGTATTTCGTTAGTTGAAAATAAACTCCTTGAATAAGAAATCTAGAAAATATGTCATTTAGTACGTAGTTATATTATTTTCTAGTAGTGACTAAATATATATATATAGTTGTGACGATTTTAAAACGTGTATAACTTGGTCGTTTTAAGTTCATTTTCCTCGTTCTTTATATCCACGGATTCGTTTTAGTATATACTAATATATTTTTGATAGCTCGGCTCCTCTAGGTTACGTTTAACGCCTCTATTTGCCCGTCGAAAACTGTCAAACAGCATGCAGTTTTTCAGAAAATAGTTTTCGTCGTTAAATTCGGAAAATCATATCTCCTTCGTTATTAACTCGTTTTAATCCGTTCTTTCGCCCACGGCTTCGTTTTTGAAAGTATTTTCTAAATCTTTGATCCAAAATTACCCATCATCCACTGATTTTCCCACGTTTCAAAAATAGGGACAGTAGGTCAATATGTAGTTTCAAAAATCATTTTCCTAGTTTCAAACTTGTTTCAACTTCAACCAAACCACTTTCAATCACCACAAATCTAGTCTAATCTTACCATACACCTTCTTAGGGTGTCATGGATTCCTAAACATCATAAATCAAGTGGATCTAACAAGGATCTAACTATAATCCATTTCTAGAGTTCAAAAGTTAGATATATATATAAATGAGTGGTATAACTAACATATGCATGTAGATCTTGAATGAAAATCATATGACCATAAAAATAACATGAAGAAATTATGAACAAGAGTTTGTCAACTTACATAGAAAGATTATAGAGCTTGGATGAGTAAAACCTAAGAAACCTTGAGTTTTTATCACAAAACCCAAACAAGAACAACAAAAGGGACTTGATAAACACTTGATCTTGGAAAAATATGATGGATCTTGGTGATTTTGGTTTATGGTCGTGGGTTTGGAAGAGAAAAAGAGAGGAAAAAGTGAAGTTTTGATCTAAGAAATCTAAGTATGAAATGTGAAATGAGTTTGTAGATATTTACAAGTCCTTATGGTCTTTGTTTTATTAAATAGCACATGGACTAGCTAGGGGGGCAATGGGGCATGAATTAGGGAGGGAAAGGTGAGGTTTTTGTGCTAATAAATGAGTTTGTCTAGTGGTTGTAAGGTTTAGATAGGTTTTGAGATGTATTAGGTGTTATCGAGTACCGAGTTATTTTGAAATAAATGTTAACGAGGTGAAATAAAATATAATGAAGTTGTAAAAATTGTAAAATAATATTCCTGGTGAGAATTGGAAGTTAAAATAATGATCGGGTTGAAATAACGCAAACCGACGGAGTTATAAGCTTTGACCGGAAAATGTAACAGTTGATTTGAAAACACCGG